>PVKZ01000368.1:600000-836134 GCA_004027375.1 Macroglossus sobrinus
GTTCATGTAAAGACCTTTAGAACTATGCCTAGCACATAGTATGTGCTTATAGGTGTTAGCTAATGACACTTTAGAAAAGATAGTGAGATCATGCAAGTTAGGGATTGATCTGTTAAGGCTTTACTGAGGATTGGAGTATTTGAGAAATGAGGATTTGAGTAGTTCTTAAGGGTAAGTAGAAATTGGCTAGATGGAGAGGAGGGCACTGTAGATTTGGGGAAATGCTATAAGAAACAAGGTAGAGCAGGAAAGAAAGGGAAGGCAGTATTATAGACCATTCTGGCTGGAGTGGACAACTCAGAAGTTGAGTGTTAACAGTGAAAGTAAAATTCTGAGAGCTGGAAAATGAATGGAATGGTGAAGTGAAGAATGCAAGTAGTCTGAGCTGGCTTCTCATCACTACTTCCCAAAGAGGCTCACAGAAGGAATTACCACCATCCTCAGGGATCCCATGATATACTTGCTATGTTTCCTTTACTTTTTTCCTCCTCTTCTCATGGTTACACTCCACAGGTAAATTATAAAACTCCATCTTTTTCAGTGTCATTGGCTAACTCAGTTTTTCCAAGGAAAATATTTAGGAAGAGCTTGCTAGGATATCATGGAAGGTTTTGAAAGTGAATTAGACTAGCTTTTTGACCAGGGGTGGAGGGAGGAGCTTTACCTGTGACTTTCTTCCATGGATTAGGGGAGTCAGGGGATTTTCTCAGCAGCTTTAGGGAAGAAAAGCCTTTTTCTCTTTCAAAAGTTGTGTGAAGTCTGATCATGGTCTGCATAAGAGCAGTGTTAAACATTTTTACCTTAATATTCACTCCAACTTCTGTGTGTGTGTGTTACACACACACACACACACTATATTTTTTAAATTACTATTTTCAGTTTTCTTTCCAGAAGGAATCCTAGACTACAAAATGGCATATATTTTCTTAAATCTTGCACCATGTCATCACTATTCTACTACATCACAACTCTTAATAGGTTTTATGAATGTTCAAAATGACTTTAGAATATAGTTTAAACATACACTTTGACCCTGAAATTATTTTAGTCCTGCGTTTCAGTTTGTATGAAATGAATGCCTGATTTTAGCAAGTATTTATATTCAAATTTTTGTCTTTTTAAAGGAATATGAGAAAGTGTTCTTGTGCTTATTTTCATGGGATAACATTTAAACATTTCTACAGACTCTCAGCAGGATTAATGGCAAGGTCCTCATTAATAGGTTCTCTCCTTGGGCATTCTGATCTTAAATAGATGTATTTTTTTTTACCTGGTAACCCTTTCATTTGTCTCTAAAAGGTCTATTGCAGTCACTGCACATATCAGTTCCTTCACATACTTCAAACTTCTTTCAATAAGTTGCTAATGAAATTTACATTTCAGCCTTTTTTCAGTGTTTTTCCATCATATTTATTAAATACTTTTTGTATACATTGAATTATGTATGCAGAGAGTTTTCCACCTAGTGAACAGGTTTCAGTTCCAGTACCAATTTGGTCAACGGATAGTGATTGGTTTAGAGCACTATTTTGAGCATGCTTACACTATATCCATGTTATATCTATATCTGTGTTTAGCAAAAAGGATTCCCTTGATTGATTAGTGACCATGAATATTGGATGGAATAGTGGTGGCATATACATGTGTTTGTCAACTAAATGGAGATGTACGGACACATCAGACCTTTGATTCATTTCTTCATACAGGAAGTTTATCTACAGTTTTTCTGAATTTACTTGAAACAGCTTATGATTTTTTATGTTGTTCATCCTGACCCTTCTCTGCTAAAGCAGAATTAATCATTCCTTTATTGTTGCTACAATAACTCTTTATCATCTTAATTATAATACTTATTTCTTTATTGTTAATCATTTACTTGTCTGGCTCCTCTATGGATTATGAACTTCATAAAGGAAAAGACAGCATTTAATTTATCTGTATATCTCTAAAATCTAACCACTGCTTGCTCGATGTCTCATGTAGTCAAAAAGTGAGCTAATTTATTTCCTTGATAACCTAGATGATGTTATAGATGAACAGTGAGACATATATTATGTTTGAATAAAGTGATTAGGTTTAAGTCCTATGATGGGGTTAGTGTGAATCAAAAGGAAGAGACAGATCCTTTGGATAAGAGTAGATAAGTCTTGGTGTTTGAGCTCCCTGTCAGAGAGTGGCGATATCATAAGGAAAACAAAGTGTTTGTTGTGGGGGTGGATTCGGGTGGGATGAATTTGGTTTGAAAATAGTTTATTAGTTTTAGATGGAGAACTGGAGTTGAGGATTTGATAGTTGGGCTAGTTGGACAGCTTCCTCTGTTATATGCTCCATAGCACCCTACTTTATTATAATTCTTTATTTGTGTTCATTTTTCTCTTTAGGCTCTGAGCTCCAGTAGGGAGGGGAACATGTTTTGTTCTTGTTCAACACTGTATCCTCAGTTACAAATAAAATTATTGTAGGCACTTGGTACATAATTATTCAGTGATTTAACTTCTGCACTATTAGTTGACTTGTATATTGTCTTTATGTTGTGAATTAGGGTTACTGGTTTTAAAATTACTTGGGTGATTGCTTTTCATAGAATCATCGGAATTTTAAACTTAAAGAGAGCTTAGAAATCTTTGGTAGATTACTCAGTTGGATTCGGTAAGGGTGAAGTCACCTACCCAAGTCATTGGACCACACTCCAGATTTAGCTCCATATAGTATTCACTGATGAGTAGAGCCATAGTTATTTATTCAAAAAAGTATGTACAATATATGCCTTTCAGGCTGATAAAAAGGAAGATAGAATGATGGTTTGAATGAACTGTGGAGATTTCATAGTATGGCTTTCTCTTTCTCTTGTGTAGTCTTTTCTCTCATACTTTGAACAGTGGTTAAAAAGATTAGAAAGGAGATGAAATTTTATTTGTGCTTGCTGGCAACATTAGATTTTTGGAGTTTTAAATGCTTAACATGAGGTTTGGATAAGCTGTTGATTTTGTTTCCTCCTTCCTTGTCATGTTAGCATGGTGAGTTGTTGGTTCTAGGTTTACCAGAACTTACAAGTAATAATTATAAGCCTACTCTTATGAGCTATCAGACTTTGTTTAAACAGTACATTCTGTAACACATAGTTTGGAAAAGGTGGAACTGCCTGAGACCACAATCAAAGAATATAATTTTAAAGTTCACCAAGTTTCATTTTCAAGGTGTGAACATTGATCAGCAGATTAAAAGAAACTTCTAATATTTTATTTTATAGCTTTTCGAACAGAAACAGTAATATACTTTTGTTTAGAAGAAATAACAAATATTCCCTTAATTTGCATTAGATTTTAAAAATATGTACTTATTTGCTTTTTTTGTTTCAGTATCAAGATAAAGAGGAAGTTGTCTTATGGATGAATACTGTTGGGCCCTACCATAATCGCCAAGAGACATATAAGTACTTTTCACTTCCATTCTGTGTTGGGTCAAAAAAAAGTATTAGTCATTACCATGAAACTCTGGGAGAAGCACTTCAAGGAGTTGAATTGGAATTTAGTGGTCTTGATATTAAATTCAAAGGTAAGTAAACTTTATTAGTTCTTATAGTACAAGTTAGGTTGTAGACCAAGGTTTCTTGACTTCGGCACTATTGACATTGGGGCCAGATAACTTCTTTTGGCGGGGAGGGGCTGTCCTGTACATTGTGAATGCTCAGCAGAGCCCCTGCTTCCTACCCAGAAGATGCAAGTAGCACTTTCCAGTTGTGACAAACAAAAAAGTCTTCAGGTGTTGCTAATCGCCCTTAGTTGAAAACAACAGCTTTAGAAAAGCATGTTAGTGAGTAAATATTTATTTTGAATATTTATAAAATAGTAAATAATCGTTAATAAAATTATATTTTCCTACCATATTTCTTTCTGAAAAGTGTTTTCTGATAAACCCTGTAGTGATTGGACATATGTGGTTGGGGAAGGCCTTCATAGGTTCATAATAGAGTAATTTCTATAGGGTTATAATAGGATATATGGACACTGAAAAATATTCTGTAAATCCTCAATTTCAAACTTGTACCACTGGCTTAGAATGCATTTATCAGTGTTGTATTAACTTACTCTTCCAATACTTCTAGGACAGTGTAGTGTTAAATTTTAAGTCAGACTCATTAAAATTGAAAAATACTCTCCTTATCTATTTATTATTGGGGTATCTGTTTTGTCAGATCCTTTAGTGTGTTAATACTTTTTATTTTCCTCTGTGAAGTTTGTCAGAGAGGAAATACTATGCAGAGTATTTCCTGCATAGACATTTTTAATCTGGTGAGCAGAAGCTTGAATAATTGAATTTTGCAGGATCTTTGATTAGGCATCTTGATTTTTGAATAGAGCATGAATCTTGAAATCAGGAGCTTTGAATTTTAATCCTGTTTCTTTTACTGTATTGATTTTAGTAAAGTTGTTTACTCCAATTTTGACTTTTTTGTCTACATGTATAAAATAAACAGTAACTGACTTCTAGTATTTTTAGCACTTTAGGGAGGGGGATGTGAAATGAAATATTTTAAAGATACTATTTTAAAAATAATTTAAGTTATAAATTTAAACCATAGTGGCCTGGCCTATACTTTTAAGAATTATTGTAAACATACCACAAGGCTTATGTTTTGATTTAATCATGTAACTTAAATATTTGCTCACACATAAGGAGGAAACTTAGACTAGAATATGTGATTTTTGAGAAACTCAGTACTATATTTGTTCACATACATTTTCTTCTTTCATATTTGGTGCACATATTTTAATAAACTAGTTTATTAAAGAGGAACCAGAGAAAGAGAAAAGGCAAAAACTGAGTCCTACTTTGCTATTAAGGACAGATTTCATCACTTTTTGAAATCCTTACCCTACTTTACTAAAGAAGAGTACTCATTCAGCTGTCTTAACCATTTTTTCTTTAATTAGTTCCATGAAGCTGAGGTAGAAAGATTATTTAGATAGAGAGGTATAGTTTCCATGGACTGTCAAAGTGGGATTTATTTTCCTTTTAGACTGAGCATCTTTAGGTTAAAACACAAAGAACTGGCCAGGTGTTATTCCCTGAGAGTTGGCCATTATTTGTAGTCTTGACAACTCTGTACTTGCAGCATGGATATGGTACTAAGGGAGCTGCTAATTTAAGTGGTCCAGATGAAATAGTAAATGCTGATTAGATTTCTCTTTCTGCTATAGCTCCTTGCTTGCCCTGTTCAAAGATAAAGTTGATCATTCTTTGAAAAGTGTTTTACGAGGTTTCCTGGTTGTGATTTATAGTATCACAGAATTTTAAAAGTCTGATGCACCTTAGAGATTGTGTCATTGACTTCCTCTTAGAGAGGCCTAAGTGAAAAATGATTTCGTAAGTTATATCATAGCATACCAATAATGTTATAGAAACTCAAACCTTCTCAAACCTATGTAAACTGTAGAAATATTTATATTGTTAATCTTTTATCCCTCAAGTATTTGATTATTAAAGGCTCTTCTGAAAGCATATTCAGATAAGAAAAAGTTTTTTGGAAATATTGTGAAACTATAAAAAACTGTATATACATATATAGTGTATATATACACACTTATATGTGTGCACACACACACACTTTTTTTTAAACCTAGTAGATTCTGTCAAGCTAAATGAATTGGTATTATTTCATAAAGTTAAAGTCATTAAATAGACTATTTTAGGGAATTAATGATAATTTTAAATCTAATGTAGAATGCCTCTCAGTTGAGATTTTATGCACAACTTTGTTTTTTTCTTCCTGGTAGTCTTATATCCAATACTAGATAAAATGCTAAATTGAGACCATTTAGAGAAAATTTAAATATTGTAATTTTTTAAATCGAGTATTTAATTAAGCTGTTGCGGAGTAGAAAGAATGTGGGCTTTAGAGTCAGAGAGACTTGTACCCCAGTCCTGCCTCTGTGTAGTCATGGGCAAATTATTCAACCTCTTTGATAACATCTGTGAAATAAGGGAAATAATATCCACTTGATAGAATCATCAGATATAAATGAGGTAATGTATGTAGAGCATTTATCAAAGTTCCTGATACATAGTTTACTATTCAAAAAATGGTCATTGATATGAATACTAATAGCACATAATGTGGGTCTGTAGTTCCAACTTGACTTTCTGTTAGCAATTATGAAATGTTAAGTTAGTTTATTGATTGTAGGATTTGATTTATCCTCAAGCTGCTATACTAGCCCACTGGGTAGTTTAGTTCTGCTAGGGCAGGGACGGTAGTATTTGCGTTCACTGTTGTATCTCCAGCTTTTAAGACATATTCAACTCTTAATAAATTGTCCAGCATCTGGGCAGTTTGTGCCTATTTGTTCTTTATGATAATCGGTTCGTTATGATCATTAGGTGATCTGGAGTAGTAATTCCTACCAGAGGATCACTGTCTACTTCCCTTACTCTCATTTGAGAATCATTGTGGTATCATGACTTGATGACTTCTAGAGGATTTCTTCCTCCCAGTTATTTTATTGATCTTCTCTTGAATATTTTCTTACGTGAATATCCAAACTTAACAGAGGGATGAAATTATTTTATAAGTGTTTCTTTTGCTTCTAGAGTGGAACTGGTAAGCGAGAGTCCTGCTGATGCAGAGAAATGCCAAGGGCTGCGCAGAGCCTTACATGTTTCTAGTTCAGTGATTCTCAATCTTGACTGTTTTCATTTTTAAAATAAATTCTGAGGTATTTTATCCCTATCTGTCAGGTGAGGAAATTGGGGCCCAGAGGTTAAGGAACTTGTCCCAGGATTCTCAGAGAAAGGGGCATAGTGAAGACTTGGAACCCGGGCAGCTCAGCGCTAGAGTTTAACCACTTAAATACTGCATAGTGTATGAAGTATTTCCTCCATATATCTGCCTGGGTAGTAAGGCCTGATAACCAAAGGGTGGGGAAAGTGCTGGGGCTGGGGATGGGGTGGCAGGTCCTTTCATTCCTCCTGAAAATCTTTACTCAAGGTAATTTCCCCACAGCTGTTTTCAGTCCCTGGGTTCTACTCTCCCTGATTCTGAAGCCTCTGGTGAAGGTCTCTAGGGGAAAGTGCCTCTGGTCTACTGCAGGGGAGAAGTTGAGGCACTTTGTCTAGCTGTTCAGTGGATGGAGGAAAGAACCTGGGCATCCAGCCCCACCGTAAACTTATTTTTATACATTTCTTCTGTGTGTTTTTTCCTGCGTCTGTCCCCTACCTGTCGATGTCAGGGGTGCCTCCAAGTCCTGAGTGTCTCTTGTGTTCTGTGACACCAGTTTCCTCTCTTCTATTACGGTTTCCTCTACTTTATTAGTTACTCGCCATCTTTCATTAGTTTTCCATTTTCTGAAAACTTGTTGAAATCTTTTCTCATTGCCTCCTCCTTTTTCTCCTTGTGCACCTACATTCTTTTTGTTTCTTTATTGACATTTTAATGGAGTTTCAGGAGGGAAAAAAACACATAGTTGTGGTTAATCTGCCTTGTTTAAATGGAAATTTGAGAACGTGATGCTATATTTTTGTCCTCTTGGTTTCAGAGTGTTGTAGCTAGACCAAATAATTTCAGTTTTCTGTTGTATCTTGAATCTAGGTATTTTGAATCCTTGTTATTAGCAATTCTTTAAACCTTGTGCTAACTACTAATTTGAATAGCATGGGCTTTTTTTATAGGTTCTTATTCAAATCATTGATAACATTAATCTCTTCCAGATTGGCATTAATTTTGTACTCAAAGCAATGTATGTGTATGTATTTTTTCTTATTATAACAATGATATAGGATCAGTGTATAAATTTAGAGACTACATAGAAATATAAAGAAGAAAATAAAAATCACCTGAATATAATTACCATTAACATTTCTTTTCATCCTTCTTTCTTTACATTCATCCACATTATTTAAATTTTTAAAAATTGGCTTTATGTTATCTATATATGATTTAAAAAATTTTTAATGCTTATATAGTATTTTATTTTGTGCCAGATACTGTTCTAAGCACTTATTAATAAGTTATGTATAAATTAGTTTTTAATCATTTTTTTCTTAATGTTTTATGAGTTTGTCTTCATATTAATTATTCTTTAAAAATGTGTTTATATAATATTTTATAACTTGAATATTGTAATAACCCCATTTCGCAATTACAAGATATTCTGATTTCCTTTCTTCCTTTTCTTGCTTATTTTTTATTGTTGTTATTAGAAATAATACTTTTGGCTATCCTAGCACATAAGTATTTTAATGCATTTCTGAATCTTGTTGAGATAAATTCTTAGAAGTGGAATTACTGAATCAAAAGATATAAATATTTTAAAGACAGTTCTTGTTACATGTTGACGAATAACCATATGGAAAAAAATTATGCAGTGTATACTGCCAGTCAGGTTTGTCAGTTAACACTATTATATACATAGTTGATGAAATAAGTGAGAATATGTTAGTTTTTTTAGCTCCCCTCCTTTTTAAATTAATTCAGCAGTTTTTGAGCATTTACTGCATTTCAGCACTATGGTAGGCTCTGGGTATATAAAGTTGAACCAGAAGCTCTAGCTTCAGGGGTTCCTCTGAAATTGTATACATAGTATTGCATGCATGTGCATTTTTGTGGGGGCAAGGGAGATATTATTGTCATTGGATTCTCAAAGTGATGTGTTGCCTAAGGAGACATAACACTGTGAATATATTGGCACTTTTAATCCTTTGTACAACTTTGGGAAAGAGATAGCATAGATGTTATCTCTATTTTACAGTTGAGGGAGGTGAGGTTCACAGAGGGTAAATGACTTGCTTTTATTCACATAGCTAGTAAGTAGTGGAACCCAGACTAAAACTCAAGTTTCTCCTCATTTCTCTATAAATTTGTCTTCAGTGACTTCATGAGAAACTTTGCCAAGTGTTGCTGAATTTGAGGTAGAGTATTTCTGATTTTCCAATCTAGTAATGCTGTTGAAAGAGAATGTAAACAAAGTAAAGCATGATGTAGTCTTAGAGAATGCACAAATAATTATCACATTCTTTTCTCAATTCTTTTACTGTCTATTCAGGTATGAGCCTGGAGTGTTATTGGAAGCTGATGACAGATTTATTGATATGTAGTTTTCAGAATCTACCCATGCTTTCTGTTTAAAAAATCAAGATTAACATTTGTCACTTTATAACTTTGGTTTCATCCCCTTCTCCATAAATAGTATTTATATTGGTAAAATCTTAATTGGTAAAATCTTATTTTGGTAAAATCTTAAAATCTGAATTCAGAATTCATAGGTGTGTATTTTATCCGAGAAGGGTATACCTTATTATCATTTTAAAGCATTGATTTCTGGTGATAGATGTTTCATATTGTTTTTCATTTATATAGCATGCTAAATAATGATTTGACATATTCAGACACATTATATTCATTATCTCCAAAGTGGCTCTATACTGAGAGAAGTGCTGTTTCTTTTGAGCAGCCATCCTCTACAGTTATTTGTGATGTTTGTATTTGCCTACATGCCTGCAAGAGGAATTTCATTAAAATATAACCAACCAAGGCCCTTGTTATAGCCTTTCATAATGATAGATTTTTCTTTTTACCACAGCATTTCTTTTCTAGATTAAATATCAGTGAAAGATATTCTTCAAGACCTCTTTGTCAATTTTTTAGAGATACTCTGCTCATTTTCACCTCACACACACCCCTCACATACACCATTCACACACAGATACATGTGTGTGTAAAATTTGCTAAAATTTTTTGTTTGTTTGTGTAGTACCTGCCCTGTAAAGGGTACTGAAACAGGCATAGCTGGGAGTTAAAAGGATGTAATTAATTATAGACATAGCTCTCAAGACCTGATGGGTCTTTTGGGGGAGCTAAGATACTGGCAGAGTTTATAAGTGGCACAGGCCTAAACGCCAATGGAGAGAAAACCATTGGACTTCAGAGGAAGGGGCAGGCTGTGGGATTTGAGAGGTGTGAGGGCTGGGGAGTCAGGAATTATTCTGTAGAGAGGGTGAGGGGAACGGGGACAATTTTAGGATGGACATTTGAGGTAGAGTTTACAGCATAAACAAAAAAGTAGAGGCTAGGAGAACACAAGGTGTGTAGGAACTGTAGGTAGTTGGCTAAAGTTTAGGGAGAGAGGATGATAGAGAGTTGAGAAAGTTGAAGTTCAGACTGTGAGGAATCTTTTAAAGGCTTTGTACAGATAGATGTCATATTGTATATCTCAGAACTTCATGTGTAAAACTACTATATCATTAAGATGATTATCAGTGAATATCTGAATGTAACTGCAAGGAATTTGGTGGTTATGCAGAGGTAGCTGTGAGGTCTCCTGCAGCCACTGCAGCCATTTGTTGCTCAAGCCTAGATTTTCCTTTGGTTCTCATTCTCCCCTCTGTAGCTGTTGTTGCATGCTGCCCTTTGTGCATTATCACAATCTGTGGAAATCTCATTTGGGAACTTCTTGGTGCCAGTTCTCCTAGCTCCTGCTATAGGAACCCTCTATAGCAATCTCTGTCCTAACCCTCCCTTCTTCCTCCTCTGCTCAGCCTCAGTTTTTGCCATTATGAAAATCCTAAATTCCTTGCTGCCTAAAATGGCCTGGGTAGAAAGAAAATGTGTGTAGGAACCATTGTTGTTGGAGACAAAGCAATTTTCTTCTCCCTCTTGAGAATGAGAGTATTTCTCCAATCCTCTTTCTTGGGACTTCAGTGTTTTCTGCCATCTTTGGCGGTGTAGTCTTGGGGTTCCCCCTCTGGACTGAGCTGTAGTAAGGTGGAACCGTTCTCTCTGTTGAGGATTGGGAAGACATGTTTCTGGTTTCTGGAGTTATAATGCAGATTGCTGTTTCTCATTGAAAAGAAATTTAACATTGTTTCTTGCGAGGAATAGTTCTAAATAACCAATATTATAGTACAGAGAAACTTAGAAACAAACAACTGTGCTTTCTTTTTTTGTTGTTAGGGTTGATTTTTTCACCCCTAATTGCTTAAGCAATATTTCAAAACAATTTAATCTTCTTGATGGACATCTAGCGTGTTTGTGTTTTTTTTTTTTTTCAGGTTTTGTTTTGTTTTGTTGAGAAACTAATGATCATAAGCACATTTTTGAGAGGTTTATATTAGAGATCATCCAAGCAGTATTATGGTAGTAGTATTTTTGAAAGCAGTCAAGAATGGAAATGACTCATCTCCAGGGAACTTTTGGGTAATTTATAAACAGTGCTGCCTGCTAGATAGAGGTTTGCCTTTTAATCTTGCTAATTATGAAGAATCTCTGGGATTCCTCATAGAATCTGTGGCCTTATGAAAATCCTAAATTCCATTTCCAAGAATGTTCAAATGAGTATTTATCTCAGAGGTTTTATAGCTAGAAATTGTTGGCTCTATTTAAGATCATATGCTTGAGTTTTTGTATATATATTAAATGAAAACTTTCTTATGTATTTTGAACTTCTTTTAAACCAATTTATTTACTTTAAAGTTACTTTGTAAATGTTCTTATAATTTTCTTTATATATTTAATGATTTCTTCACTTTGAAAGTAAAGATGATTAAAATTATTGTCAAAAGTCATAAACATACACAAAAAAGTAAGAATTGTGTACTGAACCCCCAATTTTATCACCCAGATTCAGCTGCTATAAATGTAAATTTTAACTTCAGGAAGCATTGCTTTTTCTTGTGTTATTTTTCCTATAACTGTTTTTGCAATTTTTATTTTATGTAGATGATGTGATGCCAGCCACTTATTGTGAAATTGACTTAGATAAAGAAAAGAGAGATGCATTTGTGTATGCTATCAAAAATCACTACTGGTATCAAATGTACATAGACGATTTACCAATATGGGGTAAGTACTGTATATTAACATTTGCAAAATAAGCAAGATTTATGTAATGATTTTGTTAAGGTGATTGTACCCTGAATCAATAAATGTGTTTTCATTCTTTTCCATAGAATGTTTTTAATACCAATTTTATGGTCCCTTGTTACTCAAAGGGTTTTTGACATTGCCACACCTTACATGAAACTCCCTCAAATATAACCTATGCAATATAACTTTTCAGATTCAAGGGATTAAAAGATGCTTTGAATAATCTGAAATCTCCCCTCCCCCATTTTTCTCATATCTTAATTCGACTTACACTGTTAGATACAATCAAAGGAACTAAGTAGGATTTCGAAGTTTTATTCTGGCTTTCTCTCATATGGAACTGTGGTAGTAATGGCTTTTAGATATGATCTTTTTCTGAATGACTCATTTGCTAGTTTCTACGTTACTTTCCAAACTCTATTTAAAAATTTTTTTTAAGTTTTTGCCTTTTAGTTTTTAATTCTAATTTTTTAATATTTAGTTTATTTATCTGTATTAATGGAGAAGAGCTATGGCATACTTAATACAGCCTTATGCATAATCTAAACATGGTGTTGGACTAAATTATTTAAAAAAAAAAAAAAACCACAAAATACAGCAAGTTATTACAGCCAGCACATTTAATCACATTTTTTTCTACTAGTGATTTTTCTGTTAGATTTTTTTTTAAGGGGGGGGGCGTCTTTGGACACCTGTTCTTATATATAATTAATATTCTGATTCTTAAACTTGTTAGCAGACTACAATATTTGTGAGCAACAAATTGAAAGATGAAACATATCAGATCAGTGTTTAGTGTGGTACCAAGATGAAATTTAAAAGGTTAATCTGAAGATATAATTGTATATATTATTGTTACTGTGTTGCTTGTTAATTAAGTATAAATAGTAGGCATTTTATATAAATGACTGTAATTAGAATTACATTAACTCACATTTCTGTGATCAGCTCTGAGGGTTGCTGGAACATGTGCTGAAAAGTCACTGACTATTTCTGAGCCTATAGTTCCGGAGAACTCTTTAGTCTGGGCTCTTCTCCCTTCTCTTTTTGTTTATTTTGGTGAGAGAGCAGGTTTTTCTCCTGGTCTTTTGCATTGCTTATGGGTTTCTTGTCTGGAACCTTTGATTTTTTTCAGTCATTTCTATGGGCGTCCTCAGCAACTTGGCAACTGTGCTTTCGTGTTTTAAAATAAATATATTTGAGCCCTGGGATTCCAAGGTCTGCCATGTTTAAGGGAGATACTTTGGGTGTCCTAGAATGTGTGAACCATGAGGATCCTTATTAGAAAAAAAAATTTTTATCTGGCTTTTTTTGGGGTAAAGTCTTCAGAGTCTTTTAGAAGCCCCTTAAAGAATAATTTTTTACTTGCTGTAATTATCTCCACTCGCAGAGTTTTCAGAATAGATAGGTAAGTAAACCTTGATGAAATTATTAGAAAGATTTAATTATTCCTCTACAGCCCCAAACAAAACAAAACTGTATTCCTTGAATCTATACAAATTAAAACAACTTTAATTAATTTTATCCCCACCCTCCTCAGTACTGTAATGAGATGCATGTATTATAGAAGGAAGGCCTTAAGGAGTAACTTAAAGCATAAGGCTCTTGAGAAATATATAGGCTTAGGTAGGGAACATTGGATAAATAACTGACAGTATGAGGGCACAAGAGAGAGATCCTCAGCTACCACTTATTATCCTCCCACTGTTTGGGTCTTCCCTTCCAATATCTCAAATTGTGATCAAAATGATCAAACTATTACCTCATTACCATTTATCTTCAACACTTCTTTCACTGTTTTATTAAAGTATAATCAACTTATAATATTAGTATCAGATATATAACATAGTGATTCGATATTTATATATAGTATGTAGTGATCACCACAGAAGTCCAGTGACCTGTCACCATAGAAAGTTATTACAATATTATTGACTGTATTCTCTATGCTGTTTGTATCTTCCCTGTGAATTATTTATTTTATAACTGGAAGTTTGTACTTTTTAATCCTCATTACCTATTTTGCCCATCCTCCTGTACCCATCCATCTGGCAACCAACAATTTGTTCTCTATCTATGAGTCTGTTTCTCTTTTGTTTTGTTTGTTCATTTGTCTTGTTTTTTAGATTCCATCTATAAGTGACATGGTATTTGTCTTTCTCTGACTTATTTCACTTACCATAATACCCTCCATGTCTATATATGTTGTTGCCAGTGGTAAAATTTCATTTTATATGGCTGAGTAATATTCCATTGTATATATGTATCACTTCTTTATCTATTTGTATATTGATGGAAACTTAGGTTGCTTCTATATCTTGGTTATTACTAGTAACATTGCAATGAACGTAGGAGTGCATGTGTCTTTTTGAATTAGTGTTTTCATTTTCTTTGAATAAACACCTAGAAGTGGAATTGCTGGGTCATATAGTAGTTCTGTTTTTAATTTTTTGAGGAACCTTCATGCTGTTTTCCACAGTTTACATTTCTACCAACAGCGCATGAAGGTCCTTTTTCTCCACATCTTCACCAACAGTTACTTTTTTTTGTGTTTTTGTTAATAGTCATTCTGACAGGTGTGAGGTGGTATCTCATTTCTCTCATGATTAGTGTTGTTGAGCATCTTTTCATGTACATGTTGGTTACCTGTATACCTTCTTTAGAAAAAAATGTCTATTCAGGTCTTCTGCCCCTTTTTTAATTGGATTGTGTTTTTTTTTGGTATTTGTTTATATGAGTTCTTTGCATATTTTGGGTATTAACCTCTAATTGGATAAACTATTGGCAGATATCTTCTCTCTGTCAGTAGGTTGTCTTTTTGTTTTGTTGATGGTTTCCTTTGCTGTGTAAAAGCTTTTTAAGTTGAGTAGTCCCATTTGTTTATTTTTGCTTTAGTTGCCCTTGCCTGAGGTGACATATCTTAAATATTGCTAAGGCTTTCTGTTTATATTCTCTTCAAGAATTTTTATGGTATTAGGGCTCCTTTCATTTTAAGGTTCAGAACTTGAGAAAAAAAGAGGAGGCATTTCACATTTTGGTACCTATGTACACATATGTGCAGCTTACCAGAAATGGCTAAATCATAGGTTTTTAGAGAGAGCGCTACACTGGACCTCTGGAGACCTTGGTTTTTAGTTTGACCACTAAATGAATAAATAACCTTGCTAGATGGTGATAATTGCACTTCCCTGAAATTTTGAAATATTAGGAAGTATATACATATAAGGTGATAATTATTACAATGAAGGGGATACTAATGACAAAGCATGAACTTTGTCCAGTGCTAGGTTATGCTGAGCTGTTCATCACTTTGTTTTTTTACTATGATGTGTTCATGGTTTGTGTTTGCCAAATAGTATAAAGACTAGAAGTCCAGCCTGTACTTTGCCTTGTTCTCACCATGAGGAATATTAGTAGTACTGCTTTTTTATAAAAATGTTTTATGACACTTTGGTTCTAATGTATTTTAAATATTAAGTGACGTTCCCTTGTATAAAGTGTTATTTATTTTGTAGGTATTGTTGGTGAAGCAGATGAAAATGGAGAAGATTACTATCTTTGGACCTACAAAAAACTTGAAATAGGTTTTAATGGAAATCGAATTGTCGATGTTAATCTGACTAGTGAAGGAAAGGTGAAATTGGTTCCCAATACTAAAATCCAGATGTCATATTCAGTAAGTATTAAGATAATTGTATACAGGGAGAAGTGTTTGTGACCTACTATGAATAATTGTGTGTTTTACAACTTTAGTGAATGAAAATGTAGCTTGAAATGGGATGACAGAATATTATTAAAACTGTTTCTTCCAAATCTATAAATAAGCCTTCTAAAAGCAGTGAGAAGATTTGCTTCAGATCTGTAGTATTAGATACTATTTATGCATTTGTAGGACCTACCATTTGCTACAGCAAAGTTTACCATTATAATTGTGCAGCCAGCTAACTGCAGCCATGTATTTTCATGGTTATGTTTTTAGATTGCAGTATTCCCTGTTGTTTCTCTTTCCTTTATACTGTTGCAGATAGAGATGATATATTGAAAATTGTTGGATGGCTATAGTTTACCATATTTTGCTTTATCAGTTGGAATAAGATACTTCCACAGAGTAAGAGCTTATTAGAGTCCTTTACAACTGTCAAGTTAATTCTTTTTTGTTAGGAATAAAAAGAGTGGAAAGAGAAATCTGATGTAGTTAGCTTATCTCTTTGCCAGTTATTTTCTTGATAACTGGAATTAATCAATTGCTAGTAGCCAATTTTAAAAGTTTTCCCAGCTTTGTGTGGATGTTTGCATAACTGAACTAATGAAGAAATGCAATAATTGTAATAAAACTTTTGGAATCTAAAGATGTACATATTCTTATTTTAATTGGTCTAATCGAATTCTTATATTTATCAGGTCAGACTATGTAAGTCAGTGATAGTTAATAGTTCTTGAAAAGTGAAATGACCCCTCTAAGTTACAGGTTTTGTTAATACAGAGAGAGGAGATTTGGTTAGTTTTTTACCATACATGTTTCAACTGCTGAAATTGGTAATATCTTTCTACCATTTCTCTAGTTTCTTATTCTAAATATGTAAATCTTTTCAAATTTTGCTCAGAGTTTTGTTATCAGATTATTAATTTATTTACTGGCCTTGATTTTCAAATGAAAACTTTTTTTTCAGGTAAAATGGAAAAAGTCAGATGTGAAATTTGAAGATCGATTTGACAAATATCTCGATCCATCTTTTTTTCAACATAGGGTAGGTAAATTGTGTATTTTAAGGCATTCAATATGTACAGACATTAATGAGCGTCTGCCATATGTAGGGCTCTGTGCTAGGGTTGTGGATTTCAAAGATTTAACTAATGGTGATTTCAGATGTGGGCTCAGAATCATAAGGATGATAGAAAGTTGTAGAGGAACAGTCAAAAGCTCCCTTCATTTTGACTATGGTTTAAACCGATTAAGAGACACACAAGAAAGAATACAACATATGGGAAGCCAAAATATCACTTTGGTTATTGAGCTAATATTGGAGAATATGGCTTATATCAGTGGAGAAGTGGGCTTCTTAATATTGAAACTCTGAATTAGACAGACTTAAGGTATTCAGACAGTGTTTGACTCTTTCGCATGCTTTCCTACATGGGCACCTGCCCTTGTAAACTTGCAGTGTGGGAAAACAGAGCAGAATGTATGCATCCTCTAGGACAGAGTGAATGAAAGTGGAGTGAAACTAGGAGTTTTTGCTAGTGGAAATCCTTCTACATAAAAAGAAAAAAGAAACAGTAAGAAAGGGAAGAAATGCCTACTGCCCCCAATCAACAGATATTAGCTGGATCTTAGATTGTAAGTCCAGTGGCATTGCTGCTGGTTTTGTACAGATAGCTTTAGTTTTTTATAACAAAAAATAGATTTTACTCTGGTGGTTCCCTCCTTCAAAGATGGAGATAAAAAGACAACAGGGCATAAGGAATATAGCCATTTTTCTGACTTTATTTCTGACTCACTTCTTCTGTCTTTTTATTTGATCTTTTAGACTGGAATTCTAAGTTTATTAATCACCTATTTTTGAGGTGGCCTATAAGTTTCTGTGGTCTCAAATTTGTGTTATTGCTGCCAGCTTCTACGCTTGGACTTCACCAGGACCTGTTACTACTTATAATCTTCCTCTGGGTCCTGAGAGAAAAATAATTAAGCTATTTGAGATTTAGTCCTTACTGAAGGATTTAGTGTGCTACTCCTGGAGTTTAAATTCCCCACTTCTTCTCCCACATAGTTTTCACAGATGTAGCACTTGTATTCGCCACAGATGTAGCACTCGGGTGGTCCTGAATACATTAGTGTGTGTAAAGGTATAAGTACAACAAACTTCAACGTTTGTTTGGAATTTGAGCATATAAGGGCTCTTAACTGAAATTCCCTATTGGAACACCTGGTCTACCTTGTTTATATTCCTATTGGGTATTAACGACTTGGAGGAAAGGTTACCTTCTGAGATTTTCACTGGTAGGGCAGTGTACCATATTTATTCTCTTAACCACCATTAATTAGGCACCTGCTATGTGTCACAAAGAGTATTAAGTAAGTGGAATACATTAGAGAATGAAAGTCAAAGATCTGTGCCTTGGAGCTTACACTCTAGTGGGGGAGAAACACAGTAAGCATAATATAAAATGTATAGTGTGTTCAAAGATATATGAATTGGCGAGTAAAATGAGTTGTAGTTTTAAATATGGCAGTCAAGGGGAGCCTTTGAAATAGACTTTTGAGCAAAAACTTGAAGGAGTTGACAAATAAGGAAGTTGGGTATCAGGGGGAAAGGGTACCAGGCAGAGGCAGCACCTTTGAAAAGCCTATCAGGTGGGCACATGCTCCATGTACTTGAGGAATAGCAAGGAGGCCATTATGGCTGGAGCAGATTAAGGGGATGAGTAGTAGGAGATAAGTCAGAGTTGGAAAGAACCAGGTCATCCGAGGCTGCTGTAAGGACTTTGAATACAAAGGGACATACTAATGTTCTCAGCAGGGTAATGACAAATTTGACTTATGTTTAAAAAGGATCAGGCAGGTTAATATGTTTAAAATGGGTTGTGTGAGGGCAAGAGGAGAAGCAGGGAGACCAATGCAAAGGCTATTGCAGCAATCCAGATAAGAGATGAAGGTGGTTTGGCTCAAGGTGTAGCTGTATAGGTGATGAGAGGATGTCAGGTTGTGAATATAGTTTGAAAGTAGGATTCCCTGATGGATGGAAAGATAGAGTTTTCGGTCCGAGCAACTGTTAGAGTGGAGCTGCCATCACTGGAACAGAAAGGCTGTACTTGGAGGAGCTTTAGTGGGGAATAACGGAGTATAGTTTAGGACATGTTAGTTTTTTTAAGTGTCTAGAAGACATTTGAATGGAGATACTGACTGCCTAGTTGGTTATATCAATCTGGAGTTCAGAAGTGGAGTCTGGTCTAGAGATACAAATTTTGCAGCCATTGGCATGTAGATGGCATTTAAAGCTATGTGACTGGATGCAATTATCAGGAAGAGTATGTAGGACTAGAAGAGGACCTAGGACTGAACCCTGGGGGCAGTAAAAGTTTAGAGAGAATAGGAGAAACTAGCTAAGGGCTCCAAGGAGATACCAGTAAAGTAGGGGTTGAGTGTGGGGAAGATTGTATGGTATTCTGGAAGCCAAGAGAAAGAAATATGTTATAGAATAGAGAGATCAGTTCTGAATTGTTGCTGATGAATCAAATAAGATGAGTACTGAAAGTGACTATTGGATTTATCTGGAGTCACTGGTGAACTTGACAAAAGCAGTTTTGATGTAATGGTGCGGCAAAATCTGAACAGAACTCGTATACGGGAGAGTTGGAGGAGAAGAATTGGAGATAGCAAGTTTGGCTGCTAAAGGGAGCAAAGAAATGGTGCCATAACCACTAGAAAAGATGGAACCAGGAGAATTATTTTTATGTATGTGTAATGTAAGAAAAACGTGTATAATATGTTGATGGGGTTCTGTAGACAGTACATAACTGACAGCACAGGAGAAAAGGAGGTGAATTACTGCAGCACTTTTTCTTAAATAGGTGGAAGGGGATGGGATCTATCGTATAACTGTAGAGATTGTTTCTTAAAACAGTGACTAAGCACAGGTTTAAGAGCTCAAGCTGAATATTCTGTGTCTGCCACTTACTATAACCTTGGTCAGATTACTCAGTTCTTTAGCTTCTGTCTCCTTAATAGTGAAGAAAGGATTATAAAAACAGCAGAGTTGTTGCAAAATTCCATTTGATAGTGTTCGACACATAGCAAGCAGGTGCTCGATAAGAAGCAGTGCTGGTGGTATAGTTAGCTATTTATCACCAGTGTTCTAAAATTTATGACAAACCTGGGATGCTGCTTTAGGATTAGCAGCACTCAGGTGTGCTGGAGTCAGCAGTTTTTAGGGTTAGTCACCCCGTCGTGACATCTGATTTCTTTATAATTTTCAAGAAATATTTCCCTTAGTATAATAATTTAAAAAGCACATAGTACTTAATAATTTTTGGAGTAAAGAAATATTATAAAATGTCAGGTTAGTAATAGTAATAGGTATTTAAAGTTTATATCTTTGATTAGAAATTAGCAGAGAGCTTTGTTAGAAATTTTAGCATTATAGTAATAAAATCTTATTAGTAAATGGTAACTATATAAAACATTTTCTCTTCAAAAATTTGATAAGTTGACTGAAAGAAGACAATTCTCATATATAATTTTTTTCTCTCTTGTCCTCTTTTGAGTCATCTCATTTCCCAGGGTGGTAACAAAATCAAATCTTTGGAAAAGTCTATAATTATAGACTGCTTTTATAAATTTTGAATGAAACTTTTAAAATAAACTTAAATTTACATAACCTTTTTTGGGCAGATATTTCAAAATATAATGCATTCATCATTTTCTTTATAATTTCAGTAGGTATTCAATAAATTATTGATTGGGAAAAGAATTTATCTTGTGAAGGGGCAGAGGCAATTGTTTGTCTCCTGTTTTTCATGGAGAGCCATGTAGTTTGTCACTTGCCTAAAGCCTCAGGGTGGGCAGTAGCCTGCCCTTCACCCTAGTGCAGGGGTCCCCAACCTCCGGGCTGCAGACCGGTACTGGTCTGTGGCCTGTTAGGAACAGGGCTTCACAGCAGGAGGTGAGTGGCATGAGAGTGAGTGAAGCTTCATCTGTATTTGCAGCCGCTCCCCAGCTCCACCTCAGATCATCAGGCATTAGATTCTCAAGAGCACCAGTCCCTGGTGCCAAAAAGGTTGAGGACCACAGCCCTAGAGCACAGCTCAGCATGTTAGCCCAAGTTAAATCTGTCCTAATTGTACAAGACAGTGCATCCTTTATGTTAAAAATTTTATATATGTACCTGTAGAAGTTTAGAGCAGGAGTATATCTTTGAATGACTGAAATATATTGATGAGGGGTTTTACAGAAGAAAGGATTTTTGAGTTGGGCTTTAAATGGTAGATTGAATTTACAAAACTAGATCTCATGCAAGAATAAATTATGAGAAGGATACAGAGGTGGAAATGAGGAATAATAGGTCTGATTGAAGTATAGGCTACAATGAATAGAAAAATTGGCAAGATAAGATGAGGTAGCCATTTTATAAGGGGCATAAAATATTAGGGAACATAGATTTAATATGTGAGAAAATAGGGAATATCACTGTAAATTTTAGAGTAGAGGAGTGGTATTTGAACATAATGTTTCAGAAATATTTGCTGAGTAAGTCAGTGCTTCCCTTTGTATAATGAATACTCATTCCCAGTGTGTCTTAAGATTGAATCTTTACGTAAAAGTTTTAAAAGATTTTATTTTTGCATTAATATCCCATTGTCATGGAACTTAAGAATGTTGTGACTGATATTTAATGTAATATTTTATTTTATGTTATTTTAGATTCATTGGTTTTCAATTTTCAACTCCTTCATGATGGTTATCTTCCTGGTGGGCTTAGTTTCAATGATTTTAATGAGAACTTTAAGAAAAGATTATGCCCGGTACAGTAAAGAAGAAGAAATGGATGACATGGTGAGAAAACATTTTATATTAATAAAAACAATTTAACTCAGTGTTATTTTGAATGTTGTAATGTATGTCTACAGTCTTAAGGTCAGATGAGTTTCAGAATTCAGAGATGTCAGGTTTTAGAAAGGCATAAACCTCTAAGAGCTGTCTCTAATAAAATCTATTAACCTTTTTTTTTTTAGAAAAATATGTGAACATTCACCCTCAGTGGGATAAACAAACAATATATATAACCTCTTGTTTAGTCCAAGTTTAGCCACTAAATAAGGGTATAGCAAACTTATGAAACAAGCTTTCAGTTTTCAGAATTTTTAATTGCAAAATTGCAGATAGGAGGTTATAGACCTGTGTTGGCATTTTTCTAATACTGTTAAATATTCCATGAAATTCAAGGAGTGGACAGAACTATTAATTTACATTTAGTTTAATAGGTTTGAGGTAGAGGGCTTGTTTTCTAAATTCTCTTACAAAATTATAGAATTATATTGTAAACAATTTTGTAAAAAATATATTCTGTAGAATGTTAATGACTATTCTATATAGATATGTTTTGTCATAAAATAAGTTTGGGAAATAGTTAAACATTTAAATTTTAATATGCTAATGTATATTGTGAAGTATTAGAGGATTGATAAAATATTTGGTGCTTCTCAAACATATCTGACCAGGATGGATCTTTCCCTCCAGAAAACAGATTACCTTGACGGACTGTTGTAGATCTTTACTTACTCAAATTGAAAAGGAAAAATTAAATTAAAAAAAAATACTATTTATTAAAAAATACTGTCATTTAACCGTCCGATATTTTCCGCATGTGTTTTCTTAGATTCAAGTCTATAAAGGAAAAGGACATGTCTGCATGGTTAGGGCATCTAGTACTGGTTTTGATATTTTCCATCTGGCCCCTCATCATGTATGAACCACAGTCATGACATAAATGGCAAGAATAGTGTTTGAAAGTAATGTTAAGAGAGTCAGTGTGCTATTCTCCCGATTTTACCGTTTTTTCCCTCCTTCTTTTTGCTTCTAAGTAATTTTCTTTTTCTTTGAGATTTTTTTTGAGCACAATCGGAGTCACCTTACTGGGCCTAGGTAAAAGTTACTTAAAGCAGTGATTATTTTAAATTTGAAATGTCTTTTCTCACATTTTTGAACTCTCTTAAATAGCTATGTTTGAAGCGGGGTGGGGGGGACTTAGAATTGTAATAATTTTTCACCTATCTTCTCTATTTTAATTTTATTCTGAATAATTTTCTCTTCTGTCTACATATATATGTATACAGGACAGAGACCTAGGGGATGAGTATGGATGGAAGCAGGTGCATGGAGATGTATTTAGACCATCAAGTCACCCACTGATATTTTCCTCTCTCATTGGTTCTGGATGTCAGATATTTGCTGTGTCACTCATTGTTATTGTTGTTGCAATGATAGAAGATTTATACACAGAGTAAGTGCTTGTACTTTATTATTATTTTGTTGTTCGTGAATAGTTTTAATCATTAGAACCTTTGAAGTCAATCATCATTAAATATTTGCTTATTTCAATTATCTTAGAATTTAAATAGCATAAACGTCATTGCGGACAAATAGTGGACTTCAGGTATAATAATTTTCAGGTATAAATATATTTTCTGTTACATGCTGAAACTTACTAGCCTTATTGAACGTTTTGATTGATTTATAAAGGTTGTGTTCCATTAGAGATATGAACAGAATTACTTAGAGTCCAGAACTGTTGGACTAAATAAATATGCATTTTTCTGAAAGCCAGAGATCCAATTAGAACTTCATAAGAAGCACATGGCTTTCACAGTTACTAAATTAGTACTTCACATTCATCCCCTAAACTAGGAGATTCTCTGTATAGAAAAGAAGAAAGCATTTTAAAAGTAAAAAGGATGATAGAAAAGGTACATGAGGATAGAAAAATAATTGGATGACTTCTTATCCTATATTTACAGAGTTTCTGGTAGATTTTTTTTTTTTGTAGTCAAATGAGTTGCAAGCAAGTTTTGATTTGAGGTTTTTGGATTATAAGAAAAAGTGCATTTACAAAGATCTCAAGTTTCTATAACCTTGTGCTCAGAGAACCATGACCTTAAGGAAGGAAACACACTCTGAGTCTGGGTGGCAGAGGTTATAATTCAGGTGCCTTAGATGCTGCCCCATGAAGCCCTCAATCAGAGTGATGCTTGTCTCCAGTTATATTTTATACTCCTATTTCAGCTCATAATGCATTCTTTCTTATATATGTCTGGCATTTGGTGGACAAACAATAAATTATTGCCAAAATAATGGCTCTTTAGTTGTATATTAAATATTTATACTACATTGCTGTTTATTCTGCTAGACAGTAAGCTCTTAGAGAGCAAGGACTGGTTTTTAATTTATCTTTGAATTCTCAGAGTACCTGCTTAAAGAACTTTGCATGTGCAAGGTACTCAGTCAGTGCTTATTGAAGTGAATGTGTATTAATCAACAAAACTATTTCTGTGTTGTTTCTGTTTACTAGTTTAATATAACCTTTGCAATTTAATTACCATACAAGCTTTAAAATAATTGACCAAAACCTAAACTTCATTATTCTGGTGGATAGTTCATATTAGAATATATTTTAGATTAATTAAATCCCAAATACAATAAAAACATTTCAAATCTACCAAGAAGTCATGCTTTACATTAAACACTGTATTAAATTCATCACCACTTAATTGACACTGACTATACAGTCATTCTTAGGAGTTATTAATAGATAACCTCTCATAGAAACCAAGTTTTTGCTTTCTTCTCAGATGCTAGTGGTACAGTTTTTGTTTTTAATTCAGAAGCTCTTCCGCTTACAGAGAAATAAGAAACCACATTTACTAGATGATGTTAGTAGGCAAGACATGCATTGTTATTTTAGTCTGTTATTACTATCGATGGTTGTTCTATGTTGTGCTTATTTGAAGCGACCATAATTACATATATGATCATAATTACTAAAGCTATATTATTATGATGATATCAAAGTGACTAACATTATTGTAGTTCCATGTTGGTTGCTTTATGCATATTCCTTTAATCCTCACACCAGCCCTGTGAAGAGACTGTTATTATCTTCATTCTACAGATGAGGAAAGTAAATCTCAGAAAGATTAAATAATTTGACAGATCATGCAGCTATTAGTAAGTGGTGTTAGCAAGCCTAAATTTGACTCTAGGTTCTCTTACTCCAGAACTCTCTTAATTTGCCATGAAATGAAAATAGAGATAATAAAAATAGAGATAATAAAAAAAGTGATAACATGAAAAACTTACACATTATTTATAAGAAGCACCCCAGAGTAGGAATGATTCTAAAGGAAAAACAGATAACGTAACATGTGAAAATTACTTTGCCTCAGTAATAATTATAGCAATTAGAGAAGAAAACATTTAGGTGGGTAGAGGATCAGCATCAGAGTGATACCTGTTAGTGTGATGGTAACTATTGAGAGGGCATGGTGTTTGAGAAGGTATGAGTGAGTCTGGTCAAATTCCACCTACGCCACTGCCCTGAAAGTTTCAGTGGAGTGGTGAGGTGGCGAGTGCAAGTAAAGCAGCTCCTTAGAGGCTCCCCCTTTCAGTCTTGGAGAGGCGAACAAAGAGAACAGTTCTCTACCTCAGCAGATTTTTCAGTGTAGGTGAAAATGGTCTATTTTGGATAGAAAATGCCTGTAGAATATTTATGAATGAAGAGGTAAAATGTATGTCTCATTTTTAAAACTGTGACTGATACACTTCCATTTAGTAGAAATGTCTCTGGGGACTGAGAGCTCAAATCCCTGGTAATCATTTTGGGCTCTCAGTCAATCACATGAGCAGCTTTTTTAAAACCCTCTCTGCTAATATTAAGACTTCTGGCTAGCATTAGACTGATCTTTTGGTTTTCAGCATTGTTAGGCCTATGTCAGCCTCATACACCTAGTTAGGAACAGAAAATGGGTTAAATTTGTTAATGATAGTCTGAAAGGAATAATTGAGTACTTACATTGTTTAACTGAGTTCTTAAAAAAACAAATTCAGATTTTAAAACTGATTAACTTTGAGACCTATGATCTTTTAAACATGGAAATGACATTCATATTTACTCTAACATTTATATTAACTATATATTAACGGGAATTAAATATTGCAATGTTTTAACTATTACTCATCCACTTTTAAGAAATTGAACAGGGGAATGCTACATATTTCACGTCTTTGATGACATTTGTATTCTACATAGGTAGACAGTGGAATATAATAATAATTATTACCCAGAAGGTGGTTAATTTATGAAAATTATATATTCTTTCAGTGTGCACATTAGTGTGATATTCTTGTAAATTCTCTTTAAAAGAATATTCTTTAGCTTAAACTGACATGTGTTTTATCAATAGATAGAACTTTTAATCTATTCTATACATAGAACATATTTTACTTTCCTAGTTATGGTGAGTTTCAGAAATGGTCTTTATTGTTTAAGGACTTTTTATATTATGGCAAAGATGGTGTCATTTAGCATTTTAATTCTTTTCTCTGCACTTAGGCATTTAAAATTTTTTGTCTAGTTTTATTCAACGAGATTGTTCTGAATTCCCTAGGTATCATTCTTGTAAGAGGAAGTTAGAAATTGTTGATCTGAGTTATTAATGTTGATTTGTGGACCTATTGATTTTTTTAAAAATCACTTTTAACAGTATGATGAAGACTAAATAGGAAAAGTCTTAGTGTTATACCATTTAAAGTAATAGCACTAATATAGATTATGCTACTTACATTATATTTCTATCAGCAGACAAGACTCTTAAGCAGTTAAGTCAAATTAGAGAGCTGTTCTAATTATTTTTCTTAACAGATGAATATCCTTTTCCATATGATGTGATTGGTTCACAGGGTTGCACAAACAGTTTTAGTGCCAGCTTCTAATATTTTTGCCAAAGAAATGTGAAATATTTATTTAGAATATATTATGAAATTTAACTGTGGATTTTTAAAAAATTAAGATCAGCCTGTATCATTTTTTAAAAATTAAGATTAGCCTGTATTATGTGCAATTTTAACTGAAAATTCATTCACTAGTCAACCTTTTAAGATACTTTGTAGTCCAGGATGATATTTTTATTTTCCTATTAAATTTTTCTTTAAAATTAAACTAATGTTAATATGATAAGACTATATACTATGTTCTTTAAATTGTTAGTTTTAATTTATCTTACTTTTTTTTGCCTTTTTAGGAGGGGATCAATGCTCAGTACAGCCATATTTGTCTATGCTGCTACATCTCCAGTGAATGGTTATTTTGGAGGAAGTCTGTATGCTAGACAAGGAGGTAACTTATGAGTTATCATTTGGTACTTTTAATTATAGATGCTAATATTTTACTGTGAAGTATTTGGAATTTAAAAAGAGGAATAACAGTCTTTGTTATCCCATATAACATAATCTCCACCAAGCCTATTTTATGTTCTATCTTGCTTTTATGGAGCCTCTTGCATTTTATTTCCTAAAATGTGAATAATTAATAGATTATCTCCATTGTACACTGTGAAGTTAGCCCTGAGAAACTTTTAAGAGAAATTATATTTAAGTTATTGATATTATTTTACTTTGAGGTGCCTAGCTTCCTACTCGTTCTCCATGGGAGGCTTCCACATTGGGTGTATAATTTTATAAGAATATAAAGCCGTACATTGTTTTATGACTTACAGATAAAGTGTCTGGACGGTGGAAGGAGGATAGGAATGAGAGCTGTTTATTTCTGTTGACTCCCAAATATTTATCAAAGGACCCTGTACAAAGATTTCTGTTATTCTGTGTCACAGTCTTTTGCTAAGAGCACTTTATTTTAAATACTCCCTTGCTTCTTTACTTTTGTGACCTGGAAATGATGGAGGATGCATAGATGATACAAGGGTACTTCTTGGTGTTTCTGGGATGGTATTCAAGGGGTCTTGCAGTTCTTTGTTTTCCCTGTAGTTGTCTGGGGTCAGAAAAGTGCTGAAAGTAGTAGATTTGCATATTTCAGATTATGAATGAAGGGTTGTCAAAAGACCTTAAAATAATATTCGTAAGGATTGAGACTTCCTAATGTGATTTTCTCAGCCCATCCTAAGCAATGTCAGCATTAGGGAATCCTTTCTTCTTTTAGTAGACTAGACTTACAGGTTAAAGGAGCTCAGAGCTTGAGAGCATTTAAAATTTCTCCAGGTTTACTGTTTTCTTTATTGGTCCTGTTTGACTTAATGTGGTCTGTGCCTTCAGTGTAGGTCATTCTTTGGAATGCCAAAGAGAAGTATCATTATGTATTCTGTTTTAGTTAGGCCCTCAGCCTCCAGTCTTTACATTGTACCTCCAGATATAGAGAAAAGAGTCTTATCTCACAATACTACCATCCAGTGGAAATAAGGATGCCTAAGGCAACTTCTTTGAATTTGACCTGGAAACTATTGAGGCTGAAAATTATATGGTTTATGACTCCCAGAAGTCTTCACAGCAGAAACAGATTTATTTAAAATGGGATATTTATTCCTACTCAGACATAAATTTGCTTTTAGTCTGATAGCAAGAACAGCCAGCTAAACTACACTACATTTAGGCTTGAAAGCTCAGAGTTCAGGCTCAAGCCCCCTGGAGTATCAAGTATCTTTACAAGTATAATCTAAAGGTTATTGTCTGACAGTGCCCTGAGATTTGATCATGTCCTGATATTGTTTCTGAAAGATCCCTAGAAACCAGGTTAATTTAGAGGTTAACGCAGAGAATCAAGAAGTTTCCAGCATTATTTCAGGATTTGAACTACAGTGAAGTTCTAGGTCTTCACACTCTACAGTGCACTTGATGATGCTCCAGACCCATTTTGAAGTCAGGGGTAGCCTGGAACTTGGCCAGAGTCTCCAAGGGTATGGGGAGTGGTGGGAAGCACAGCAGTGCGGATTCCTGGGCTACTTATTGTACCCAGTAGAATATGCATGGGATTCTTTTTGACTCTTGGGGAAAATAAAGTTGAATATGGAAATTATTAATACTTGCTTGAATCTGAGAAGACAATATAAAATTCAGGAAAAAAGAAAGCTAGGAAAGAGCTGGAATTAAATAGGAGAAATAATTCATACTTTAATTAATTGCCACCTTTTTGTGGTGGTGATCAAATTCTGAGTATTAGTTTGGAAAGAAGGGGGTTCTTGAAACTTACCTGAGAAAGAAACTAAATAAAGGAGAAGGTTTAGAATCAAAGAGTTTTTTCGGGCGAAGTGTCAAAATTTGGGTTGTGATTCTATGAGAGAGATACTTAACAAGAGCTTAATTTAGAAAAAAATGAAAGATAGGTTATCGCTTGTTTTTCCTATTGCACTTTCTGTTCGGGTCCCTAATGCTTATGAGTGTAGGTTTGAATTTTAATAGTGATCCAGTGTTAAATCTTTATAGTCTGTTCCTAAGTGGTATGAAGATGCTCTCTTAGTGGTGCACTTGCTTGTGTACTCCGCTGTATTAGAAAGATAGCTCCTTGGTACTCTCTTGATCAATATGAACATGTTTTAAAAATTCTGATTACATAGTTTATAAATACCTTCCCTCAATTATTTAAATAATAGGTGCTCACTAGATAGAATTTCGGCACTACAAAGTGGTACACAAAATAGTAAAACTTACAAATCTGTACTTCTAATTTCTGAGAGAGAGCTTATGAAACACGTTTTGTTTTTTTTTCTTTTGAAACATAGAAATAAATTTAAATACTTATTTATAGTTACAATTAGAGAACTAAGAGTAAATTTAGAGACCATTTAACCCAGGGGATATATTTTTTTTAAGCAGTGTAACCCTCTTTTCAAATGAAACTTATTTACATGAAACTCCAGAGTGTAAAACTGTTGAAAATGGACTTGTTCTGGCTGAAGCAGAGCTTGGGGATCTGGGCTCTTCCTTCACCAATGACTTCATGGGCACTTCTAAGAAGCTCCAGAACTCCAAACAATTGTTTGAAAACATCTATCTAGGCCAACTGGTAGCCGAAAAAGATTGAGTGGCTTACCAAAGTTCACAGTAGTTCAGTGGAGAATTAGGACAAAATATTAGGATGTTTTGTGTTATTTTACTATAGTTCATTGCTCTTTTCCAGTATACTCACTTCAAAAGCTATATTTCCATTAGACATACTTGTATAGCTAGTATTTATTTGTTATTAGGATGTCAGATGTCATCCTAATATTTAATATTTATATTAAAATTTTAAATAGTTTAGTACTAAATAATTAAATTTAAAAAATTAATATATGCTTGTTTGTGTATCTGTCTCTCTGATTTTCATAGTATTCTTTCTCTTCCAGGAAGGAGATGGATAAAGCAGATGTTTATTGGGGCATTCCTTATCCCAGCTATGGTGTGTGGCACTGCCTTCTTCATTAATTTTATAGCCATTTATTACCATGCTTCAAGAGCCATTCCTTTTGGAACAATGGTAAGTTGCTTGTATCTTACTTTTAAACTGAAAAAAGATAAGCATTCTAATATGAGGCCTGCAGTCTCTTCAGAGTACTACTTATTCAGATTTTTCATAGTAGCAACCAGTCCCTACACTTTCCTGCAAAGTAAAGTAATGAAGAAAGTTCTTGTTAGTTTCCGTATAATTTTGGTTAAGTGTAAACCTACAGTTGCCTTTTTTCTTAATTCTGTGAGCCAGTAAAGAGAACAGTATACAGAGATGGGCAAAACTGGTGAATGTACTTCAGAGAAAGAATAATGACACATCAAAAAACATGGATATTTAAAAGTGATAAGGTAAGTGCAGTGGTAGAAGCCATGCCCTATTTTAGAACTTTAAGCTTTTATATTAATATTGGTAATATATGTTGCTATAGATATTAAAATCCTTTCATATATCTTACCTATAGTCATAGACTTTGAAATGTTTTGAATTATTTAAATATATTAAAATTAAAATACAGATATACTGGTATTTTACAGAGTTTACCCACAGTCTCCAAACTCTTCCTGTTGTTACCTTTTTGCTAGAAACAGAATTTTAGGCCTGGAGTAGACTTTAGCCTTAATGTACACTTGTGTGAACATGCGCGCGCACGCGCGAGCACACACACACACACACACACACACACACACAGAGTATACAAATTGCAAGGTGGTTACTGCTTTTCTGAGAGGCTAAATAACTTGGTCAAGGTCATAGAGATAGTTAATGGCAGAAAAGCAACTAGAACCCACATTCTTTCTGAATTTTAATCTAGTTTTTTTTTTTCTAATATATGTGAATTATTGAAAAGTTTTATGTGAATTATTGAAAAGTTTTATGGAAATTCCAGATGATTTTGATTGTTTTACAGTACAGGCCTGGTTTTTTAAAGACACATTTGCATACACATTTTTACTAAGTCTTTAATACTTTTCAGTTAATATTTTTGAAAGTTGCTTTAGTATTGAAGAAAAAAATTTTTTGCAAGCCAAAGTAAGTGATAATGGTAGGAAAGGTTAATGTAATTATCAGAACTGGAAAATTATTTGCTTCATTAGGTAGTTCTAGGCCATCAGAAAGTATATTGAGAAAGTCAGGTTATTTCTTAAAGATGACCTGTTGAATTAATTATTTTCTTAACGCTTTAAAAGTTAAAATTCTGATTCAGTTATAATTTTTCTCATAAAGTTTTGATTTTGAAGTGAAAATTATATTTCAGAATTGCTTTGTTTTACTACAATCATAAATTTTACCACTTTGTAAATTGGATTTTAGCTGTTAATATTCAATGTAATACTTCTTTAGATAATTTACTAATTACTAATTATCAGAACACAGTGTCAAACTCTATGCTAAGCAGAGAAAGTTTATAAAATTGATCTTTGTATAAAAGACTGGCTGTTGGTGCTTAGCAGCCTCCACAATGTCATGTTCTTAATTTGTATTCTAATTTGGAATGAAGGAATGCTGAGCAAAGGGCATTCCATTGGCCTCAAGTTTTAATCAGATGTGTGGTCCAGCATTTTGTTCTTTTAAGAGCATCAAAACTTGTTTAGAACATGAAAGTGAAGAACTTAAGGTGAATGTTGGATGTAGCTATTCATTAAGAGTTTTAATGGCTTAAATTTGTATTTTTAGTTGTTTGACTTGTTGACATTATGAAGGAAATGGTTATTTGTTTTCATAACACCATGGTTCTCTATCTTGTGTGCACTTAGGAATTTTAAAAATTTCAATGCCCAAGGCTTCATCCTAAGCCAATTTATCTGTCCTGCTCTAAACTCAGTCTCTAACATTTACCTGATTCTGCTTTCCAGCATTTGGGGATGAATCTGACAACTGAAAGGCTCCCAAACTTTTGGTGTCTAAGAAGCAGGATGCCCATACTTAACTGAATACCGTAGTGTGAGAATCAGTGTCTTCGCATCATTCCATATGCTCTTCCCCAGGCCTTAGCTCTTTCTGTTCCCATTCTTTTGATCTCTTAGATATTGAGCCCTTTCTCTGGGAGGATCTTGGCTCTAGTTCTCTGTTTTCTTAGAGATTCCACAAGTGGGGGCTAATCCAAACTTAGTAAAAGGACTTCAGGTTTCTGCCTTATGCCACAGAGGTACCAGAACAGTATGGATTTTGCCTACTTGGGATCTGGAGTTTTGCCAGAATACCACTATTACCGCCAGGACCTACACAAGATTAAAAGTGGGTGAAGTTTGTCTTTGGACCCCAACTACTCTACTTATGTGTGTACTTAATTATACGTGAAAGCCTTTAAATCCATGACAGATTGAACTTGTTGAACAATAGTCAATTATGGCAGGTTGACAAAGATAAAAGAAACATAAGTAGAGGGTGGTGGTGATAATCTGAGATAAAGTCTAATAATGTCCCAGGTTTAAGGCATGGTGCCTAGAGTTAGGAGACGATTAGAAGACATAAGAGAATATTTAAATGAAATTTTGGGTTAAAGAGTATCCAAAGATAAGTATACTTGTTGTTCCTGAAGCTGGAGTGTTCTGGCAGAGGTACTACAATGAATGAGAGTGAGTGTACTTGAAATTAGATTGATTCTGGGAAGGTAGAACCTATTTCTGGGGTGAGAGGAATTTGTTTAAGAATGATTTAGGTATTATACTCAGAATTTTTGATCCTGTGATATTTCTTGGGAATGAGGAAGGGTTTGCCAAGGTGTTTTGAAAAAACATTTTAGGCACTGAAGTCATTTGTGGGCTGTAACTCTCGGATACTAAGTTTGGTGTTATTGTAGGCTTTCAAAGGACAATGAACCAGTGGGTAGAATAGTTTATGGAGAAGTAACAGGGGTCATGGCCATGGGTGAGCCATGTTGTATTATCTATAGGTCTGCTTTTAGTTTGGGAGGGGAATCTTGAACATCATCAGAAATATGCCCTGGGTTTTATGATTTTTTTTAAGGAAATGGTCTCTTATGACCGAGTTTTGGGCCATAACTAAGAAAATGGGCCTCAAAAATGAAATTCATGATATATAATAAAAAATTACTGCAGTGAGGAAAGAATGGAGACCAAGATTAGCGGATACATACTATTTTGTGATCTTTTAAGGGTGGTGGGAATAGTATGCTATATCTATGTGTAAAAGAATAATAAAGATCTATAAAAATAGTGTTAGAAAAATTCTATTGCCTAACCTGAACTGTTAACAAATGCTAAGGGAAACAAAAGTATTTTGTAAAGATACTTTAATAGCCAGACCAAAGGTTCATTACATCAATGATATAACAAAATAAAAGAAGAATGGCTCTATCACATTCTTCCTCCTTTTATTTTTCATCAAATAAAATAACCTTCAAACAAGAAAAGATAAGAGAAAATAATCCCTGATAAGAGGGAAGTGAAGTCCAAGGTAGCTAAGGGAATTGAGTATACAGGAATAACCCACCCACCTAAGCCAAAAGTTTTGTTGCTCATGTAAATGATCTTTAAGAAATACTGAGAGATCATGCTGATAGGTAGTGTCTAAACAACTGTGTGAGAGAGCAGAAGTGTTGTGAAACTGGATATAGGCAAATTTACTTTTCCAGAAGGAAAGGAAAAAAGTAGATTCTGCCTTACAAAATGTGAACTGGATGTTGATGAGACATAAGATTTTAGATTGAATTTTTAAAATTTACTTTTTAAGTCACAGAAATTAATAAATGGGACATTCTGGATTTATTACAGCAAAAATGCTAGAATAACTTCATTTCCCTTTTTTGGTAGGGTTTAGTAGGCTGGAAGAACAAAACAGTATAGTTAAAGTATATATTGGAGCAGATGAAGAAATGTGGGTGGAGTAGTATAGTCATGTAGAAATGTAACTAAATAATTATAGAATTAAAGTATTGGGATGAAATTACCCATAATTTGTTACATATTATCTTTTAGTAGAATGGGACACATATTCTTGACTTTGACCTGTTCAAATAATTGTTAATGACTTTGTATAAAGGCATAGTGGTCTGATGATTAAATTGCAAAAGGACTTGAGACTAGGGAGGAGACAAGTAATATGAAATGATGAAGACAGCATCTAAAACAATCGCAGATGACTGAAATGATGTGCCAAATCCAACAAGATGAATTTTAATAAGGGCAGATACATTTGCATAGCACTTTATGGTTTACAGAGCACTTTCCTCTGGAAATCCTTATGTGGTTTTCAGAACCCAAAGAGATAGTGCTAGTGGTAGGTGCCATCCCTGTTTTTCAGAGCAAAAAAACAGGACTCTTATGTACTGGTGGTGGCGATGATGGGTTTTTTGTCTTTTTCTTCTTTCCCTCAGTTAAAGGGATTCTAGCTTTATTCTGAGGGTGTCGGACAGCCTATAGAGAACGTTTTAATGCCTTTTTTTGGTATGTTTTGTCTGTATATATTGAGGCATAATTAACATGTAGTAAATTATAAATATTTAACTTGTAGAGTTTGATGAGTTTGATATATATATATTATATATATATTATATATATATATAATATATATATATATATATATATATTTGGGAAATCATCACCACAATCGAAGGTATTTATCAAGTCTAGAAGTTTTGTCCTGTACTTTTACAATGAATTCATCCCTTCTCTCTTCCTTTTTATTCTCCTTCATTCTCATATTTACCAATCTGCTCTGTCATCATAGATTAGTTTGCATTACCTAGAATTTTATATAAGTAGAATCATACATAGTATATTCTTTTTTTCACTCAGAAAATTATTTTAAGATTTATTGGTGTTGCATATATTAATAGTTTCTTCCTTTGTATCACTCAGTAGTGTTCTGTTGCATGGATATACCACAATTTGTTTATCCATTTACCCAGTAATGCACATATGGGTTGTTTCTAGTTTTTAGCTCTTATAAATCAACCTGCTATGACTATTCATGTACAGGTCTTTGTGTGGACATATGTTTCATTTCTCTAAAGTGGTTTTGCCATTTTATATTCCCACTAGCACTTAGAGTTACAATTGCTCCACATCATCTCTAGCACTTGATAATAGTCAGTCTTTTTAATTTTAGCCATTCTAGTAGATATATAGTGGTATCTCATTGTGGGTTTAATTTGCTTTTCCTTAATGACTAATCCTATTGATAATTTTTGTGTGTGCTTATTTACCATCCATATATATTCTTTAATGAATGTTTACATCTTTTGCCAATATTTTAATAGGTTGTCATGTTGAATAGTAAGAGTTTTTATATATTGTAGATGCAGGTTCTTTGTCTTATACATATTTTGCAAGTATATACTCCCATTTTGTGGCTTGGCTTTTCATTCTCTTAATACTATCTTTTGAAGAACAAATTTTTAATTTTAAGGTCTGATTTATTGATTTTTTTTTTATAGTTTGTACTTTCCTCTCTTATTTAAGAAATTTTGCCAAACCAAAAATGAGTAAGCTTTCCTTATATGTTTTCTTCTAGAAATTTCATAGTTTTAGCTCTTAAATATAGGTCCGTGGTCCATTTTCGGTTAATTTTGTATATTGTATGAGTTAAGGGTCTGGGGGTTTTGTTTTGTTTTGCTTGTAGCTATTCAATTGTTATATACCATTTGTTACATATACCATTTATTGAAAAGATTATCTTTTTCCTACTGAAATACTTTCTCATTTTTGTTGATAATTGACCGCATATGTGTGAATCTATTTCTGCATTTTCTGTTCTTTTTCATTGATTTGTCTTGTTTTTATGCCAATACCACACTGTTTTGATTACTGTAGCTTTATGATTGTAAGTCTTGAAAACAATTCTTTTTCAAATCGTTTTGGCTTTTTTAGGTTCTTTGCAATTGGTTTTCAAAGTTTAGAATCAGCTTGTCAGTTTCTACAAAAAGCCTGCTGGGATTTTGATCATGATTTCATTGGATCTATAAATCATTTTTGGAAGAATTGACATCTTAACAATATTGAATTTTTTGATTAATGAACACAACTTCTCTGCAGTGTTTCATAGATTTTACTGCTTAGTTTTTATTTCTTTTGTTGACTTTTAAGTATGTTGTAGTTTTTTGCTTTTCACAAGTGGTATTTTTTAAATTTCAAGTTTTGATTGTTGCTAATGTACAGAAAAACAATAGATTTTTGTATATTGGTTTTTCATCCTGTAACTTTGCTAAACTCACTTATTCTAATTTCTTTTTTGTATTTTCCTAATTTTTTTTAACATAAATTATCATGTCATCTGACTTAAAAACACTTTTACTTCTGCCTTTCTAATCTGTATGCCTTTTGTTTATTTTTCTTCCCTTACTGCACTGACTAGAACCTCCGTACAGTGCTGAATAGAAGCGGTGAGAGCATATATCCTTGACTTATTCCCAGTCTTAGGGGAAAAGCATTCAGCCTTGTGTCCTTAACGAAAATGTTAGCTATAGTGTTTTCATATATGCCCTTCATCAAATTGATGAAGTTTCCTTTTAATCATAGTTTTCTGAGAGTTTTTTATTATTATTATTATTGTGAATCAAGGTTGGATCTTGCAAGGACTTGTTCTGCATCATTTGAGATGATCTATTTTTTTAGTCTGCTAATGTGGTGAATTGCATTGATTGATTTTTGAATCTTAACCCAATCTTGCATTTCTTTGATAAACCTCAGTTTGTTATGATATATTAGCCATTTTATGTATTGCTGGATTTCATCTGCTCAAATTTGTCGTTATTTTTGCACCTATATTTATGAGAGACAATGGTCTATAGTTGTTTTTATAATGTCTTTTTTTTCTTTTTTTGGTATCAGGATAAAGCTAGCTTCAGTCACTATGGAAAACATTGTACAGGTTTCTCAAGAAATTAAAAATAGAATTTCCATATGATCCTGCTATTCTACTTCTGGGTAGTTATCCAAAGAAAATAAAAACATAGAATAATTTTATTATAGTAATGAAGTGGCCCAAGAAACAGAATGAGAGTTATTTATTATCATGTTGAAAATATCTGACAAAGTAGGTAGGCTTCTTATAGGTATTTATGTTTGAGCATTTTAACCAAATGCTGTGGTTATTTGGTACTGTTGTCAAAATGCTTAAATTGAAGCTAAATCATTTTTATATAGATAATAAAGTCATACAATCTATGAGGTAGAAAAGAATAATAAAATTTTCTACTCTGAGCAGGTGTCAAAGAAATGTGTAAGCATAATGGCTGACAAGACGATATATTTCCTGAGAATCACCTTACCTATAAGCAATTACTGTCTATCACTCTAAATACAATTTATATCCTTTAACATTCTAAAATAGCTCATGTGGGTTGTTTTCCCCTTTCCCACCTTATTCACACTACAGATTTCCCAAAAAGCCAGTCAGGAAACAGAGATCAAATAAGTAAATAGCCACATTCTTAGTTTGTAACTGAAATTGAGAAGAGTTGACCAGTTGGTACATTTGTTGAGTTTTAAGTATTGATAGGCAATACTTGTTTCTAATTGGTTCTTATTATAGATACAGGAGGCCCTCAACCTGGAGTAAGTCTTTCTTCTCTTCACTGCCTGTTTTCACTCTCCTTTGGTCCATGAGCAGTAACTAGGAGGACAGGGGAAGGCCCTGTTTTGGTTTGAGTTCCATGGTTTTCACCAGTGTATTAGACGTATGGTTTTTTAATTCTCAGATGCTAAATTTAATTTTAAAATGAAACCTTAATGTGGAAGCAGAATTTGTATGAATTTTACAAATTCAGTATTTTACTATTCTAAATTTATGAGCGCAATAAAGTGCTGTGATTATATAGCTCTAATACAAAGGGCGTGAGTAACATTTTAATACCATCTTCTTTAATAACCAATTTATTTGGTTAAATATCAGTATTAAGAAAATTCCTGACTTCACAGATGATTTAGTTCCATATGACCTTTTCATTTAAAACAGCTTGCCATGCAATCTCAATATTCTTCAAGTAAACTCATCCAGAACTTGAACATAAAGGAGTATGAAATTGGTTTCACATTTTAATCACTAACAGTTTCTAACAAACTGTTCACATTTTTTACCATGTTTAAAAAAGTCAGACGAGAAAAGAGGAAAAAAATAAACAAATGCTAAACAGTTGATAATGTCGTGATGCAACTGTTTATAGGTTCCTTTATTGACTGTTCTTATGCTTTGAATGAGCTCATAAAGCAAGATGTACCCTCATTTCAACTACCATTTAATTGCTGTGACACACATGTGCTGTAGTGCATTTGCTTGTACAGCTTTTTGTGAGCTAATATGTGTAGGCTTCAATTGGGTTGGAAGGAGGGGATGGAGAACAAAAGACCAGTGTAGCATTAGAAACCTTCCTAATCAATGACACATTTACAAGAAATCCAAATATATGCACAGAAATAGCAGGATAAACTTTATTCTGAGGTTTGCATGAAAATGAGTTAACCTGGCTATGGTATCCCCATATTTTCAAAAAGAAACTATTTTCTAAAGGATATTCAAATCAAATGCTTATGGAATTCCTGAAGGTCTTCAGGACTTGAGGGTTCTGGGGTACAGTTTGAAAACCACTCTACTAGACCATGTCATTCTACATATGAATGTTCCATTCAGCTTCTCTCCAGTTCTTTATACCAGTTTTATCTGAAAGGAAGATGATGATACCCCTTTGGCTTGTTTAAGCACATACAAACATGGATATAAGGAAAATGTAGAGTTTTCACTAATGTTGCTTCAAAATGAATTCTTTTATTCTCATGTAATCTTTGTGGATTTCTACTCACACCTTTTCATTTCTCTCAGTTCCTTCACAATTTTCATTTAGCTTTTCTCTTACTTTTACTTTCTGTGTGTTAGAATCCCAAAAATGTATAACTGAAAGAGATGTTAGCGGTGAGTCAGTCCTACTTCATTTTACAGAAGTCAGAGGGAAGTGATCCTAATCAGACGCTGACTGGAAAAGAGCTTGAGTGTGTGTCCTTGTGTACTCAGATTTATATAAAGAAAAATAAATAAATATTTTCCTAACTGACAGCGTTGATTCTAGAATCTCGACGTGGTCTTTCTTTAACTTTAGACTTTGAATTAATTAGTAATGGACAAAAATATTTATATTGTTTTAGTAATGACACATATATAATAAATAGAGCTCTGCTTCTGTTGTGTTAGGGTCTTAAGGCAGTGTAGAATAAAAATAAGTATGGTCTTTGAGACAGGCAGATCTGAATTGAAATTTTAGTTTGGCTACCTGCTAAGCTCCCTATGATCACGGGAAATTACTTAGCCTCTCTACGTCTCATTTTCTTCATCTGTAAAATTGTGACATAACATATGTAAAGCTCCTTGTGTATTTTAGGAACTCAATAAAGTATAGCCAAGTAAATAAGTTATAATGAGGAAATATAAAGGATACGTTAAAAGCATGGCAGCTGAAAGTGAAAGAAAAGAAAAAAGGACTGTAGCAGAGACAGTATGGAAGAATAGGAAAATTGGGGGAATAAAGTAGATAAGAAACACTTCATCTTGTATTAGTTCAATTCTAATATTTTAAAGCACATTCTTTTTTTATTTTCATTAGTGTATATCTTGCACAATTTAATCCATATTGAACTTAAACATTTTCTTTTGTGATCAAATTGTGTTTAAATTTTTAAGTGTCTCTTTTATTTTTATTAATGTTATGAGTAATCATATACATTTTAATTTAATTTACAGGTGGCCGTTTGTTGCATCTGTTTTTTTGTTATTCTTCCTCTAAATCTTGTTGGTACAATACTTGGCCGAAATCTGTCAGGTCAGCCCAACTTTCCTTGTCGTGTCAATGCTGTGCCTCGTCCCATACCGGAGAAAAAATGGTAAAGAGAATGCTAAATCTTATGTGATTGTTTTTCACAATATATAGTTCTTAAGGCTCTTTATTTATATTTAACTTTTAGAATTGGCATGTATTTATAAGAATGACTATCTTAAGTTTGAACTTAAGAATTTGTCCTTTTTCTTTCAACCTATATAGTTAGAAATAATAATAAATTATATCCTAATTTCACTTTCTGAATATTGGTGTCACTGACAGATAAGTCGAATGCTTTGATAGGTATCCTAGTATGTAGAGGTGGGTGAGAGCTAGAACAGCAACCGTTTTATAATGCAGCCTATAGGCCAGTTTTGACCTGCTGTTGTTTTTCTAAAATAAAGTTTTGTTGGAACATAGCTCTGCCTTATTTGTTTGCATATTGTCTATGACTCCTTTTACAATGCAGCGTCAAAGTTGAGTAGTTATATCGAAGACGATATCACTTGTAAAACCTGAAATATTTATTATTGAACCTTTATAGAAAATGTTTGCCAACCCCTCATTTATAATTTTATATTTCTTTCCAGATATTTTATTCTAAACAACAGTGACACACATTTATAGGCAAATATATCATACCAATTGGGAGATGAATTAGGATTGAGACCAGTTGTAATTTACTGATTTACGTTATCTTTACTTCTGGCATAGTCTAGAACTCTTATAAATTTGTTCATATTTTATGCACAAGTGTGTTCTTGAGGACTTCCTATAATTCAAGATTAATCCTGATAAAGGATGACAAATATTTCTGTTTAACAGATGAGGAGATTCCTCTATTGCAATATTGTAAACATAGTTTACAGTTTATTTGATCAGTTAGCTTTGAAATAATGATTCTTGATGGATTTTTAATCTGAGATGATTTTTATTTTTTAAAATTTTGGTTATAAAATGAGATGATGTTTATGTTTCTGATTCTTGTAATTTAAATTTGAACAAAATGCTAACTCAATGTATATATATTTTGCCTTGTAAAATTTGTAAATTGAATATTATATTTAATATATTAAATTTAATATTTATTAAATTGACTTATGCTATTTTGCATTCTTTGTTTTTCTAATTCTTACTAGCAGACAAAAATAAAAGTCTTACTGTACACTTATTACATTTCTCATAAGAATAGCTGTACGGTAGACTCTATGTATTCATAATAAGAGATGTATACTGAAAAGCCTCTGTAGATATTTTATCACATTGTAAATATAACTTACGTTCAGGTACTTACTGCAAGCAGTCTTTTGTAGGCTTGATGGTAGGTAGAAATTTATAGAAATGGAGGTTGAATAAAATAGTCCCTATATTTTAAAGAAGAGTGATTTGTTGTTCTAGTCTGAGAGACTATCTGTGTTCTTTTTTTCTTAGATTGATCTAATAAGAATTTCTTAGTCTATTTTTTGAACTCAGTTATCTTTTTCAAATTTGATTGTTAAGGCCCATTGATATTCTGATGTTCACACATTGCTAGGGATGATAAGTTTAAAGGAAAAGCATATAGTCAGAAATCATAAAAGTTCCTCTACGTGGCTAGGGCCAGTGAAGAAGAAGGAGGAACAACAGATGACCTTGCCAACCATGGGTTACATTTAGGTGTAGGATAGCTTATGGGTATCTTCATTTTCTTTATAGTCACATGGGATCCAAAATCTGAATTTTAGATCTAGTTCTCACTGACTGTGTCATGTTGGGCAGATCGTTTTTAACCTCTTTGGGTCTGAACTTCTGTAAAATGAGGAAAGAATGCTATTTAAGTTGTTTTTCCCCAGATCTAAAATTCTTTGATTTTCCTTTCAGTTTTTTAGTTCATTCAAAAGAGATTGATTTAGTACCTTTTATGTGCTGGGCACTGAGAATACCTAGATGAATAGCTTCTGCCTTCCAGGGTTTATAATCCAGTGAAGTGTGATATGTATGTAATTAGACAGTTACAGTGTAATGTGATGAGTGCTGTGATGGAGTTAGGTACAAAGGGCAGTGGAAAACTGGATAAGATTCACCTCTTCTGAGAGACTTATCAGAAAAGCTTTATAAGGAGAACAGTTGAACTGATGTTTACAAGAGAAATATGAGACAAAAGAAGTTATTCCAGGTAGAGAATTAACAATTGCAAGTAATAAATGTTTGTTGAATGAATTGTTTTAATTTTGTAAAACTCATAATACCTTAATGTATAATTCATAGGAAAAGGAATTACTGAACCAATGAAAGATTGAGCAAAGAAATGGCAAGGCCATAGTTTGGGAAACATTATTTCTCTTAAGATAAGGGTCTTAAGATTTATTTTCTTTCCTTATGGCTTTCTGTATGTAAATGCCTGTTAAGTTCTTAGAAATTATTAAGAGTTGTAGAAAGGAGGAAACACTGAAGAATCTTTCTTGAGTTTTGCTGTTGACAAGAATTTATGTTCCTCAAATTCTTTCTTGGCTTTTAATGCTGGAAAGAATTTTGACCATATTCTAGTACTAATTTTAAGTCCCACCTGTGTGTTGTGTTTCTTTGGATTTTAATTTTCCTTTAAACTGATTTGTTTCTATCCTTCAGATTGTTTTAAAGTGTCAAGCATCTGATTTCTATTATCAGTATTTACATAATGTAACAAAATCATGCTAGAAGTTTACTGTTAATTTTAATATTTTTCAGGTTCATGGAGCCTGCAGTTATTGTTTGCTTGGGAGGAATTTTACCTTTTGGCTCAATCTTTATTGAAATGTAAGTTTTGGCAATGTCTTTATGTGTTAAAGGATTTAATTGTACTTAGAGAATTTAAGATTTAGGGTATGGCGAGAAAGTAACAGAATTAGTCTTAGTTTTATGGCTTTCAGAAAGGGATCTGTGTACCTATCTAATAGTAGTTTTCACTCTGTTCTCAAATATTCAGGTGAAGTTTATACTGTTTTGTATTACGTTCTAGACCTCTCTTACCTAACAGGAAATCTTAGAAATTAAAGCATGCATATTAGGCCAACCTTTGATCACGTGCAGGATGTTAAGAATTACTAGTTTTTATTGTATTTTTAAAGTATTTTTGAGGGTCCAAGGAACTAGGTAAATCATTACCTACCAGTCAGACTGTTCTGGATGCATAGTCATTCCTAGTCTCCTAGGAAGTGCTAGGAAATGTGCATGTGTTTGGGAATGGGAGATATGCCACCTTGTGCCCAATTACCATGCTTTATATCTGCATCCTTGGTTACTACTGCAGAATGTCCGCCTTTCTTCTCTCAGCCTTTTTTCTAGTGTTTCTTGATGGGAATGCTCTGGCATTTTAGGCAAGGCAGTTCTTTGTGTGGGACTTTCTCAAGAACTATAGTCATACCTCTGGCCCCTGCCCGCAAAATGCCAGTGATTGTAACTGCTCAAAATTCTATTACATATTTCCTTCCAGCTACCCTACTGCTGATTCTCTCCTGTATGGTAGACACCTCCTTAACAGACATGATTGGGTTAATTGAAAAAATTGCCTCATGTAAGAGAATTATAGAAAAAGATAATATGTAAATTTTATTTTAATTTATAACAACTAAAAATACATCCTTTATTGATTTTTTTAAAAAAATATAAAGCCAAGTTGATCTTTCTGCCATTTTTCCTTTGCTATTCGTATTACATCATCAGTGTTTTCCAGCCTTTTTAAAATAGAAAAAGAACATAAAGACCTTCTGAAGCATTCTAAGTGCAGAATTCTAGATTTGTACATTTGTCCCCCAGTCTTAAATAGTCATCTCGTCCACACCTAATATTATAATTTTTTAGCAACTCACCTTACTGAATTTTCTAAAGAATTCAAAGTAAGTTTCAGAAATCACACCTCCTTTTTGCTTTTATGTTTATTAGTTTATGTGACATTTAATTAAATTGTCTTACCACACTAACAAGTACAACTGCCATAGATTTGGGCCAACTCCTGGTGGTCACTCTACCAGTTATAAGTAAGCTGTGGGCATTAGTCAGTACCTTGGAGAGGGATCGAGTGCGTGTCACTCTAGCTCCTGGTTTAATTAAGCCAGTTCAGGAACTTCTTCTGTACTTCTAGTCAGATACTGCTTTGTGTTCTCACCCTGACTTGACCTCCAAGTATTTTTTCTCTTCTACTCCTGTCTTGAGTATCTTCTGGGTCACATCTCTTTCTGTTTTCTCAAGTACTTTGTTCCATTAGATAGCCTTTCTGCGATATCTTTACTCCTGTTTTGACTTCCCTCATGCCTATTCTCCCTTTGGTAGCCAAAGTGATCCATTTAAGGTATCAGTCTGATTATGTCACTTCTTTGCTAAAGACTTCTCGTTTTCATTGAGGTAAGGTCCAAACTCCATAACATGGCCATTAAGGGCCTTTGAAATATAGGTTCTGGCCCTTTTCACTTCTTCAGCCTCATCCCTTAGCTCTCACCCTTTCATTTGAAGTTCTAGACATACTGACCTTTGAGTTTTTCAAAATACAGTGAATTCCTTTATTTATGAGCCTTAGCCTTTCCTGTTTCTGTGCCTGGAACATTCTTCTAGTTTATCCCACCCCAGAGCCCAAATATGCCATATCTGATTCTTCTCAGTTATGCCCCACCCCCCACCAAACCCCACACAGCCAAACCAGTGAGGTGCCTCTCAGGTGCATTGGTGGAGCACATGTCCCAGTGCATCATGATTGCCCCTTTACCAGTGTTCCCTCCTAAACAGTAATCTCCATAAGGGTAGAGGCTTTGCTGTCTTCACAGTTCTATTTTTACTGCTTCCCTGATGTGTGTGGTAGGGGCTCTGTTAGTATCTTGAAAGAATGAATGATGAATAGGAGAACAGGACAAAGAAAAGAGGCTAGAAGACCCTTTCAAATTGATTGAGGACCTCTATCAAAACTATTTTTTAATTTAATAGGATATTTTATAAACTATAACATTGATGGAATAGTGTGTATCTAGAAAAAAATGAAATGAGGAAATTGACTTTTTTGGCAAATATGAATTTTTAGCTATTTTCATTTGTGTTTTTTTCCATATTTTACTCTTTTTACTTTCTAATTCATTAGGTTGCTTAGACATAAATGCCCTACTAAAGAATCTATTTTTGAAAGATTATCTAAGAAAATATTTTTTTGAGAGAATTTGAGTGTTTAATTGATGAAAAAAGGTAAGAGGATGTTACTTGAAAGAAAAATATTGACATTTCAAGTGAGTACTAAGATGTGAGTGAGACTTGGCAAGAACAGGGTGAGCTTCAAGATAAAGACTAGAAAACTATGTCTTTATTGTATTTTATTTAGGTATTTCATCTTCACATCCTTCTGGGCATATAAGATCTATTATGTCTATGGCTTCATGATGCTGGTGCTGGTCATCCTGTGCATTGTGACTGTCTGTGTGACCATCGTATGCACATACTTTCTACTAAATGCAGAGGATTATAGGTGGTAAGTATGGGAAGGACCTCTGGGGACCATAATATTTAAAAATAAGATTCCATTTGAAGTGTCAAGTAGAGTAAAAAGTCTGTATAAAAACGTTGCTACTTAATATAGGTATTTTTTCAGTTATAAAGATGATAAACATGACGATTTTCAGTGATAAGAATGATGAAGAATAGTATCAGTCAATTTTTTTTGTATTAATGAGGATCACTATGTTAGAAATATTTTTACAAAGTACTTTATGTGGAAAGCTTTATGAGGAAGAATTGCTTCATTTTTCAGCATAAGGATACAGGTCTGAAAAAGGAATTGGTTTATTTAAAGTCACTTGTAATAGGGAATCTGACAAAATTCAGGATCATTCCTTCTTGTTCGTAGCCTTTCTCCTTGTTGATATATTTAAATGCCATGTACATGCATTTGTTTTTAAATATATAGAATTTTAAAGGATTTTTTAAATAAAATTCTTTGCTTTTTAAAATCCATATATCAGTGCTACTCATTCAAAATTTATCTTTTTCCCCCCAGGCAATGGACAAGTTTTCTCTCTGCTGCATCAACTGCAATATATGTTTACATGTATTCCTTTTACTACTATTTTTTCAAAACAAAGTAAGTGGAGACATTTTCTCATTTTGTATTTAGGAAACTAAATTTATCATTTAAATAGTAGAATTTAAGGTCTTATTTTGAAAGTAAAAATGGATATACAACATACGGTTATTTTGTTCTATTTCAGGATGTATGGCTTATTTCAAACATCATTTTACTTTGGATATATGGCGGTATTTAGCACAGCCTTGGGGATAATGTGTGGTAAGTTCTGAAATTCTTAGAATATCATGAGTAAATTTGTGAGTGTTTCAGAATCAGGAAAATATAGCAATAGGAAGTTACATTCTGTTGTTTGATCAGGAACACCAAAATAAACTCAAGAGTTTGGTTGACTTTTTTTTTCTGATAGTTCCACCTTTAGCTATAAGAGTAGGCAGTGGAATAAGGGAGATAACGATAATCTCATTAAAAGCTAGGTCCTGGTATGACATTTGTGGACCCCTTTGGGGTACGAGGATTGCCTTTTTCCTCCATCAGCAGAATCTCTTCTACAAATTGATGGTTGTCAGAGGTAAGAGGTAGGGATTTGGGTGCAATGGGTGAAGGTGGTCAAAAATACAAACTTCTTTCTAGTTATAAGATGAATAAGTTTGGGGGATGTAATGTACAGCATGGCTACTATAATTAATAATACTGTATTATATATTTGAAAGTTGTTAAGAGATTAGATCTTAAAAAGTTCTCATAAAAACAAATTTGTGGCTCTGGTGGTAGATGTTAACTAGATTTATTGTGATAATCATTTATGTATATATTTATTTAATTATTCACTTATATATATTTATTCATGTATATGTTATATATACCCACTGTGTTGCACACTTGAAACCATTATAATGTTATATGTCAAAGAAAATAACTTGTTTTGTTCGTATATACAACGTGTTTGATCATGTGCACACACACAAATGACATCTACTGTAAAGTAGTAAAACACATTTCACAAGCTATAAGGGAAGACAGTTATCTATATTATAGCCACATGTTTTATTTATAGCTATTGTGATAACCTTTGTCTGTATTAATAAGTTGACCAACTTTAAGGGAAAGATGAATAGGAACTGAAGGTTAAAACTAGATTTATGTCATGTGGGAACATCCCTTTGTATCTCTAGGCATTCACAAGATTTCTTTAGTATTATTGGCCATCCTTCCTTCAGAATATTGCTCACTGAATTCTGTTTACTCTGAGATCTTTCTTGATTGTCACCACCATTCAGTGAAGTATAGAATCATGAAAGTATGCAGAGGGTTAAATTTTTTTTCCTTAACTTTATATGTGATCTTAGGAATATCTAGAGGGGTAATACTTTGATATTTATAAATAAAATGAATTTTGCTAAAATTTTCAGTGCTTTTCCTGTTGAAATTTTATTTTGCTGCCTGAAAGTCTTGGCACATTGACATTTCTCTGCTGTTTTGGCAGTGTCCCAGTATTTATTCTTGAACAGGTTTATATGCCTTCAGTGCTAATCAGTTTTTTGGGCAGAGAAGAACGAGTTCAGACTGTAACAAAGTAAAATGTTATTATAATACAAAATTATACATATCCATTAGGTTATATATCAGTGATTGGAAGAAAAATATTTGTTGATTTTTTTTAAATGTAGAAAAAAGAAATGACTGTGCTAAGGTGGGAAATAGATTGGTATAGTCTTTATATGTTGAGCATAGCTTTAGTTTTAAGGAAATTAAGTTTAAAAGTGTATCTCTATTCCCACATACTTACTTTTCTGGGGGCTACATTTTGTTCTCTTTTTATAAAGTCATATTTTTATAAGGTTATTTTTGAAGTACTCATAAGATAAAGAAAAATGATTCTCTAGGTTGATACTGTTTTGATTTTAAGCATATTTCTGCTCAAAGAAGAACAATGTTTCATAAATCTGGAAAATTGGATTTGGTTACTGGACTGATATTCTACTATGCCAGTTAATTTGTTGATTCTATAGATATTTACATATTAACATTTTATAGATATTTTTATGTTTTAAGAATTCAGGTTTAGTTTTACAAAATTGAAGAATTTTTTCTTACCTAGTAAGGGCTTATGTGATTACAATTTCAAAGTGAATTATCAGTATTTTAAAATGTAATATAATTAATTCGTATTATAAAATAAATGTCTTCATTGTGAAATAAATTGGAAATAGGTTTGCTTTGTTGGTTTGGTGGGTTTTTAAAATTTTTAATATCTAATTGTGGGAAATTTTCAAATTATACAAAAAGAAGAACAATAATATACATACATATATATATATATAATATACATAACAATAATATACATACATATACATATACCTAACACACCTAACATCAATAATTTTCATCTCATAGCCAATCTTATCTATATGCCCATCTTAGCCACCTTTTATTCTGATGTGAATCTCGGAACCTCATGTCATTTCAATTATAAATATTTTTTTTCTATAAAAATGTATGTTATATAATATTTCCATAATATACATTGTAATTATTATATAACTATATTGATATAATATCTAAATATCTATATTTTGTGTAATTAAAATATTTTAAAATATATATTATATACTTTTATATATACATATAGAAATATAATTCCTTAATATGCTTAAATATTCCATTAATATTCAAATTTACCTGACCTGTCCCCATTCTCTTTTAATACAGTTCTTATCAGGATCCAATTAAGGTTCATGTACTGCTTGGTTAAAATGTCTCTTAAGGCTTTTTAAATCTATTTATGTTCTCTCTCTTTTCTCTTGAAATTTAAGAAACTTGGGTGTTTGTTTGAATTCCTGTAGAGTTTTCCACGCTCCTGATTGTACTGACTATATCCCTCAGGTGTCGTTTAATGTTTCTTCATGTGCTTCCCCCTATATTTCCTGTAAAGTTGGTGGTTAGATCGGTAGCTTTGAACGTTCTCAATAATACTTATCCAAGAATATTTGTAAACTTTTATCAGGAGCACTTAATGTCTGGTTGTCTCTCTTTGTGAGGTTAGCACCCATTGAAAACTATCACCCAGCTTAAGTAACCCATTAGTGGTTATAATATTCTAATTTTGTTATTTTTTAAAAAATATTTATTAGCTGCCATACTTCTATAAGGAGAAACTTCCATTTATCAACTATTTGGTTACCTTGAAGTACAGTTCACACACTATTTGGGTGAATAAAAGTTCAAAGGTGACCAGTTAGGTGTATGGATGTTAACTCATGAACGATTTACTTTTAAACTTCCAATAACGTTGGACTAAATGGCAAATTCCTAAACCCAGTGGAGAATCTTCTCTATTACTTGAATGACCAGCCATCTTGTACTAAAGATAAAGATGCCTTAGTATTTATAATAAAGAACTATGCATTTCAGTTATTCATTCAATAAATATTGAGTACCTTATCATGTGCCAAGCACTCCAGCATAGGAGGTAGATAGTTAATTTAATAAAACAGACAAATAGCTCTGCTTTCTGGTGTTTTTGAGCCATTTCAGACTAATAATTCAAAAACAACATTTCAAAACTTCTGACCTTGTCGATTTCTTCCAATATGTCTTCTGTTCTATCCCCCACACAGCTTCTGCAATTTAGACATAAGAAAGAAACCCTCAGAAAATGCCTCTTCCTCTCTAGACCTTCAGTGTCATTGGCCATGGTCCTTAGTCCTTTCTTGAGCGAACTCCTAGTCACTTCTTTCTTACTTATCCATATGGTTTCATATAGTTCGGAGAACATGTTAATGTTGGTTTAATGACTTAGGATATATACTCAGGTTAGAAAAATTACATTTTTTTATTTAACAGATTTTTGTCATCAAATTATTCTTGCTTTATAAGAGATGTATTTTAATTCATATCGTTATTGATTATATATTATATAATTATTGATACTTCTAAATAAATTACATCAGGTCAAACTTGGTGTATGACAGTATAAGGAGATTTGCAAAACAGATGATGTAATTTTAATAAGTTCAGAGAGAATACTAACAAAGACAGTATCCTGAAAAAGGAATAACTTTCCAGAGCAGAGGGCTTTAGTGTTTATAAATGATAGATACTGCTCTGTATTTGTCTCAAAATATCTTATTTTATCTTTACAGGAGCAATTGGTTACATGGGAACAAGTGCCTTTGTCCGAAAAATCTATACTAATGTGAAAATTGACTAAAGACCCAAGAAAACCTGGAACTTTGGATCAATTTCTCTTTCGTAGGGGTGGAACTTGCACAACAAAAAAAGTGCAAGAAGAGATTTGGGCTTTAACACTGGGTACTTGTGGGTCTGTCTTTAATGGATGGCTTAAAGTAACATCTATTTCCATTGATCCTAGGTTCTTAGTGACTGCTTTCTCCAACTGTTCACAGCAAATGCTTGGATTTTGTGCAGTAGGCATTACTACAGTACATGGCTAATCTTCCCAAAAACTAGCTCATTAAAGATGAAATAGACCAGCTCTCTTCAGTGAAGAGGACAAAGTTTATTTAAAGCATTTGTTCCAATAAAATAAATAGAGGAAAACTTGGATGCTAAAATTACATGAATAGAAATCTTCCTGGCACTTAGTGTTTCTACGTTATTGAAAAATGATGTTCCAGAAAGATTACTTTTTTCTCTTATTTTTACTGCTATCATCAGTCTATTGTGGGACATTTTTATATATTGAATCTGGGTTCTTTTTTGACCTGTTATTTTTTTTTTTTTCAATTCAACTGCATCCTTTTTTTAAAGAGAATTAAAAATATTAAATCCTGCATGTAATATATCTGCTGTCATCTTAGTTGGACCAACTTCCCATTTATTTATCTTTAAACTCTCCTGTTACATCTTAATTCCATCCAAAGAAGATACAGTCTGATGATAGAGGTATACTCTCTACAATGCAATTTACTGTACAGTTAGAAAGCAAAGTGTTAAATGGAGAAGATATTTGTTTTTATTAAACATTTTGAGATTTAGATAAACTTCATTTTAACTGAATGTCTAAAGTGATTATCTTTTCTCCTCCCCACCCCCAAGTTAGTTTCACATCTTTTTTGGGTTTGAATGAAGGTTTTACATAAGAAATTATTAAAAACAAGGGGGTGGGTAATAAATGTATATAACATTAAATAATGTAATGTAGGTGTAGATTCCCAAATGCATTTGGATGTACAGATTGACCTCGGAGTACTTTTTTCTGATGATGATTGGTGTAGAAATGTGTGAATTTTGGATGGCTTTTTACATCTTGCCTACCACTGCATGAAACATTGGGGTTTCTTCAAAATGTGTGTGTCTTTCTTCTTTTGGGAGGGGGGATTGTTTTCTTCTGTTACTTTTCTGAGACTCCTACAGGAGCTAAATTTGTAATTTAGAAACATTTAATTTTGTTAATCCTGTCTGGGGCACTTAAATAATAACATCTAAAGCATTACTGCTTTAGAATGTTAAAATAAAATTTCCTGACCAAATTGTTTTGTGAAAATAGATGTGTTTGCAATTTTAAGATATTGTTTCAAAAGACAATATTACTGAATGCAATTTTTAAATATACTGTAAACTATGCTTTTCTAATACAGGGGGCCCACACTTTAAAATCCCAGACTTGCTTACATCTACATTATCCAGTACAGTTATAAAGTGAGTGACAAGCCCTTTGAATGAAATTGTGGCACAAAATCTGTTCAGGTTGGTGTACCCTGTGAAGTGGGGATGGGAGTAAAAGGGGTTAGCTCACAACTGGATTAGCAAATAACGGTTACAATTTCTAAGAGAAGTCATTTTAATTTTGAATACATCTTTCTGGAACTATCCATAATGAGAAGTTTTCCTAGAACCATTGAGTTTCTAGTTTAATAGTTTGCTATGCAAATGACCATCTAAAACAATACTGTATATTGGTATTTTTAGAAAGATTCAAAACAGCTGTATTTAAACCTTATTGTGAAACTCATGCCATTAATAGTTACATAAGATGTTTTCATTATAAAATGTTTCTATAAAATAGTAGACTCTGCATCCTATCATGTGGTATGTAGGGACTATAAAGAGTGGAAAGTTTGTCTTCTTACCATATAAGTGTGGCTGACGTTAGCAAACAAAGTTGATCAGAAGCTGTAGGTAAATCCTCTTCTTCAAGTCAGAATGTTATATTAACTATAATACAATGGTTCTTCCATTTTCTCTTCCTTTTTACCTGCCTTTAAGATCTTATGAGAAAAGAAACTAGAAGTCAATATTTAATGGCTTATATTGTGTAACTTTCTAACTACATGTAAAGTACTTATAACAGTATATAGTCTTTCTGATGGAGTGTAAATTGGAGAGCAAGCTTTTGTCATAATGAAATTTGTTTCTTATGAATCTTGCAGGTAAGATGTAGGATTTTTAAAGAATGAAGGTTTAACTGCTTTCAGGTACACCAGTTCTTTCTACTAAATTGAGCCCTATTTGAATTTGGAATCTTCAGTGAAAAATAGCTCTCTAATTTCCAAATAACATTAAGAGCTCCATTAAAATGAATATAAATCACCTTGAAAAGTCCTTTAGAAAATATGTATTGATTTATGGCTTCATAGAGGGGCTGGATATGGTGTCTTGAAGATGGTGTACTTCACAAATGGTTTAGTTCCCTTACTCTCAGTTGTAGAATAGTAAAATAAAATATTATTTAAGTTAATTCAAGGGTGGGGTTTTTCCATTTCATTAATGCTGTGTATCTGGCTTTCATTTGTTAGCATTATTTGCTCAACTTCCCAACTGATGCTTTGAACATTACCAAAACCAAGGATAAACTTCCCTCCTTGTATCTATAAGCATGCTTCTCCTGAAATTTAACTACATTAGACATTGGTATTGTTAAATATATATATCTTAGTACAGGAGCAGAATAAGGTGGAAATGTAATGGCTGGAGGGATGGTAAAGTATTCTTTAGTAAATTATGTTGGGCTCCTAGATTGTACTGGGTTTGCCCATAAATCAAGCCTCATACTCCTAGAAGTCATTATTTTGTAGTGTTATCTCAGTGGTGAATGATATGGTGAATAGTATATTCATCTAGTGAATGGTATGCTTGGGCATTTTCCATTGAGAGTGGATGGACTTCTTTTAAAGGTGGTTGCTGCAAATTCAGTTCTTCCAAAAACCACTTTATGTAGAGTTTATCCACAAAATTTATTCATTTTGATAAAGCTTTTTTTTTGTTTCTTAAATGTTTACTAACCACCATATGCCAAATGTCTTGCAAATGTTATTTAAAATTTTCCTGAATTTTTACAAATGTAAGAAAGTAAAAGCATATTAATGTACTTTGTTCAGGAAAAGCTACATGCCGAAGGGCTTCTGTATATGAAGTATAGGAAAGAAAAGCCTGTTTGTAATCTGTACACTGTAGTTCCATCTGGGTTTAAGTTTAGATTTCATCATGTTTTAGTGCTTCATTCTATTGATTTATTGGAACACAAATAGGAGTAGTGATATATGAAAACACAAGAACTTATTAATGTTTTATATCGTCATAAAAATTCCATAGTTATCAAGCTATATTTTAGCAATCAAGATGTTAAAGAGATAAGAGAAATGACAATTTATAAAGATTCTTTGGAAGCGTATGCAGAAATAGTCTAGATTTAGAGGTAGGATAGATCAGAAAGTTAACATAACAGCTGCTGAAATTTTGTGAGGTTTAAATTCAGTATGAGGAATACCTCTAATTCTTGCCTGTGAGCAAGATATGTACCCTTTCCAAAAGCCGTCTGACTTGACATTCTTATTGGACCTGTCGGCAAAAGTATGCAAAGACAAAAGTAAAAATTAGGTTCTTATTTCACTGTATTAGGAAATGGAAATAAAGAACTATTGTGAAAGCTGCTTATGTTGAAGTATTTGGTGAACTAGGCTTGCTAATAATTGACTGATAAAGCAGCATTCTCTGTGTTTTCTCCATTTCATAAGTTTAGGTCATTTGAAAGTTTTAAATGTCTTAAGAGCTTAAGGCAAGGAAGAAATAATATGGAATTCTGTTTGAAAGGCAACAGAGTATACTTGGAAAAGCAGTCCAACATGGGCTTTCAACTGTGTCAAACTTAAATATGTAAATTCCCACAGGGCACAGACAATTGGTGACAGAATTGGAAGGAAACAGTTATTGCTCTGTGATTACTTCCATTTTGTACACACCTTGGTTTGTATCGGCCATATTCCAACTAGCTTTTTAGTTAATAGAAATCCAGTATATAATGTATTGAATACATTTGAGGTTCTAATCTAGTCTTGTTATTCTAACTGAAGTTGGATTTTTAAAAAGTAATAAAAAGTTAAATGTACTTCCCTTGGATGCTTTATTTCTTTCCTTTTTGAAACAGGTGAACCAAGCATAAGAGACAACCCATTATTATTGGCATGCATATGAAGAGATTACTAATAGCTTTCCACAGTTAAATTAAGCAGGGGTCAGCAAACTTTTTCTGTAAAGGGCCAAATAGGAAATATCTGAGGCTTTGAGAACCATATGGTCTCTGTTGCAACTACTTGACTATTGTATCACTGAGTAGATAGGACATAAAATAATAAGCATGGCTGTGTTCCAATGTAACGACAAAAACAGCCAGTGGTTCGTAGTTTGCTGACCCCTGAAACAAAGGATTTAAAATTTAAGATTTGAATCTCCTCAACTTTATATTTTGAAAAAGAAAAATACAATGAATGGTACAATGAAAAAGAGTTGTTTTTTAAAAGATTATTTTTCTCTTTTATTATTCTTTACACACACACACACACACACACACACACACACACATATACACACATACACACATATATACAAGCACTGATTCCTACACTAAAACCCCACTACCCCATACCTGTCATTCTGATTGATAACAGATTGCATTAGTATAGTACTTCTTTTTCAAAGGAGTTTCAGACATGTACACTTAAACCATCCTGTGAAGCCACGAGAGTAGATAATCTGATTTACAGCTAAGAAACTAGAGCAGCCAAAGGTCTCTTATTTTTACATGATTAGATTCCTATTGTCTTGACTGCTGTAACTGTAAAATGGGGATGTCGCCTCTCCTGTGAAGTAGATAATATATAGAGAGATCACATTGAAAATGAGTGTTCTGTACTGATAGAAGGGATTATTTTTATTGTGCTGCATCAGAATCAGTGGTTAATTTCTCCTGGTGTGTTCATACTTTTTGTTTTCAACCTCCAATTTTAACTAGTTAAATCCTTGTCAACTTCCTTGGTTCTCCTGATTTAATTAGCTGCCTCAGTTAACACCTATACTTGATCATTTCTGTTAGCCAAATAGTTTGTTAGTATAAATTAGGAGTGCTTTGGTCTCTTTAATGAACAGTTTTTGTCTGATTGTAACTAGGGGTAGAAGGGAATCTATCATAAGCCAGCTTCTTGATTTAAAAGTGAGAACTTTTATTAAACTGTAAATCTATGGTTTTAACATTAGAAAAGTAGAATAAATTGGCATTGGGACATGTGGAGTCAATGTAATGTAGTCTGCACATGTATTTAAATTATTTTCTAGGCTTTACATACTTAAGGTGATAGGAATTTCAAATTTTAAAAATGCAGGAGTGGTTATAGGGAGAAGTTGATATAAGTCATTTTAATTGGCCAATGTTATGGTTATTCGTAGTGGTTCAGTCTAAGATTATGAGACTTAACCTCAAAGAGAAGGAAGGGTCTAGAGAGTGATACATGGAAATTAGTTTTAAGTTTGGAGTTTGTCAAACCGTCTGCTGCAAGCTACAGGCCACTAGGGTAGGACAGACATGAGTACATGTCATAAGTGTGGTAGCTACTATAATGGATGACATGAGGATGCAGGCTGTATGGTTATCCCCCACAAATACAAGGAGGTATGAAGCCGCAAAGCCCTATTTGGATGACTGCAAGGTGTTTAATGCAACAAGAATGGAGAGATGGAGGCAAGAGACAAGGCTGGAATCATGAAGGTGTGATGAAGGATGGAGGGAGCTATGCGGGAGGAAGCCCACAAGTAATGTGAATTTAATAATGTAATGAAGTCGAGCATCTTTAGATTACAAGGCCTTTTATTTAAATCCACCTCTAATTTTTCATAGGAATTAAATTTTAAAAATGTATTAATTATTTGAACCTAAGTCAGAGTTTAATATGTAAAAATGGTGAGTGAAATCAGGAACCTTAGAAATTAGAAAAAATATTAATCATCCCTTTTCAGTTTGTCCTACCTAACCTTTCTATTCTGTGATCCAAATATTTTATTGATATTTGTTGTTTGATAGCAAAAGTAGCATCTAAACAGGGCTTCTGACATAAAACTGCACCTTGATTATCCAGGAGCACCACTGTCTTCAAAATATTTGGACACAGAGTGTTGGTGAGAAGACCTGGCAGATACTCACCAGGTGGGGATTAGAAGCAATAAAAACTCAACCTTGCACAAGTTGCCTGTAATGTCTATTTTTTGGAGGAATTCACTGCTAATGAGGAAGCCAGTTGGCTGTTTGCCTAGTGCCATCTGGAGACCTGGAAGTGTCACAGAAGTTTGTTAGGCCTTTTAGGTGTTGACTGTGGACTTGTCTACTGGCAGTTGGTGACCTTCACTGGGTTGGATGCAGAGAACTATGGCGTTGGGTTTGACTCCATAAAGCATTAAGGCAGAAATGCCCTTCTACCCCTTCCCACGACTGTTGCCTATTTAATGGCCACTTGGCCTTCCCTGCCATTTGGTGGCATATAGTCTCCCCAAATTTCTTCCTTCTGCCTGTCGGTTCCTAACCAGATCTTGCCCAATCTGGCTCCATCTTGTATGTGCCCATGTGATGAAAACAGCGTGAAGCAGGGTCATCTTACATTTCTTCTTAAGAGCCAGGGCAGACTATCCAGTTATCATTCTTACGGTGGTTAACTGTTAAACCTTTACTGGTTTGATGGACTTATTATAATAGTTATTAGATGAGAAGACAGATGATCATGATGCAGGAAATTCAGAGTCCTGTGTAAAGCCCAACTCTGGGCTCCCTATTGACTATTTTGTTATAAGAGGCTGTGAAACCATGTGGAAACCCAAAAGGGAAGTTCGGTCCATTTTTCTACTTGCAATTTAAATGAAAAAAAAAAAGATTCTACTGGGCATGATGCTTAAAATCTGTACACGTTGGTGTATTTTACTCCTTGATTAGGGAGGACAATTTTGCTTGTATAAAATGTCTTTAAAAAGCCTCATGGTAGTAATACCTTTTACAACTGTAAATCAAAAGGCCTCAGTTCTGACAATTTTTACATTTAAAGGACAAAATAGAAATGGGTTTTAAATAGCTCTTGATTGCCTAAATTATTTGGGCATATGTTTTTAATTGCAAAAAAAAACACAAATTGGTCATTTTTATTCCATCAAGTTAATGGTGAATGGCTTATTTAATAAAACATGTCTGTAACACAAATAGCACGTACAGCTGTTCATTTGTCAATCTTTTTGCCTGTATGAAACATCTTAGACTTACTAAAGGATAAGGGTCACTTAGAGGGGAAATCCGTCACTTTAAATCATTCTTTAAGCCACTAGGTTAGGCCAGTGCTGCAGCAAGCACCCTTCATGGCTGCACGAAGGGATGTTGAGAAAGCTGAGAATTGTAATCCTTTATTTTTTTTTTTCTGTGCTGAAAGCAACGAGAGTAGATCCACTTCATCCCTGCAGAGAAACGACTGTCTGAAAGCACATTGTTGATAGCGAAGCATACCGCTCAGCTCACATAGGGTTCCTGGTCATGCGCTCCAGCTCTAACTACTGCTGCCTGCGCCCACGTGTGTATCGGGGAGTTGTAAAGTGAGTTATGAGAATAAAACAAAGCGGGAAGTCCAGCCTTGATCTTCAGGAGCAGCGTTCACCGGGGCCAGATGCTGAGGTGACGCCCACAGAAGGGCGCCCTAGGCTCGGTGGTAGCGCCGCGAGCCCCGGGTCCTTGCCTTCAGCATCTTCACCTCACTCCCCTTCCTCCGAAGTTGCGGAGGTGCCGGGAGGAGGAGGGGCTTCGCCTCGGGCGCCCGAGTGATTGGCTGCCCCGGGCCCCTGGCGAGGGCTCTATGGTGCATCCCGGGTGGAGAGGGGCGGAGCGGCCACTGCTCTAACCACCGACACAGTCGCAGCCGCAGCCGCCGCAGCCTTGGCCGCCCGGCAAGTAGCTCGCAGCGGCGGCTTCCTGGGTGCCCCGACGCGGACCCGGGCTCCAGGCTCTGTTCGCTCTGTGCGGAGCCATGCTGGGCAGCCGCGCGTAATCTCCGCCCCTGGCTCGCGGTTGATTCAACCCAGTGCACCAACCCTCGCAGGAGCCCAGCTTTCCGTGCACGCAACTCCCTCAAGTCTCTTGCCGACCCCTCGCATCCATGCCCCGAGCGACTGCGCTCGGGGCCCTTGGGCCACTGCTGCTGCTGCTGCTGCCGCTGCCGCTGCCCCGCGACACCGAAGGGCTCGGGGAGCGCTCCGACGCCGCCTCGGACTACTCGGCGCTGGAAGGCGAGGAGGGCGCGGAGCAGCAATTGGAGCATTACCACGACCCGTGCAAAGCTGGTAGGTGCCGCCGTCGCTGCCGCCGGGGAAGTCCGGTAGAAGTTTTTCTTTGAAATGCAAATGAGGTGGTGGGCAAGCCCTTGCTGTCGTCTGTGGGGCGGGTCTCCCCTCCCCTGAGGTCCCCCGGGCTTCCCGGGAAAACAATGCCCAGAGGAACTGCTGAAATGCCACTCGGGCTGGGATGTCCTGGCCCCTGGTATGCGGCACGCACGAGGTGGCGGCCGCCGGAGGGTTCCCGAAGCGAATCAGGGTCGGTGGTGATCGAAGCTGAGAGGGCGCTCAGGGCTGGAGCGAGTGCCTCGGCCGCCTGACAGCCAGGTGGTCATCACTGGCCACCGTCGGACGCGATAGGCTGGAGCGGAGAACCGGGGCTAGGCGCGGCGTTCCCAGTCTCCGTTGGAGTTGCTGGCTCTGATTTCACGGCATTTGTAAGTTTCGCGCAAAGTTTCCCAACATCTTGTGGCTGGCTACTGTCGGGAAGAAAATTTTAAAAACTGAAAAGCTTCACAGCAGGCAAAAAGAAAGGGGTAGTTGAGAGAGAATGTGCACGACTCAAGTTGCAGCAAACTTCCCTGTGGCCCCTCAGCGTGGTCCCAGCCTGGGGGTCGCCCTGGGCTGGCGAAGATGGAAGCCGGCAGGTGCCGTAATCCCGCCGGGAAGCGGCGCCCCGGGATGCGCGGGTCTTTTTGGCGCAAATTGCGGCGGGGGCGCTACAGCTTTTGCTTCCCACGAGCCACCAAGAGGCTCGTGTGTCCTGAGGGGAGCGGCTTCCAAGCCAGAAGAGTGGAGGCGCCAGCCCCCAAAGGGTCCATGCGCATGTTCCAAAGAAAGCCTATGGGTCTGGGGCAGTTCCCAGCTGGGACAGAGGGGTACTCACGCTGCTGGGAGAGAAGGGTGTCTGAGGCCCGCCGAGCTGCTTCTGGCGAGTGGCCAGGCACCTGACCCCCCACCCCCAATGGTGTTTACCTCTAGGCGTGGACTGACCTTTTCACTGAGCGGCCTGCAGAGATGAGCAAACAGAAGGAAAGAGGCTGCCTCCATCTGCAGAAGGGCAGGGTGCTTCTCCCAGATGGTTAGCCAGGTCTGTGGGAGTGACGGGCCAGAGGCACAATTACTTCACTTCCTGGAGACCTCTAGTATCCTCAGTTTCCTCATCTCTAAATTGGACACAGTAATTATAGGGAGGCTCAGATTTATGAGAAAATTCTCTGCAGATGGAATAATGACGATAGCACTAATTATTTATGTTGCCACTGCATTGAGCAGGTTAGAGCTGGACCTAGGGGTTTGTGAGACCTGAGAATCTTCTGAATGTTGATCAAACCAGGCTTGAGGGGTGGTCTAGTATTAGAGTATGGGAAGATTCCTCCAGAATACCCACCTATTGCTGTACCTTGTGGGGCTTCTTGTGGAGCTGGGAAGGTGGACAGACTTGGTTCCTGGGTAATTTGAGAGAATATCAGCGAGCAGTGTGTGTCCTGACTGAGGTATCTCAATTCATCACAGGACCTAGATCATGACAGGGAGAAGGATCTCTAGAGTACTGTAGGAATGATGGCCCTGCTGGGACACTGAGGCTGCAAAAATGGGATGGGGCCTAAAAAGGGTGGATCAACCATCACTGACACCTGTCAGATCCTTGATGCCACTGGATGTGAGCTGAGGGGCTGTAGAAGGCAATGTGGGCAGCTGTGGTCTGGATGGGGAAGTGATCAGTTTTTTCAGGAATGTATTGAGGACCTCGGGGTGCTGCAAATCCAGGTGAAAGGGCCATAGGTCTGTCCGTGAGAGCTCCCAGCTCCTGATTTCAGCCTTGAGGAATAACCTTGAGGTTTGCCTTTGGGGGCTTCATTTTCCTCCAGTAATTTTGGGGAAAATGCTGGTTAACTGAGGCATGCGTGTTGAGTGACTTCACAAACAGGATGAGATGTGCGAGCAGGACTGGAAAGTAGAGGATCTTGGGAGTGTGGTTTGGCTGGCTCCACACATCCTCCACAGCCATCCTTGATCCTCCCAACCTATGAGCCTCTCCTTGGGCTATGCTGATGTTAAGAGTGGCCAGAAGAGGGCGCTGTCAAGGGAGTCCTGGGGAAAAGGTCACATTGCAGTCTGTCTGTGCTTCTGGAACAGCCTTCTAGGAGGCTAACAAGCAGTTTATCAGTGTACTGAAGTCTCAAGGAAAGGACATGCTTCTCAGCTTGGGGGAACACTGCTAATATGTAACCAAAGGTTTGGTTACATATTAAACCAAACCTATAGGGGCAGTCTCTCGTCCTCTCCCAGTCAAACCCGGACTCCGTGACTCCTCTAGCCAGAAGCCCTCCACATAGGGCCTGCCTCTGGGCTTTGCACCTAAAACACCTCCCACCTGCCCCTTCTGACTGTGGGTTTCCAAAGTGTAGGGAGGAGAGTCTTGGATCTGTTCTTGACCTCACTAGAGCTGTGTTACCATGGTTAAGTCCTCTCCTATCTGGGCCTCCGTTGCTCATCTATAGAGTAAAGATGTTGGACTTGTTAAGATTGCAAACTGATAGGTCCAGAGAGCTGATTGTCTTGGTCTACATCAGCCATCTTAACCCTGTGCCCCCTTTATACCTTGTGGGCATTTGAGTCGTGCCCTGGTTCCTTCCTACTTAGTGTTTTTTGCTAGGTGGACCTTTGCTTCCAGCTCAGTTTCTCAAGGCTGACCAAATTGGTGGTTTACCATTTCACGTCTTTTACTATTTTTTGAAAAGATTTTTACCATTTCCCATTTATAATTTTACCATTTACAAGTTTTACTATTTACTATGCTATTTATAAGCTGTGCGACCTTAAGTCACTTTATTTCTCTGTGCCTTAGTATCCTCATTTATAAATGAGGATGATTCCTAAAAACTTGAAAGAACATCTTCATGCTGACCTTTGAAACAAGTTTTAAACTATAAAATTTAAATTTATTAATAAACAATCTATCTGATGCTCTAAAAAGGTATGATTTTAAAATTAGATGATTGCAGAGTGGGAGTGAAGCTGGGAAGTCCTCCTGGCTGGAGGTGGGATGGTCTCTGGTGATTTATAGCTCTGCCGTTTTGTTTTTCATCTGATATTGTAAGTGCAGCCAAGGGTTCAATTGACAGTAAATTACAAGACATCCTCCCAACCACCATTCTTCCTTGCCTGTTTGTCCTTATCCATAATTTTTTTAGCTGAATTCAGAGCCAGAAGCCCTGGGTCCTTATCCCTTTTACTCTGTGTGGCCTTGAGCAAGTCACTTCACTTCTGCATGTCTTAATCTCCTCATCTGCAAAATGGGCATGGGAACAAAACTGTGTGCCTTGTAGGGCAGACATGAGGCTAGATATAGTTGAGTTCCTCAGAGGGCAGAGCCTCAGACCAAGGCTTGTGTATACGTAGTTTTGGGAGCTGATCTCGAGAAGCAGGATGAAGGAACAGGGAGAGTGAGACAGGAGGAAATCCAATGAAAGAAGCGGTATCAAGGTGGCTGCTTTAGTAATTGGGGTCTTGTTTACACAAGGCCTCTGCATAGCCTCCTTATTTTGGGGTCACCCAGAGCCATATAGGACAGCACTCTATGGGGCAGCTCTTGCCAGCGCCCTCCCATTATTGATGCGAGGCTGGAATGTCAAATTCTGTGAGGTCAGGGGTTCTTGTCTGCTTTGGTCACTGCTCTAAGCCCAGTGCCTGGCATATTTTGGCACTCATCAATATTTGCTCAATCAGGAAATGATGATTTTAACCCATGTGGACTGGGTTCATGGCTGAAAGAACCCCTGAGCTCACTGTTAGCCTGGAAAGTGAAGCAGCCCTGGCCCATGGGCTGCAGTCATCGCAAGAGTGCTCAAGGTAGAGTTGGGGGCATCATGGAATCTTAAATATGCTCCTAGGACTCTATCCTTCATGGCAGGGGCAGGCATGCTAGATTCTTAAGCACAGATTTGAGGTTTCTGCCATGCCTCCCAGAAGCCTGACTCCCATCTCTCAGGCACCTCTTCTCCCCCATCAGACTCCCACCCTCGTGTCCCACACCCAGGTGACAGTGGCTGGTATTTTCACAACTTTATGCTCAGCCCTACTTGTCCTGGTGTCTTTGCTTATGGGCAGATGCTGATTAAATGCAGTCAAAATATTTCAGGACTGTATTGAGACAAAATATTTTGTCTTTCCTGCTTCTCCAGACAGGAGCAGCATCTAGTCCACCTTTATCTCCAATATTTCTGAAGTACACTGGGACAGGTCTGAGGTGTTTAAGAGCACAGGCTTTGAAATTTGACAGACCTGGATTCAAAATCTACCTCCTATGCAAGGCTGTTTAAGTAAGTTACCTAACCTCTCTGAGCCTCAGTTTTAGCACTTGAAAAGAACTACTAATATTCACTTTTCCGGGTTGCTATGAGGATTAAATGATACATTATATGTCAAATGCTTAGCACGCAACAAGTATTCAGTGACTGATATGTACATTACAAGAACACAGAACAGGTGCTCACAAGTACTTCTTGAACTCTTGCTATGCTATAGAGGCATTTGAATTTTTGTAATAAATGAACAATTGATTTTATGTCATGTAGTTAAAGATTCTTCTTTAAATTTAATTAATTAATTTTTAAATGTATATTTTTACATTTCACTTTTTTCTTTTTTCCCCTCCCCCTCCTCTCTTGTAATCTCTAGTCCATTGTTAGTTAGGGATTCTTGAATTCAAACTTGATAATTATTGGTTAACAGGGTCCCAAAAGTAAGTGAAGGGTGAGTTTTATGGTTTGTGAGTTATAGCTCAATAAATATTAAAACAAAACAAAACAAAACAAATGAAGATGAAGACAGGCCAGGGTAGAGTTGGGGAAGGAGATGCACAGAAATTAGAGGTCCCAACTCTTGTCAAGACTGATACTGAGGCAGGCAGCATGTGGGAGAGGGGAGGTGTGGAAGGGGCCAAGTGATAATGAGAACACCATCCCACTGACCTTGACCCAGTCCCAGGGGTAGACATGAAGCTGGGATGATTCCAAGTTCATATATGGAGAACCTGAGCATCATGCCAAGACCGTCTGCCTGGCACTGATGCTCCTTTGACTTCTGATGCCATCTCTGTAGACAGCTCAAGTTCTGCAGACAGAAGAGTCCTCAGCAGTGTCGTCCAAGGTAGGTCCCTGCTCCAACATCAGTGGAACCTGTTTTTTCTTCTTTTTCCCACCAGTTGTGCAGCAATCAGTGTTTCACACCCTCTCTCAGGGTGGCATGTGTGTTGGGAGAGTACCCTTTAATCCTCTGTCCAGCACAGTGAGGAGAAAAAGGATGGGGCAGTAGCTGTGCCACAGAGCCGTCCATAACAGCCCTAGATCTTGCTCCTTGGATATGCAGGGCTGTGTACTGGGTGCTGGAACTCCTAAGTGCCATCCAGACCTCAACCCTTTCCCTGAGAGCTTCCAGCTCAGGGTGTGGCCTCCTCAGCAAGAAGAAGCTCCTGATGGCAGCTGAGTGTAAACAGGTCAGCAGGTCATCTCCCTCAGCACCTCCTGTGGTCAGTTCTTGACCTTCCGTATATTGCTGCTTCTCCAACCACTCTCACAGAGCTCACTGTCATGGACCATGGTTGTTGTTTGAGTGCCCATTGGTTCCAGACCTAAGCTTTGGAGTCAGGCCAATTTAGGTTTTCCTTCTCAGCTCTGTCACTTACTAGTTATGAGACTTGGAGGAATCCTTCAACCTTTAACGCCTGTTTCCTTGTGTATATAATGCAGTTAATAGAAACTCCTATTTTGCAGACTGTTCTGTGAAATGCACTTGATACTGTACTAATCACTCAATAAATGTGAACTATTGCTGTAATTTTCTGGCTCCTGAAGAACCTGTCATGTGCAAAAAGTGTGTGGTTTAAATGGAATCACATGCACATCGCCACTTTTCATTCCTGTGAGAGTCTAGAGGCTGAGCAAACTCTAGACGCAAATCACCAGGCTTCATATTCCTGCCTCTGCCGCTTAATGACGGTGAGACCTGTTTAAACTATCTGGATCTCAGTTTCCTCATCTACAAAATGTGGCCACCAAAACCTGCCACAGAGGGTTTTGATGAGATTAAATGAGTGAATACAGACAAAACACTTAGAATAGTGCCTGGAACATGCTAAACGGTTAGTAAATACTGTTGTTTTCATTATTATCATTCATCCCACAGAAATCCAACAAATTCCAAGTGTCCAGAAACCGAGTATCTGAACAACTGAAGCCTGATGATGTTTTCAGAGTTTTATGTTTCCCAATGACGCTGATGCCGATAGCTTCTCTATGTCTAGAGACCTTGGTCTAAAAACAAGTTTGTTGTGAATCTTATTGGTTTCCTTGAGGTTAGGATGGGAGGGGGGTGCAGGGGCATGTTCCCTGTCCTGTAGACCAATCAGGTGTGTAGGCCACCCAGTCCCTAAATAATGTCATTCATTTCATTTTAACATCGTTTTGTTATAACATTGGTAAGATACTGTAGAACTCTTGTTTATATCAATTAGCCTGTGGTAAAATTGGTTTCATTATATGTTGTTTCATCGCAGTTCCAAGAACCTATTAATGACATTAAGTGTGGACTTACTGCGTTTGGGATGTGTGAATGGAGTTGAGCCCAAGTCTCCATTCAGCCCACAGCCCCTCCCAGACACTCAGCTTTCCAAAGCCGCATTCCTGTGGCCTCCAGATTCCAAGCAGACATAAGCAGGATTGGTGGCAACATCACAATGATGGTACCCATCTTTTTGCCATGGAGACATAGCCAAGCAATCTGACTAGAGACTATAACTCTGCTGGTTCTTAGACCTTTCCCTGTCAACCTGTGCTGTGTTTTCAAGAGGAAGGACAATGATGTTAATTCTCACAATGGTTACAGCTTTGCCTTAGAGCTTTCGGCAAACCTGATGGTTTACAAAACTCTTTTTCTTTTATTCCCTCCAGTGGTCTTTCAGCCAGGAGATGGTCCAGGCTCCTGTGGTGTTGCAGGCATTACAGGGTGTGGTCTGTGTGCTTGCACAGAGGAGATGCTAGGCTGGGACCCACACAGGAATGGAACAAATTTCTAAACTCCTGTTCTCCTCTCTTAGCGCATGGCCTCTCTAACTCTGGAACTGCTCCATTCACCTGGCTCTCTCCACACACAGTAAATAGGCATCTCCATGCTGCCCTGTCTGAAGATCATGTTTGTGCATTTGTTTCCCCATAGCACCATCACCCAACCTTTTCTCTACCTTTTTTCTATCCTTGGCTGGGAATCCAAAAAGAATAAGTCAGTTTTGGCCTTCAAAGTACTCTTAGTCCCAATGAATAGGGAAGAATAAATGAATAATTCAAGGTGTTGAAATGCACCTGTCCCCCTCTCTATTTCTCCATCCCTTTTTCAGAAGGCCTTGGTCAGTGCATGGATGTCAGGTCAGTTGGGGGTGGTGGGTCCAGCCATCTCCCAGAGGAAGAGGACTTAGATGGCTGATGTTTCCCAAGGGGGCTGTGGGTGAATGGCAGCTGGGGTGATAGAGCAGAAACATCCTGTTTAAGAGACTGATTTTGGCATCAGGCAGCCTGTGACTTAAAGCCTGCCTGTGCCCTCACCACCTGTGTGGCGTTAACTAAGGTTTTTAACCTCTTCAAGCCTCATTTTTCTCATTTGGAATATGAGGATGATATTAAAAGCCTTCAAATAAATAGGTTTGTTTAAGGATGAATTGAGGCAGTGAACATGAAGTATTTATAAAGCAGTATTTAATTGCTAGTTCTTCTCCTTGCTAGTATTACTATTACTCCTATTATTGTTCCCCATTAAGAATTTCCCTATAAGTGACAATCTCTCAAGAGCCTGTGCATGCTTATCTCTCCCTCTCAGGACTGCTGAGAGTTCTCTTGGGATCCATAGCCTGTGGCAAATAATAATTTATTGCTCCACCGCTCCTTCGCTCTCATCCATGAAGCAGGGAGAGGATGACATATAAACCAAACAGACCTGCATATAAGCAGGTTTCTCATGATATCCTCTTAGCCTGCTCATAATACAGTTCTGCCTGGATGCAAACATAGCAACAGGAACCCAGCTTTCCTGCTGATTGGTTACAGACCTATCTGGGATCACGCCACCCTCTAACCACTTCTGTCAATTACCAATAAATATTCTCAAGCTCGCCTGCACAAGCACTTGAGTGTTGATGTTCACCCTGAGTCTTTGCCCGCTCCACCATGTGGGCCACTTATCTCCTGGTTCATCCTGCAATTTACACCGAGCCTCCTCCCCTTCCTCCCACCTGGGTTACTGGCCTTGAGTCGATGTGAGTCTTGTGTGAGCCAGTTTCTCACAGGAGCAGGAGGCCTTCCTTTTTAACTCTTTTTCATATCTCTGGGTCAGTTCTTCTTTTTCCTGGGCCAGCACTGGTTTCCTATTCTTTACCCAGGCTCAGAGTTTACTGTAGTTCACTGAGAGATGGGCTGTGTGGTGGTAGATCTTTAGTGGTGTCAGAAACCACCCAGGTGCTCCAGCTGGAAACCTGGGCGCCATCATGGATACCTGTCTCCCCCTCCCACTCATGCAGTCCAACCCAAGTCCTGCCAGTGCTGTTTCTAAAACGGAGCCTGTTCACTTCTCTCGATCTTCACTGCCATTATTTGGCCCAAGCCCCCACTAGCTCCCCTGTGGACTACTACTGCAGGGCCTGACACCGTCTCCCCATGGCCCCTCTTGCTTCCCGCAGTCTGTTTTGCATGTTGCAGGCAAGAGTGAGCTTTTTGAGACTCACACCTGATCATGTTTGCCAAATAAAACCCGCTTCGGACCCATTAATGACCTCTCATTGCACTTGTGATAAGAGCAGTCTCAGACCCAATCCCTGCTACTCAACCAGCCTTCTCCCCTTCCCTGCCATGCTTCGCCTCCCACAGGTTCTTCCTCCTGCCTGGAAAGGGCTTGGGCCAACTCTGGCTCATCCTCTAGGACTCCACTTACATGTTCTTTCTCTCTGAGGCCTTCCCAGGCTTTGATCTCAATCAGGTTCCTTCTCTGAAATCTCTCACCTTTCTTTCCCAGCATGGCATTTTTGACAGTCCGTAAAAAACGGTAGAGTCATTGGTGTAATTATTTGCTCAATGTCTATCTCCAGATTAGACAACAAGCTCCAAGGGATAGAAACCAGACTCATTCGGTTTCCCAGTCTCTAGCACAGCGCCTAGCACACAGTGTGTGCTCAGACAATATTTGTCAAGTAGAAAATTGAGCAAATGAGATTCTATAGGGATTCAGAAAAAGGTAGCAGTCACTGTAAGACAATCAAGGTAGGCTTCCTGAGCTTGGCCTAAAAGGATGAATGGGATGAACAGAAGATCAAATGCATTTCTGGTGGAATAAGCATTGTGATTCCAGGTGAGGCAGCAGGACTGCTTGTGATGTGTCTGAAGCTGGGAGATTATTCTGGTTTACTTTGCAGAGTAGTAATGACAAGATCGAAAGGAGCTTGGAAAAGTGCATGTCAAGCTGAGACATTTGAAATGCCCATTAAGAACTGAGGAGCTATTGATGTTTTTTGAGCAGAGGACTATTAGAATGAAGACCTATGATGCTTAGTGTCTGTAGAAGGAGGAAGTAGGAAGAATACCAGGAGTTCTAGGCCCTGGGAACATGAGGGCCAGACTTGGGCCATGGACTTGGGAATAGAAAGGAAGATAGGAGAGAGATCATAGCTCTGTGTGTGGGAGAGGTCCCAAGTTGGGCTGTGCCTCAGTCATAGCTGAAACATGAATGAGTTGATCAAGGTATGCTCAGCAAGCCTGGGTTACCCTTGAGATGGACAGGAAAAGGAGAAGGAGATTTTTTAAAAAACAGAACAGTTTTTAAAATTACACAGATAATAATACCCATTAGAGAGCATTTAGAAAATGTAGAGTGCAAGAGTAAAAATTTCTGGTCATTTCGTTGCCTAGAAGTAATTGTTGACATTTGTCATGTATTCTTCCCAAATTTTTCTGGGCATGTTTACATATGTATTTTTTTAAATGCTGTACGTACCACTTTGAACCTGCCGGTATTTCACTTTCACTTAGTACCATGAACCTCCTTCTATGACAGTAAAGATGGTTATATAATAAATGTACTTGTATAACATCAGTTTTAATTCTTTTGTACATCGTTGTGTAGGAATACCATAATTTATTTAATCCTTTATTGTTGGACATAAAGATTTCCCCCCAAAATCTTTCTTTTTATTTTATAAACAATGATGCTAAAGTCATCTTTGTTGCTAGATTCTTAAATTATTTTAAATTATTTCTTTAGAAAAATTTCCTACATGCAGAATTGCTAGGGTCAAAAGTGTAGATAATTTTAGGGCTTCTGATTCTTCTTTTCAAATTGCTCTTCAAAACTTTTTACTCCTTTGTACTCCCATTAAGATTAATATTTTGTATTCTAGTTTTTAAAATATGTGCTGGTTTGATAAGTGAAAAATATTTGCTATTTCTTCAATTTGCATTTTCATCGTAATTGTATTTTTTCCAATGATTTTGAGCTTTTAAAAATATATTATGACCATTCGTATTTCTTTTGCTGTCCATGAGCTTTTCTCCTTCTGTTAATGCCTTTCTTTCTAATTAGATGTTCATTTTTTAACATTTTTGTAGATACTCTTAAATATTAAGAACTTCAACCTTTTATCTGATTTTGTCACATATAAATTTTGGAGAGAAGACTTTTAAAAAGCAGAAAGCTTATTCTGTACCATAGTATTCACTTTTACCATGGAGATGATTGCATGGCTGTATCAGTTAAGCTTAGGTTAAATTGCTAGTAATGGACCCAAGTTAATTGGCTGTGTCCATTAAGGTCCAGTTGAGAGACTGAAACCACACCAGTAATTTGAAAATTTAATATAAAAGATTATTAACTAGCAAAAGGGGGTTACCTACTAAAGGAGGTAGGAGAACTCTTAACGAAAACAGAAATAGCAGACACAGGGAACAAGTACTAGGAAAGGAATAAACTTGGAAGAGGCCACCCAGTGTCCCCAATCCCAACCAGGCTGAAATTCTAACTCCATAGGAGATGATTTGGCTGTGGCCCACTGGAGGTTGGAGAAGTTTGCTGAGACACTGCAGGAAAAAGGCTGATGAGCTGGGGATTGCCCATTGGAATACTGGCAGAACTTCAAAGGACGGGCACCAGTGGGTCTCCTAAACATTGCTGGCAGCCACTCCATAGGAATGAGAAAGATGAAACCGCTGAAGGAGAAATTCCTCCAGAGTCCAGTTCCAATATTACAAAGCATGGCAAAGAGATTTAGAGCTGAAAGGCAATATAATGGTAGCTGGGACACTGGCTTAAATAAACTGGAAGTTTCTATCTTTCTTACATCCAAGTCTGGAGGTCTTCAGTCCAGAGTCCATATGGCAGTTCTGCTCCAGGAAGTTGTCCAGGATCCAGTCCTCTTCCAGGAGCTCTAGATTGAGGTCCTTGTTCTTATGGCCCAAGATAATAGCCAGAGCTCAAAATGTCACATATATGGTCTGGACATGGAAGGCATGGAAAAGAAAAGAAGATTTGCCACTTCTGCTGTCATCTCATTGGCCAGGACTTAGTCATATGGCTACAGATAGCTACATGGGAGTCTGGGACATCTTTCTTCTGGAAGACCTGCAACTGGAACTGAAAATCATAGGTTCTATTATTATGGAAGAAGGGAGAAAAGGTAGTGGTGGACAGTATGCAATCTCTGCCACAATAGGCTAAACCTTTATGAAGAAAATTTAGCCAAACTGGTGATAGGCCCATTATTATTAGTGAACATTAACTGATGCATGAAGTAAGATTTTAGAGTAAAATCTTGTAGAATATTGAAAGAACCCTTGGGATTATTTATTGTACGTTTTTTATATTTCGTGTGAGAACCCTGAGGGTCTTGGAGGGGCAATAATTTGTCCAAGGTCACATGGATAGCTAGCTGCTGGCCTGGTTGGAGGTAGATCCAGGTCTTCTTTACTCTCTACTCCCTACACTAGTTAGGGTCTCCAATGGGCCTTTGTCTTCAGAATGAGTCCTGCAGAATTGCACTGGTAACTTATGGCTCCAGGAGATGCCCTCCTGCAGTGGAGATATTAGGGCTTATGAGATGTGTCTAATCCTGGAATGAGGCATATAAGATGCCAAATTAAAGTCCAAATAGTTTCTGGCCTTTCAGATTTAAACTGCACCCTTCTTGCCATTACTGAGTGGAGGCCACATGAACTCAGGCTGTGGAAATACAGCAGGTGTGAGATGGCAATGAGTCCTATTCTTCGGGAATTAAGCAGTGGAAAGTGTCATCTTAAGCTGAAGTAGCCATTCGCTTTACCAGTCAGAATTCCATCTTTCTATTTAGCTATGAAAATAATGGAAGGACATTCTTAGAACAGCTATTTGAGCCAGGGTCCAAGTGGGAAACAGACTTTACCCCAGATATTTGAGATGAAGAGACCTTAATGAAGGGACTACATACAGAGGAAGTGTTAAGGGAACAAAGAGACTAGCAAGCCACCACTATGGCTGAAGGGACAGGCAAGGGAGCAGTTTAAGGGAGCTGGAACCCTGTAGGAGGGCCAGTGGGAGAGGGATGAGACTATTAGCAGAGACAGCACCCGAGCAGGGAAGAAATGCTTGCATCTGTTTCTCCTCTTCTCTCTGATCTGTCAGGGTCTCCTCCAGCTTGAATGCAACCAGAAGCCAGAGGGCAGGAGGAAGTGGAGGGTGTAGTCCACAGGATGAGTCTTCTTGGGTGCAGAGCAGGGTGGAAGGGTAGAGAGTAAGTATAAAAAGAATAACTGTGGCCATAGCTTAGGCCTTGCTGCAGATTCTCATTTACACAGACAAAAACATTTTTTGTATCTGTACAACATACAATTGTAAATGACCAGTATGCAGCACCTGTGATGCCACTCCTCTGTGCCAGTGGAGGACATGGCTAATCATGGCTCTCTTTCCTATGGGTCACCTCTCAGTGCTCACAAAAACATCACCAATTGCCTGGGGTTGGCATCTGAAATGAAACCTGTTTGGAGTTATAAAACTTAAATAGCCTTGCAGTTTGGCCTGCTTGCTCATGACAATTTGTTGGATAATATTTTTTTCCCTGGGAAATTAGCTGAGCAGGTATTTCTTAAGCCAAGTGAGTCCTGCTTGGAGAGTGAAGCTGTGACATGGCTCTGAAATGTATCGGTGCAACCATATTGTGATATAGATGAAGAGGCATATAGATATCTGCCTTGAGCAAGGTAGCTACCAGCCCAGGCACCAGCCAGACTCTCTTGGCTCATCTGTAAAACAGGATGATTCCAGCCAAGGTAGAAGGCAGATCTTGGTTTTCTTGAGGTAGAATCAGCTTTCAGAGCTGAGATGCTCTGTCATACCCACCCATCTGTGTGTGGTGCTCTCCTAGGTCCTGACTGACCTATGGCTTCTCAGATCCTGTTATATTTCTGGTGTGTATGCTTGGGCCCTTGAGTTCAGGCTTTAAGTCACTTTGAATAGAAGCCCTTAGCTGGAATAAATGGGCAATGAGTTATGGACATTGCCAGCATGGTGTAGGGCATAAATGGCAAGTAGATCCCAACTGATCTGCCATTTCTATCCATTTGTGCTGACCCTCTGTAGCACGGTGTTGAGATGGATTTGGAGGCTGTGTCCAGGTTCAGTGGACAAGAGTGCCATGACTAATTGGGGATATCTGCCCTGGGAGAGAGAGAGTAGGGCAGACCCATGGTTGTTTCATATTTACCATCCTGCTGTAGGGGAAGAGCACTGGTTTAAAGTCAGCAGACATGGCTTCTTGATGCAATATTTTGAGGAAGTCATTTAACCTTCTTGGACCTCAGTTTCCTCGTATGGAAAACAATAACATTGCTTAGATAACTTTTAAACTCTCTCCATCTTATAAATTCTATGATTCAAACTAGTTTTTTAAAGTCTTCAATGTAAAACATGCAACACATCTATTTGATCCAATTAAAATATTTCTGACTCTCTACTTCACTCTGCCATAAGCTTGAGTAACTAGCTGTCTATCCCTTGTGAAGGCCATTTCCCCAGGCTGGGGCAGCTGGGGACCTCGGAGACAGGAGGCCTCCCATACTAAACAGAGCCTACTCTTTAATCTCAACCAAAAGATTCAGGAGACATGATTCACCTCTCGCTCCGTTTCCTCTCTTCTGTCCTCCGCAAGCCTGAACCTCTCCCCTCCTGCTCTGCAAACGCGCCTGAATGCGGAGTTCTGAAATTTAGGTTCATGGTTTCAAAGTTCATGGTCCTGAGAATAAACAAAAAAACTATTGTGGTTGCATAGAGCTGTGGACCCCATTAACACTGCCCCATGAATATTTATAGCGTGAAACTACAAAGGAACATAGAGGCCATATTGTATTTCCTAGAACTTTCTTTCCATGGGGTCCTTTCTCTGTGGGTCACTTTAATGTAAGCTTTGCTTATTTAGTTGCACACTTTAAGCCGATTAACTTTTTACTAAAAAACACCCCTCCCTGTTTGTTTGTACATACACTCCCTTAACAAAGATTCACAGAAAACTGCTTTAAACCTGTTAAATCCCTCTGCTGGAAACTCGAAGTGAACTAAATATGTCTCTGGGTAGGATTTCCCTATAACTCTCCCTGTCTCTGGCCCCTCCACCCCACCTCAGCCTGTTTCCTGAGAGGAATTCCAATGGTTTGAATGCTCCATATTTAGTTTCTTCAATAATCTCGGCTTATCTCTAGGTGACCATCTCATGGAACATTAGCGAGGTCCTTCCTGAGTGGCTTATTATTGGGGTGGACAGCAGCAGGCCCTGGATGGATACCCTATGCTTCCCTAACAGAAATTGTTCTTAAATCAAACGTTAGAGCTGGAGGGACCTCAGACACTGCAGACTCCTCTGGTCTCCAAACTTCAGTGTTCGTGAGTCACCTGAGCAGGGAGTTGGGGTTTGAATTTACCATGAATATTCCTGGGCCCTGTCCCTAGAGATTCTCATTTCATAGATTTGGGTTGAGGCTTGGGGATCTTCATATCAACACTCTCCTTAGACACTTCTAATGCAATGATTGTGGACCATTTCCTGAGAAACCCTGAGCTGGTTCAGCTGTCTCATCAAATGGGTGAAGAAAATGCCACCAAATGGAAAAGTTACTTGCCCAGTGTCACACACAGCATCTAAGCTTTCTCTTCCCCAGTCCAGACCGTGCCTATGATTCCATACTGCTTTAGTTTGGGCCTTTCTCATTACGGAAGCAGCTCTTTTATGGAACAGTTGTGATTAGGTCTATAAGTGGGAAGTTGATTGAAAAATAAATCACCTGCAAGCCCAAGCTGCAAGTGTAGATATGAAAATCTGGAGGCAGCCTGACTGGTGGAGGTGCCTGCTGGAGGTCTCTCCCTGGGTTAAATCCAGGTCACTGTTGGTTTTGGAGTGAGCCCTGAGGCAGGGCAGGACCTTGGCCAGAAAGGATTGGGAAAGTCAGAAGGGTGAGTTGTCTTGTCTCATCCTCTTGATCTCTGGGTACCAGAAATCAGACTCTTGGGAAGGGTGGGGTTGGTGATAAGGCAGCATAGTCAAAGGGGTTTCCTTCTGATTGGCTGGACTTCTGCCTGGCTCACAGACTCCCTAGCTCTGCAGGCCCCAAGCCAGAGCCACTTAACACCTTCAGGGCCCCTTCCCATCAGACTCTCGAGCTCTAATGAGGAGGTGAGGTACCTTCTTGGCCAACCTCTTGTGTACTTTGTCCCCTCCAGGTACCCTTGCTGGGCTATCCAGGCTTTGCCAGGACAGTAGCTCATCTGATAACAGGGTTTTCACCATCAACTCGCACCTTGAATCTCAATTCTAGAAACTACTGGGTCCAGTGTGAGGCAGTGAACCGAGCTCCAAGTTTAGAGTTCATAGATCTGTGTTCATGCCCCACCCACTTCCTGCTGGCTGTAAACTTGAGCTAATTGTTAACTTCCCTAAGCCTGGCTTTCCTCCATAATGGGGCTAATGGTTTTTGTCTGCTCTTCCTTTAGGACTTTGGTAGGAAGAATTCATTCAGTCATTTGTTCATTTATGAAAATATTCTGAAGGCCCCAGAACTGAAGGTCCTTACCAGGCCCTGAGGTGGTAATGTGCTGGGGTGGAGTCGGGGAGAATGTGTACATGGAAGGGATGGTAAACCGTGAAGTGCTACATCAAAGTGGGGGACTCCTTGTGACCAACTCTACCTTGGGTTCTAATAATGGCCCAGAATTCTATTTCCTGTGTCTGAGCCTTCCTTTTTGCCCCCATACAGCCTGTTAATTCCTATGACCTCATGTCCTACTTTGTTCTTGCTATCTTTGGCAGTCCACACCTCTGGGTCCCCACTTCATCCAGGCCTCCGTCATTGGGCCCTTCTCCTCCTGCCCTGGCAGTGTCTTGCTGTTTCTCCCCTCAGAGCCTTCACACATGTTCCTTTGGCCAGTATGCCCTTTCCTCTTGTTAGCCATTTGCCAAACTTATATGTCATCCTCTTAGTCAAGTGTCACCCACTTGACTGTGAAACCTTTTCTGATTCCATTCCCAAGGCTGAATTAGTCACTCCTTTCTCTGCGCTTTCATCTCCTGCTGAACAGCGTGGGTCACTTTGAGGTAAAAATGCATGGCAGTTGGTAGTTAGAATTGGGAGGCAGCCTAGAGCAAGTTACCTGTTCTCTCTGCTTACTTCCTCATCCTACAAATGAGAGTGGTGATATGTATTGCACAGAGTCACTGTTGTGAGGGCTACAAGAACATGAACTGGTATGTGGCTAGGGCTCAAGAATGATCAGTCCCTTTCTCTTCAGTGCCTTGGTCCAGAGAGAAGAACTAAAGCACCAGATTTGGAAGAAACAAAGAGAGCTGTTCCGAGATAAAGTGGCTATGTTGGAAGGCCATGAGCTCCCTGTCTCTGGAGATGTGTGTGCAGAGGCCACTTAGGTACCAGATGGTGGGTTGGACCCAAGGACCAGTAGGACCTCTTCTAGTCCTAGAAGTCTGTAATTTCTGGAGGTTTCCTGAGTAGTGCAGCCGTCTCCAAAAAGTGTTCCTCAGGACAGGAGATTCTGTGAAAGGAGATTCCAGGGTAACCACATTGAGAATTGCTGCATTCTCTATCTTTCTCTTGGCAAGTCATGATATTCGTTATCATTATAAAGGCTCTGAGAAGTCCTGAAGTAAAGAAAGTGGTTTCACATAGCATTTCTTATTGACTTCTTAGAATGTAAAACTTTGAGAAGAGCTGGCTTTGTTGGGGAGAGCTCTGATTTGGGAATCAGGGGGGCCTCTGTTGTCTTAAAATACCTGTGAAGGCTCTTCCCACCTAAATGGCCTTGGCCAAGTCCTACCTCCTCTCTGGGCCTTCTGTTGAGGTTAATGTATAGAAAGCACTTGGCTTGGTCCTAGGGACAGAGTGCTATGTGCTTCTGCTGTAAGATGGGGAAAAAACAGACAGCAAGGTTCTATGAGAATCCTGTGATGGGAGCTGCAGTAATGGGGCCTTTCCCTGCCACGCTGTATCATGGTCATCTTTTGCAGCCTTGAGAATCAGATGGGGAACATAACTTCAGAAGCTGTGAGGTACTTTGCAGATATTTATTGTTGTTATTATAGTAGTGTACTGAAGCTGATTCATACCTGATTGTGAGAGCCAGTTGTATGTACCTCTTTCCAGCTCCATGTTCTCTGACCTTGAAATCAGCCACAATGGGATATGTTTTCACGAGGGAAACCAGCAAAGGCTACAAATTCAGGGTCTCCCTTTCTCCAGTCAATTGTTAAAGATCAGCACGTCACTGAATGTATATTACTAGAAAGTATTTCTTTAAAACTAGTCTCCTTTTATATTTTTAATTTATTGTGTAATGGCCTTAAAACTGCATTTGCCTACTTTAAAAAATTTTACTTATGACTTCTGAAAAGCATTTTTTATATTGTATTTTATAAACTATTCCCAAAATATTTACTAGACAGCACTTCATAACAAAACATTACCATCTGGTCACAACTCCGTAAATTGCACATTGGTTGACGTTCCAGTGGGGTCAGCCAAAGCTGGATCAGATGGCATTTCCATTGATACTTCTTATGATCTTTTTAGACGCTTCCTATGGCCTATCCATCCAGAGCCTACATCTCTGTGAAGAATCATTCCACTTGACCTCTTCATGACTGCCATGACAAGCATAAAAGAGGTGCAGGGAAGTCTTTGACCCTGATTGAGGCAAAATCTCTGGTCCTTGGAGTTCGTGCTTCTCAAACTATAGTGTGCTCGCATTCTACCTGGGGTCTTGTTCACATGCAGCTTCTGATTTCAGCATGTCTGGGCTGGGTCCTATGATTTTGTATTTCTATTAAGCTCCAAGACAATATTGATGCTGCTTATCTGTAGATTATACCTCAAGCAGCCAGGAGTTGGTGGTGGAAGAAGAAAGCTGCCCAGGCAATGGGAATTCTTTAAGAGTTCTCTTCAGAGGCTGCCATGGGCCATGCTTTGCCTTGTGGTAACAGTTCAATAGCTGTGTTTTCAATATGGACTTAACTCATTTGATTCTAAATGTTGTTTAGCCAATTTGTTGATTTAAATTTAATTTTTTTATTTTTTTATTTATTTGGAATTTATTTTGGCATGTAGTGTGAATGCTGTTTAGAATTGCTCTGTTGATGTTCCAGATAGATGGTCTCACAGCCCACTGGGGTTCCCCAGGTTCAAGTTACACATCATCTGGTTCTTCTGTCCAACATTCGCCTGGGCTGCAACATCGCTTGATCCCGTTTTGCATTTCTTTTGCTTTTAAAAGGTTTATGTGCCTTCTCAGCTAGCTCCAAAGATGTTTGAATGTGAAGAAAGACTAGATTCTTTTCATATTGTGTCTAGGGCCACAATTCTTCTTAATATTAATGACATCTGACTTCTAGAGCTCTCTCACTGTTTTGTATGACTGTGAGATCATAATGACCAAAGACAGTCTAATGGTGGCCTCCACTTCATATTTACTGAGTGGAGCAAGTTATTAAACCTGATGGCCTTCAGTTTTTGAGAATAAAAATACCTACTGGGGTTCTGTGAGAACTACGTAAGATAACGTATATGCAGTCTTACTCAATTTCTGGACTTAGTACACACCTGAAGAACATCTACTATTATTATTGTTATCACCACTCTGGAGTTAATATTTATTCATCCATTCATTTGTTCAGCCATTCATTTGATAAATACTTTTTGAGCTACTGTGTTACTTTCTGGTAGAAGGAGGCGGACACAAGGATGAATGAGACTTCACTCTGCCCTTGAGGAATTGCTGTGCCTGTTCCAGTGGAGTGGGGGAGATGGACACATAAATAAGTATTACCAGCAGATGGAGGTCAGAGATATAACTCAGGTTTGGGCAAAGGACTGGGGTGTCTGTAGTGAAAAGACTCTATAAAGCACCTGAACATCTCTACCCCCACGCAGCCCAACTGGGGTCATGATTTTACTAAGCACCAAAGGCAACGTTGTTTTAGAGAAATATTTCCCATATTTAGTATCACCCAGTATGATAAAAAAAGTCTTTAAAAGATTTTGAACACTCACACGTCCGTGCCCCATCCTCCCTATGAGATGCCCTCCCTATGAGGGGCATGGGGTAGGTGGTTGTGCTGGTTATATGCTTCCTATTCTCCCCTAGATCAGTATTTCTCAAAATGTGGCTCAGGAAACCTCTGGCATCAGATTCACTTGAGATGCTTTTTTAAAACATAAATTCCCCAGACCTATTGAATGGCAGGAATGGGGGGATGTTGGGTCTGAACATTAATATTTGGGGACAAGTGCTATGATTTCAAAAACACTGTGTGGTTAATACCAGTTAAAATCATGGAAAGGTAAAACATTACCTGCATTACTAAGAAAGAAAATTAGTTTCTTTATTTTCTTTAGCTAAATTGAAGTTCCTCTAATAAGAACCTTTACTATTATTATTGTTATTACTACTCTAGGGTCCAAAAACATCTATCCACACACCCATCCATCCATCCACCCACCCACCCACCTACTCAACAAGCAAGAATTTTATGCAGAGTGGATGGAAGAAGTGGTCAGGACTTATATTTATCCAGGGACAAAATTTCAGTATCTTCCTAATTCTGTAGTATCTTTTGAATAATTTAGAGTATTTTTGGAATAAATTTACAACTTTTCCATGCTCTTTTCTGGGACAAAATCTGAGTATAGTGTGTGAGGAGAGTGGGCCTAGACAGTGGAAATGGAGCTTATGTGACCTCTTGGCAGCCAGGAGAGGGGACTGTCATCTGAGTCCATCCTGGTCCCTATTGGGAGGTGGTGAGTCTGTTTACCCTCAGAGTTCCTGGCTCTGGCAGTGCCCAATGAGTGGTGTCTGGTCATCTCTGGCTTTCCAGCGTCAGTGCTGGTACCTGCTGCCAAAGCCCATACCCTTGAGAATTTGGCTTTTGGTACAAATCCTACTTTGTGGCCTTTTCACCCTGACATCAGGGCTCTGCTGGTCCACTGATCATCTTGGCACTTCTGCATCTTCCCTGGGCATTTGGGGGTACCTGAAGCCCCAGGATATCAGATTTGAGAACACCCTTGGGCCTAAGTCTCTGGATATTGTCCTTTTCTATTATCTGCTCCTGTGTGTGGTGGATGAGGCATCGTCTCCCAGACTTGCAGCCTCACTTGGCTATGCGTGGGGAGTTGGCCCTGAGCCTGATGTGTCCAGGCTTCCTTACACCACACCCCCTTTTTTCTCCTCTGACTTGAGGGCTTCTTCTTACTTCCCCTTCTGTCTGATGGGGACCCCCCACCCCAGGTCATATTCTACTCTTTCCCTGAAGTAGCTTTCACCCTTCCTGCCTCTCTGGGGCCATAATAACAAAATGGATGTAGGAAACAAGACTATGTATTGAAAATTCACTAGTTTAATGTTTTCAGATATTCCCATCATTTCAAAAGGAAGAAGACATGGTTAGTGGGCAGGAGTCTGGAAGGAATTTGACCACTTTGGGCAACTTACGCAAATAGAATTTGGAACTCATTCTCATTTCATTAATTTATCAATAAATATTTCCTAGTCATATTCTAGGTGCCAGACAGTATTCTGGCACTAGAGATACTGAGCCAAACAAGACAAAAATCTTTGCCCACCTCATGATGGTGTTTTGAATCCTGATTTTATGGTGGCCTCCCAGCCAGGGCAGACATTCAACATGGTTTTTGTGCATACTATGTTTTCGCTCCTGTTTTGAGAGTAACATGGTGACTGTCTCCCAAAGGGTTAAGAGATAATGGCCTGTCCTTATTTCCTGACATGGCCTCAGTCTGTTAGACAGAGTCTAACACACCTTGTTTAATTCTTGTCAGTTGTACAAAGTACATACTTCTATTTCCAGATGAGGAAACTGAGGCTTAGAGAGATCAAGCAATTTGCCCAAGGTTGTGCAGCTCTTAAATGGTAACAATGGGATTTGAACTCAGGATCTCTCTGGCTAGAAAGCATATGCTTTTAATTGACCCGTCTCCCCAGGTGAACACAAAGTTTGCAGGCAGAAAGTGCCTTCAAGGAGAATTAACCTGGGGTTCCAGCCCTTTGAGATCAGGAGGACACCTGAGTGCTGGGCACCGAAGGGCTCAAAAGCAGGTGGAGACCAAGGGGGATTAAGCAAGGCCTTGGGACAGTGTGAGAGGATTTTCTTAGAAGCCCCTTGAGTTAGGAAGCAACTGCAGAAGAGCAGTCCTATGCTGCTTTCCTGACCTCTGTCGCTCCCTGGCTTTCAAACTGGTGTTTGTAGAAGCACTAGAGACTTACCAAGGGGTACGCTATTCAGAGAGCTTATGGGAATGAATTTCCACATTCTAAAGCTTCCATGTAAGATTCTGGAATACAGATAATCTATTAAAACTGATGGAGGAAACCACGGTCCCAACAGCCCTCCCCCCATGTCACAGAAGAGAGTCTCACTTGTTATCCATCCTCAGTTCCACTGAACACATCACCCCAAGAATGAAAACCTCTAGCACCAGAGAGAAAATTAGAAACAGTTGATCACAGAGTAACCTTCTTTGATGACAAGTTGAAGCATCTTAGACCAGCAGTTCTCCTGCCTATTTCTATCTGTATGAATTTCTGTTAGAGGGATGCTGGGTGCATGGTGGAATGTTTTAAATCCAGAACAACTTAAGTAGGACAAGTTAATGACAGTGATTCTTTTAAGTATAACTGAAATTTTTCTGGACTTCTAAAATTTTCAAGATGCATAAATAAGACCCAAGGTAAACATTTCCTTGCTTTCCTTTAGATACATCATGTGTTATTTAATAAGGTTGTTATGTCCATTTTACCAGATTACATCATGAAATCACATAGTTAGTCCTTATCTTCTGAACAAAATGAATGTATTTAAATTTAGGGAATAGGCAAACACAAAAGTTTGAAGACCGTCATGTTACTTTCTTGGCTTGTTAGGTCTTTCTAGTCCTTGTTAATTCATTCCCTTCTCTTCTTACCCTTTGGCTTCTCTCTTTCTGCTCTCAGACCGTGTAAGAAATATTCCTGATTCCATGCCATTATAGACACAGAATATTTTTCCTTTGAGGAAAAGATGGCACTGTATTTGGACTACTTTGTGCTAAGTCTTCAGGGAGGTGGGAGGGCCTCAGGATAGGCAGCTAGAAACTATCTTTGGCCAAACCAACTTTGTTATACATTTCAGCAGGGCAAAAGTAAGTATATAATTTATTGGCTTAAGTAAATTTACAGTTGTGCAACCATCACCATAATCCACTTATGAACTTACCACCTATGTTTTCTTTTAGGATTTTTATGGCTTCAGGTCCTATGTCTAAGTCTTTAATCCATTTTGAGTTAATTTTTTATGGTATAGGATAGAGGTCCAGTTTAATACTTTTGCATTTGGCTGTCCAGTTTTCCCAACATCATTTATTGAAGAGACTGTCCTTTCCCCAATGTATAGTCTCAGCTCCTTTGTCATAAATTAATTGACCATATATGTGTGAGTTTATTTCTAGGCTCTATTCTGTTCCATTGTGTCTGTTTTTATGTCGATGACATACTGTTTTAATTACTGTAGTTTTGTAACATAGTTTGAAATCAGGAAGTGTGATGCCTCAATGCCAAATTCCTTTTAAAGCCTTTAGCTTTCTTGTAGTACCTTATCAAACACAGTTAATGGCAACCAAGGCATGTGATTAACATTCTAATTTCCAGTCTCTTCACTTAAAGCCATATGTTCATTCAGTTTATCATCTGTCTTCTAAGTTATGAGCAATAGTTTTACCAACTACTTCATTACTGCATAACATAGGTCACCTCCTTCCCGCTTTTAGTAACAGTTTCTTTTGACACACACCATGTGTCTCAAAGACAATGTATTTTTGTTGCAGTAGCATGCCGCTTTTGATAACAATTTCTGTATTAGTCAGGGTAAAGAGGTTATGCTCCGGTAACAAATAGCCCCAAATCTCAGAGACTTATAAAAATAACAGGTTTTATTTTCCTCATCCATATTACATATCAGTTTTAATTAGCTATCCCTCTGCTCTACATCATCTTTATTCCAGAACACAAGGTGATAGAGTTGCCCCATCTGGCATGTTGTTTGCCTTCTGGGAAAGAGAAAAGAGGATATGGTGAATCATGCAGTAGCTCTTAAAGCTTTCTCTCACATATAGTCAGAGCAGATAAAGTGGCTAATCCTGACATCATTGGGGCAGGGAAATATAACCTCCCCCCTGGAAAGAGCAGTAAATATTGTGAACAATAGTCTCATTTATCACATTATAATTTTTCTTTTATATACTGGGGTCTCTGAAGAAGAGAGAAACAGCTGTCTTTATGTGGTGGTTTTGCCCAGAGCTTCCTACAGCTAGAGTAAGACAGGGTGACCTGTCAAAATACCTTACAGACCTAGTTAGGCCTTTGATCTTCATGATGGTTGGCCCCAGTCCTGTGGCTCTGATGCACAGAATTATATCTGTCATTCCTTTTTCTCTACCAGCCCTCTGTTAGAAGGAAATTTGATTAGATGCACTGTTTTCTCTAGAGTTTGCTACCCAAAACCTCGTGCCTCTGGGGCATTAGTAAATCCATTTTTTGACCTCCAGCTTAAATTGACCCATTTATATCTTTCCTTCCCAGCTGTCTTTTGGGGAGACATTGCCTTAGATGAAGAGGACCTGAAGTTATTTCACATCGACAAAGCCCGAGACTGGATCAAGCAGTCAGTGGAGGAAACAGGACATGGAACAGGTAAGTACTGCATTCCCCTCTTCCCCTGCTGCAGAGGGAGGGGTCAGGGACTCCAGCAGTGGTAGATGTGGACCACAAGTCATTAGTATTTGACCTGTCAGTCCAGTACCCACCTGTTTGTGAAGAACCAGAGGAGTCACCACTGTAGACTATGGAGCTGGAACCTCCCAGTGTGCCGGATCCTTTGAGAAGATCTAGTGTGCTTCTTGATCCAGGCTCAGAGAGTCAGACTGGAGCCCGTGGAGGTTCTCAGGACTCTGGCCTGGGGTCCAGCACTTCTCAGGTGGAGAGGGTTCTGGGTGGGCTCCATTTAGGGCTTGTCTGATGATGATGCTAATAATGATTAGTACTGGGGAGATGTTTGCCCATGGGTTATCCTGCACTTGTTTGGCTGACAACCCAGGTGAAAATCCCCTGGGGCCAGGAAACCAGGATGAAGCTTCAGGCTTTGATACTGTTCTCCCACTCTCCCTCCTTGCCTCTACCTTGGGGTCAATAATTATGGGACTGCTCTCTTGAGTTCTCTTCTCCTCGCTTCCCTACCCACTGGACCAGATGCCTCAGCTCTGTGGAATCCTCATTCTTGGAAGCACCCAGGAAGGCTAAGGTGTGGGGCTGGTGGGCTGATGTGGCTTGTTATATGGTGACTAAGGCTCACGTGTGTCTAATACCACACTGTCTCTGCTACTTGTGATCCTCTCACTCACCCTCCCTTTTTTCTTCTTGAGGCTTTAAAAAAAATGTAGTAAGAACACTACACATGAAATTTACTCTCTTCAACTTTTAAGTGTACAGTACAGTATTATAAACTACAGGCACAACGTGGCATGGCAGTCTCCAGAACTTATTCATCTTTCATAATTGAAGCATTGTACCCTTCTTTTGAGCATCTATCATGGGCCAAGTGCAGTGCTGGAGAGAGAAAGAGGAATAAGATGTGACCTCTGCCTTCAAAGCGACCTTTTGCACCAGGCAGGCAGAGTTTAGACGTGGACAAGCTCTCCATCATCTCCAAGGTTCAGTTTACCTACCTATGAAATGGGGATGAGACCAGCACTCACTGCATAGGGGGTTGGGAGGATCATTTCTGAGGGTGATGGGCTAGCCGAGTGCCTGGCACATAACACATTCTCAGGCCATGGCAGATATTATCACTAAAGTGCTCCCAGTCTAGTGGAATGATACTGAAGTGCAAATGGATAAACTTTAATTCCTCCTGGCAAGTGCTGTAATGAACCAGGAGCACTGAGAAGAAAGATGAGTGAGTGGAGAAGCCTACCTAGGCAAGGCAAGAAAGGCATTGTGGGAATGGGAACTCTTACATCTGTCTTCACCTCTTCTGAGGTGAAGAATCAAGGAAAGACATTTCAGGCAGAGGGAGAGCTTTGTGCAATGGTGGTGAGTGTGAGAAGGGCTGTCTTTATTCTGGGAACAGAGGAAAGGTACAGTCACTGGAGGGTGGCTCTTTGGGGTGGGTTATTGTAGAGAGATGCACCTGGAGAGGTTGGCGGGGGCAGGTGGTGAAGATGACTGTTGGAGGAGTTCATGGGCATATGCCCAGAGTAGGGGACAGCTCCCATAAAGCTCCATGCCAGTGAGCTAATGAGCTGGGGATTTCCTCTGTGAGTTGCAGGGGCCCTGCCCAAGGTTTCTGAGTAGGAGTGTGATATGACCTGCTCAGCTCTTACTTGAGGTTGTTTTGGTGAAGCCCTCTCTCCCCTTGCTCTCCACAGCCCCTGGCTGCCCTGAGGATGTTGGGTTCCTGGCTGGAAGCTTGGGCAGCCTCACCGCACTACTTGCTGGTGGTGATGGTGGGGGAGGAGTTGTCAGGCAACCCCTTCCCGTGTGGCTAATGCACATGGTGGCATCCAGAACGTCCCTCATGCCTGAGGTTCTTTGCAAGGCTCTGAGATTCCACTGGAGCTGATTCAGCAGTTTTTAATTTCAGCATTTCCTGGCACAAAAGGCCCTGGAATCAGTTATCTACTTGGTAGAGAAGGAAGAGAATAGACCGTATTCACATGTCTTGGTGCGGTTCCCACTCATCCATTCATTCATTCATTCACTGAAACCTCTATTGAGTGTCTGCTTTGTGCCAGGTCCTGTGTTAAGTCCTGAGAAGGTATATATTGAGTTTTCTCTTCTTCAGGATTCAGTAGCTAGTGGAAGAGATGGGTGTAGAAACCAGAGAGAGAGCTGAAGACTTAGAGGTAGGGTACCAGGAAGTACAGGTGGCACCAAGGATGTGAGCCATCACTGGAAGAGGGGAGTCAGGACGGCTTCCCAGAAGAAGGGGTTCTGGGGAGATGGCAGGGTGTGCCAGACTGAGGAGTAAGACATCAGAGCACAGAGGACATTCCAGACAGTGGGAGGGGGATGCAAGGAGGGGATGCATAGAGTCACCATGAGGAGCTTCCATGGCCTCCTTGTCCAGTGGTTGGTTCCTTCTTTCACTGGGGGGGGCGGGTGGGAATGTGCCCAGAGTCGGGAGCAACTTCCTCTGACTCATGAGGAGCATAGCAGCTATAGGGAACAGGCCCAGTCCTGGGCTCCAAGGTCCTCACAGAGCTAGCGGGCGAGGGGAAAGCAAGAGGGCAAAGGTTGTCAGGAGGTCAGGGGAACCCCTTTGCCAGTGGCTGGGAGGAGGGAGGAGCAGTTAGGCTTCTTTTTGTTTTCTGATTCTATTACTATCATTTCTTAGGATCCAGGGGGCCTTTATGTATGGTTTGAAAATGTCTATTTGAATTTTAAATGGGGTTTAGAAACCAAATTATTTTTTTCAACCAATATACACAACCTTAATTGACCTCTAACAAAAGGAAGCATCTTTTTATTATTCTAGCACTCCAACTAATTATACTCTTCCCCGCAGCTCTTACTTGGGAGCCTAGAGAAGTTGATCTGATTGTATGCAATCTTATTGTGGTTAAATTTTTTTTTAACTTTTCTTTTGCATTATTACTTAAAAATAGTGAACTTCACATATCTTAGCCCTATCGTATGATGAGTTTTTACGTACATCCACATAACCACCACCCAGACCAAGTTACGGAATATTTACATAACCTAAAGATTCCCTTATGTCAGTACCCATCCCACAGTAGCCACTATTCTGACCTCTGTTCCACAGATTCACTTCACCTCCATAAAGGAGATATGCTGTATGTTTTGTGTCTGTCTTTTTTCATTCAGCTTCATGCTGTGAAATTTCCCCCTGTTGCTGAGTAAAGCAGCAGTAGTTCATTCTCTTTCATCATGGTACAGTATTCTGTTGTATGAATGTCCCTTAATGTATTCGTCCTTTTATTGACAGACATTTGGACAGTTCACTATTTTCAGCAATGATAAATAAAGTTACTACTGACATTCTTGTACGTATCTTTTGGTGGACACAAGCCCTCATTTCTATTGGGCATATATACCCAGGAGTGGAATTGCTGGATCATAAAGTATACATAAATTTAGCTTTGGTAGATATTGTCTAACCATGTTCCAAAGCAGTTGTACCAATATACACTCTTTGTGGGTACATATTGATTTGGAAAGCAGGAGGGGTGGCCATGTAGGATCAAAATGAGGGAGGTCCCCAGCTTGGGGACCTGCCTCACACTCTCTGGGCAATCATAATTGTTAGTTGATGCCCACCCACTATCATGAAATGCTCAGGGTTGCCCCTATTAGCAATCCTTGTGCTGTCCTTGGGAGACCTGCCGTGGCACAGCATAGGGGCACAGGCTTGGCAAATGTGAGTGAGAGACCCCAGAGAGAGGCTGGGAGTGGCCAGCCACCATGCCAGCTGTATTCCCACCTGGGTAGGGTTGCCTGTCCAGAAGGTTGTCTGAGAATGCTTCAGTGAAGGGAAGCCTAGCAGCCCTGCCTTTACCTTCTTCATGGCACTGCCCCAATGGCAACATGGTCAGCCTTGTGGTCTAAACTTGAGTGCCTTTTTCCTTCTCCCCTGTGGGCTGAGAAAGGGCAGAGTCTACACTATATTAAGCTTTTGATCCCCCATAGGTAGCCCAGCTCCTTGTACTTAGAAGGTATTTGCCAACATCGATGGAGAAGGCAGGAGGAAGAGGTAGACAGAGACTGGCAGACCCTGGAGCCATCTTCCTAGGGATTTAAGAGAGGAAGGGCTTCAATGGGGCTTTGCTTCTGGAAAGGTGTTTAAAATACTGGTCAGTTAAGGGCTTTGGAGTCAGATTGCCTGGGCTCAAATCCTTGATCTGAGCCTCAGTTTCTTCATCTGTCAAATGAGAATAGTAATGTTGTGAGGACAAAAAAAAAAAAAGAATATGCATAAAATGCTTAGCACAGTATCTGGCACATAATAAATCCTCAATAATATCAACTCTGCCTCTTCCTCTTCATTATTATTAGTCATATTTGAGACCACAGACCTGGGAGGGCTCAAGGTTAAAGTAGAGAATGGGAGAAATTTGCTATGTGCTGGAAGGTTGAACGCTGGGGGCTTGGGCCTGAGGCCTTTGAAACATGTACTACCTGGTGTTTCTTCCTTTCCAAGAGATACACACACACACACACATTTTTTTTTTTCATTGCATTTTTACAGCAAGGTGATTTTTATCCTGATTATTTTTCTCTGAGGGCCAAGAATACTTTGCATCTATCTAGAATAGCTATTTTATTTTCAGAATGGGAATATTTTTTATTGTTTTTGCTGATTAAACTAATACTTCCAATTGTTAAAAAAAATTCAAGAGCTCAAAATTGTAGAAAGTAGAAAGTGAAAACCCCCGTTATTCCAGCCCCTGGGATCTCTATCATTATCTGTCTGATGGATTCCTTCCAACCTTACTATGCTTGGGCCTTGAACATACAGATATTTTTTAAAACATAAAAGGGATTGTTCTCAACACGCTCTTGTGTAACCTGTGTCTTTCACTTAACATGCCTCATGGACATCTTTTTATGCAGTGCATTGTTGTCTATTGCATTTAATGTACAACGCTGCCACCATTAATGGAACTAATCCCGTACAGATGAGCACAAAGGTTGTTTCCCTTTGCCTTTTTTTCTGCAATGTTTTTTTTTACTGTGAACAGCATTTACATAAATCTTTAAACATTTGCTTTGATTTAAAAAAAATAAATTAAAAAGGAACCACATCTTTGTCTCTACTTCATACTTCCAGATGTTTGAAAGGATGTATTCTTAGGTATAAGTTATTTTGTTTTCAAGCTTTGGTAAGTTCTCCTATTTTTTGGTGGGGGGCGGGGACCTCAAAGGTGAATCCTTGGAAGGGGATGGGCTGCAGTGCAACCCCAGAGGCCTCCTTTCCCTGGTTTGTACTGTGAACTTGGTGCTGTTTTTCTGGCTATAGAATGAAACAATGTCACTGCCCTAGAAGGGACCTAGTTGGCCTCATTTCCTAGAAGAGCCCAATGTCCAAAATTCAGTCAGTGGCAGAACCAGGACTAGAACCCAAATTTCCCATCTCACAGGCCATGTGTCTTCCCCTGTACTAATCTGTCCCCTACATTGCTACTTAAAAGGAATGGAGAAAAACTGAGGTGCATGTAAGCATCCCTTTGCCGTCACTAGAAAGTAGGCTGGAGTCTATCTGGGCCAAGGGGTGATCAAAGACCTTGTGCTTGGGTTGGTTTAAAAGCCCACTCAGGATGCTGCACTGGCCACAAAAATAAAAAGCCATGGAGGGCTCTGGGACCCCCAGCAGGGAGCACCCTCATTGTTCACTTAGGGCCCCAGGCTCGTGGTGATTAGTTCCAATTCATCTCCCCTGCTCTGGTCTCTCCTCCCCACTCCTGCTTCCAAGTGGTCTTCCTGACCCTGACCTTGCAGCCCCTGTCCTGGGGTGAATAGTGTCCTCCCAAATTCATGTTTCCCTCGAACCTCAGAATGTGACCTTACTTACAGAGTCTTAGCAGATCTAGTTAGTTAAGGATCTTGCGATGAGATCTTTGGGTGGTCCTTAAATCCAGTGACTCATAAGAGGAGGATACAGAAAGGAACAGAGATGAAGGCCACGTGAAGATGGAGGCAGAGCTGGGAGTGATGCAGCTACAAGCCAAGGAACACCAAGGATTGCTGGAGCCACCACAAGCTAGGAAGAGGCAAGGAGGGATTCTTCCGCAGAGCCTTCAGAGGGAGCATGGCCCTGCCAACACCTTGGTTTCAGACTTCTGGCCTCCAGAACTGTGAGAGACTAGATTTCTGTTGTTATAAGCCATGCACTTGGTGGTAATTTATTATGTCAGCCTAGTAAACTAATAAAGTATGATTCCTAAAACATTTCGGTGGCTGCCTGTTATTTATCAGAAACATTCCTTAGTCTGACCCCAAGGGCCACAACCTTCATATCTAGCTCCCTTCCCTCTCCTTCTCCCACCAAACACAGGGACACTTTGTACAAGCCCCGAGTGTCCTTCCTTCAGCCTCTGTTCCAGCTATGTTCTCTGCTCCAGGTCTCTATTTACAGAAAAAGAAATGAAGGCCCAGAGAAAGGCAGTGACTTATCCAGGGCCCAACAGCTGGTGTGCATTCAAGACACCTCTTTACTCCGCACAGCTGCCAGCTTAGGAGGCTGCCTGGGTAGACAGTGCTGTTAAAATTGGCCTCATTTTGTGCTTTGAATTTCTTGCAATTTTCGGACAGCCTATTCCCTTGCAACAGGAGCTGCCAGAGGAAGTGGCAGCAGCATTTTGGATGTGTGTTGGGGCAAGGAGGCAAGAGTGCATTCTTCAGGAAGAGAAAGTTCTTCTATGTGCATTTTATTTGCAGTGAGAAGAATGGGAGTTCTGGGCAGGCATGGGCCAAGCCTTCTATGAATGGGGCCCTTGAATTAACATTGCAGAATTTCCTAAAGCTGCTAATCGGATTAGCCGTGTAGTGAAGGAAGTACTTAGCAGGACACACACACAGACACACACGCAGGCACACACACTCTCTCACCCTCTTGCATCCTCTTCGATGTGATGGTGCAGATCCTGACAGCCCCATTTCTGAGTTCTGAGACACCTCTCTTCCAAACCACACAAGATGTGGAGAAAAGGCCTTTGTGGGTTGATGGTTTGGACTTTCTATCTGTTTGTTTCTTCTCCAAAGAATCCAGGAAGACCATCTTTGCAAATGTCTGGAAACCTGGAGAGGAAATCTCATCTTGTAGTTATCTGGATAATGGATCTGATTTCTTGATCTTTGTAATGAGGATTGACTCTGAAAGGGGAAATGGTTTTAATTACTTATTGGCTCTGATGGAAGCTGATTTTTCCCGCCTTGTCTATTCTGAGCCACTGGGCCATGGCCATGTCTGTTTAGAAACCAACCTTGCTCTAAATCCTCTTTTCCTAAACTCCTGCCATCTGTGTGGGGCATCCGCATAAGCCCAATAGTTTGAGCGTCTGAGTTCAAAATAATAAATTAGCAGGAGAGTCACAGATAGAAGTTTTTTGTGGGATTACTTATCTCCCCGCGCTGGGCCTCGTCTCTGAGTGATGAGGCCCCTTCCATCTGCAGACCTGTTTCGGCTCCTAGAGTTTCTTTTCCTACTCTGGCCATGACTTGGAGTGGCCTCCATTACCTTCACTTGGTCTCAGTGTTCCCATCTGAATAGAGGGCCTTGTGAAACCACATCCTCATTTCTTTCAAGCCAGTTTGAACTCTGGTTTCAGGCTAGAAAAAAGAGGGGAGGTAAAGGTCATTGAGCATCAAGGGGCTAAATTTAGGCATAAAAGGCTAATGTATATTGATGAGATACCCACATGTACTCCACGGGTTCCTGGGCTCTGCCTTCCAAGGTTTGAGAGTCTAAAAAGACCCAGCATACCTCTGCTCTCAACACATTTTTTGGTTCAAGGCTCTTGGATGGGATTGTGTTAAGCAGCCCCATTATGGGCTGTGGTTTTTTTACCCCTACTCCCCTGGAGACATTTCACAAGCTCTGTAGGCTTCATCTTTTCATTAATTTTCTTTATTGGGGATGACAGTGCTGTAACTGACAAATGTCCAAGTAAGAATGGGGTCAGCAATGTCTCTCTGTGACATCTCATAGCAAGGACAATATCGCAAGCTTATGAAGGAATGCCAGGTTAAACTCTTGTTGGGTAATTGGTTGGGTTCAAGTTTGTCCTCTCTCACATTCTGCAATGCCAAGTGCCATTTCTGTGAACTTGAGTGGCCTCTGCTGTTGGGTTCACTGGTTTGGAAAGCTAGAGAGGGACGATTAGCTGTCAGAGAACAATCTTACTCATCTTTTCCTCAAGAGCTTTGGTGGAGCAGGTGCCCAGAGAATAAGGTCTTGGTGACTTCTTTTCTTGTACTTGATATTTTGTGGTTCACAGACCTCTTTGAGAGTCTGATGAATATTGTGAGCACTTCTCCAAGAAAAAGCTACATGCATACAATTTCTCTTGCAATTTTAAGAAGTTGAACTACTCTGTGGATCCCAAGTTATAAACTCTGGTCCACAGTCTCCCTTTTATATCTGTTTCCACACTGTTGGAGGTATTCTTCTTGGATTGTGTAGAACTATAGTATAGAAAGGCATGGATGTTGGATTCAGGAAGGCTTGGGGTTGCCTCTCTGGTTCTGTATTGATTAGCTGTGGGACTCAGGGTGACTTATTCCTTATTTGCAAATGAGATAATAACATCTGTCTTGCAAGGGGGGGATTGAAAAAGTGTGATAGGTACAGCACTTATCCCAGAGCACCTGGTAGGTGCTCAATAAATAATAGCCACCATGGCTGTTCCTGAGCCAGCTCTTCTGCTTTCTTTTCCCTCTGGTCTACTTCTATGTCCAAGACTCCATACTTCCTAAATGCCTTGACATTCTTTTGCTTTGCAGTATTCTTGCAGCATCCCCATAGAGTCTCCCGTGCTGGGCCTGCATCAGTGTGATTTGATCAGATCCTTGGATTTAGATCTCACAAGCACCTGGACAATCCATCAATCCCCAATGTAAAGACTTTCTTCGTCCTCCTGAGTCAAACTTTGGCTTATGATGGCCAGAGATTTGAAAAATAGGTTAGATGCTGTTTTTTTCTTTTAATAGCAATAATAAAAAGAATAACAATAACTACTACTTGGTGTGTGCTGCTTATATCTTAAATACTTTATATATATGATCTCACTGAATCTTCACACTATAGCTCTATGTGGTAGGTGCTGTTAGTACCTGTAGATGTGAAAGCTAATGTTCAGAGAGGTATGTAACCTGTATTTGATTCCACAACTAATTATTAGCAGAGCTGAGATTAGAACTTAACTACATCTAATGTCAAAGGCCTGCTTTTAGCCTCTGTACTCAACTGCTTCTAGAAACAGCTGCTGGCATCACTATTAACCGTGTATCCTTGAGCTGTGAAGATTTGGTCCTCCCATCCCTACCTTTGAGAGATGATGGTAAAAGACAAGGATGAGTTCCATGTACTGATGGGGCTACACCTCCTCCTGCCCTGTTATCTCAGTGGGTCATTTAGTTTGTACCTTGTCGCATCCACCAGACTGTCAGTAGCTCACTTGTCCTTGTTTGTTCTTGACCCTCCCTCTTTAATTCTAGTATAAGACTGGGTTCATGAATGGTGCCAGATAAACACCTGTGGGTTGTGGATGGTGCCATGAGACTCAGGAACATGGTGGCTTCCTCATTTCCCTGTTCTTCTGTTCCCCCAACAGGCCTGATGGAGGACAGGCCTGGCTCCGCTGCAGATAGCAGTTGGCAGCTGGGGGAAGTGGGGCCGGGGAGGACTGTGATGCTGGAACCAGGCAAGGCCTGGCAGTTATTCCACCCACAAAATTTTTTAATTTAGTAAGATGATTTGAAATGATAAAGAGGCATATGATAAAGTGCACATCTGTTCTTCGGGAAGGAGAAAAGAATATAACATAAGGATTCTATCATCTCATTCCCTGGGGCCTCATTTGAAGGCTGACTTATAGCTTGGATTGAAGCCAGAGTTCACTGTAAACTTGAAGTGTTGGGAAAGTAAATTCACCTTTTGCTTGATTTTTACTATCATTGTATTGGTCAGAATTTGAAGAAATGGCTAAGAGTCCAGTTGGAGCCCAGTAGGACTCAGAGCTTAGGACCCAACATTCTAGACAAGTTTCTTTAAGTTTCAAGATATAGAATCCCACTTAAGATAGTTTAAGTAGAAGAGTTTTTTAAAGAATATATTCTCATGGCCATTTAAGACAGAAGCAGAAGAGCTGGCCCCATGGGGGTTGGACTGGAAATTGGAGAGAAAGGAACAGCTGGCTTCTCTTTTCAGGGGCCACAAAGCATCTCATTTTTGCCTCTTCTTGCCACCATGCCCAAGTCTGCATCATGATTTCTCAACTTGAGGGTTCCCCACTAAAGGCCTTTGATACCTACTGATATAGGGCCACCATGGAAGTCCTAAGAGTGGAATAGATCTCCAAGGGAAGGAGCATAAAGTGAGCTGAGCAGATGACAGAGTCCTTAGAAGGCAGAAGGAGAAAACAAAGTGATAATGGAAGCAGGTGGTAGTCTGTGTCTTTGGTTCTTAGAAGAATGAATGCTAGAGTAGCCTCTGGTTTGCAGAGGTGATGGGTGAGCCAACTGACAGCCCAGCCATGGAGGTGTGGAGGCAGCTTCCTTTTGGTTGATCTGGTCTTGGGGACAAGCCTGGAAACTTTACATTCACTTTGCCATTTATATTATTTTTATGGGAAAGTACTCCATGAGTTCCCATCAGCTATCTTAATACATGAAATTTGGGCACACAGACTCATAAGAGCTGGCCATGGCTTGTATCAGATGAGGATCTAACCTTTGCTTCTGAGTGTTGGCCAACAGACAGAATGTGCCTCACCTCCCCAAGCATCATTCTTTGTTGCTTCTTGATCTGACTCTACTTTCATTCTCCTTTAACTACATATGTTTTTGTTTCTATTGATTGAATGATATTCTGTGTTTCTTGTTCTTAATTGAAATAGTAGTTAATCTCTAAAGCAGAATGAAGTGAAATAAACCATACTTAGAAGCTTTTTAATTTATGCGGCCCTCAATCAATTGTTCTAGCATTAGCTGCCTTGATGTAAAAAATACTTTCCACCCCAACTTAAGAGAACCTGTGGCCTCTTTTAGATGTGTGTATTTTGTTACAATGTGGAACTGACCTTTGTTTCAAATGCATTTACTACTGAAGTATTTTCTTATTGGGCATGATGATGATGAACTAAATTGTTTTTGGACAAAACAAGTGCCACAACCCTTCAGAGTTACCTACTGCACAGTAGACCTTGGCCATGTCACTTTACCTCATGGGACCTCAGTTTTCTTATCAGTAAAATAGAGGGCTGGACTCTAAGCTCCCTGAGGGCCAAGAATGAGTGTCTTAGTTTTTTGCTAAAGATAATCCATGACTGTATGGGGACTCAATGCATGGTGTCTGCTGCATGCATGGCTGATTAGATAACCACAGTGGCTTTGGCTCCTCCTTCATCGATGCCCTTTGGAACTTGAGGACGGTTTGCTCAAATTGCATCTAACCTGAGTCCTTCCAGAAACTCTTTGGTGGGCTCCTATGTGTGTTGGCAGAAATGTGGTTATGGCCTTTTTTGGTCTCATCTTAGAAAACAACAATAAACAATACTGGGCTGGAGAGAGAGGTTAAGAAAGGTCAGCCTGCCTCCCACAGCAGAGCCACAGGAAGGCTGGAGACACTGTGCAACAGTGACAAGTGTGTTGGACACTGAAAACCGGAGACACGGCCTGAGGAGCAGTAGATGGCCCTGCTGGTATTAGTTTGGGATGAGGCTCACCCCTATCATGCTAACTTGTGATTGATGTGTAGGAGAAAGTCACATTTCTTCTGGGGCTATTTACACTGATGTTTGCCGTGGTGGTTTTTTGTTTGTTTGTTTGTTTGTTTTTTCCTGTGGTTTCCAGAGATCCAGAGAGAGAAGGTGATGATAGTGGTAGAGTTGCCAGTGGAATCTCATCCTATGTTCTGGTCATTTTATTTTTCTTAGGTGTTCTTTGATGAGCCTGCTTGCCCAAGATGAGAGAAAAGACCCAGTTGGCCTTATCACTGAGCTTCTGAACTTTATCTAGCCCCCATCCCACTCCTGTAGCTCCTTGCTTTCTGCTTCCTAAGTTCTCCATAACCCTCTCACATCCTTGTGCCTTGGCTGCCATTGCCGGAGGAATTTCTGTCTTCCCTGACATTGGCACCCCCTAGAGGCATGACTTTTCCCTTCGGTCTGCAGCTCACAGGTCCTGAGGGATCAGTCCATGAGCTGAATCTTGTCTGCAGATGTGTTTTGTTTGTTTTGTAGTGCTTTTTTTTTAAAAAAATTTACTGCCAACATTTAAAAACCAGGTTTTTATAAATATTCAGAATTCTGGCTTTTCTTGAAAAGTTAGAAGATGTAACTATGCTGGTCCAGCAATCCCACATGGCAACAATCATGAGTTGCACAACAGGGGGTTGAACTCAGGAGGACCAGGTGCTCTGCGGTTTGCCCCAGACCCCACTACTCCCTGTTCATCTTTCGCACCCGATCTTTTTCACTCTGATGTATTTCTTCCTTGACTCCCCAACTCTAGGTATTTGAGTATGCATATTGGGCCACTGGGTAAGAGACACCATCCTTAGGCCCTCATTCAGGTCCATGACACTGGCCAGGTCCACTTCTCTCTTCTTCATCAAGGGAAGAGGGTCCTAGAGCTTCAGCTATTGCCTGGTGGTCTGGAAAAAGAACCTTCCTCTGAAACATCTTTTCTCCTTTTCCATGAACTTTCAGTCTCTGGCACCTGCTTGCAATACAGCATGCCATGTCTTAGGCTCTGGTTGGCACTGGGGGAGAAATACAGAAAAGACAAATAGGACAGTCATCTTGCAGAGGGCGGTTTGTGGCCCAGCACATGCATTAGCATTAAAATAGGTTCTTTCTGCCCCAATAAATCAGTTGGATAGAACCACTGATAGATATTAACCTCTCTGAAACAAAGGGCCCATTACACTTCACTGATATATACTGTCACCCAGTAGAACACTAGTCACCTCAGCCTTTCTTTACCTGTGTTATCTCTTAAAGGTGAAGCCATTGCTCTGCATTTCTCCATGAACTAAAATGACTTCTATCCCAAAAGGTCAAAGATAGGCCATGAAGCTTCATGCCATTCTTTCTGCTTCTCTGGAAAGGGCTTGGATAGGCATCTTCCTTTCTTTTCTTTCTGCTGTTTCTATGACCCAATTAATAGGGTTTGCCCTTTGAAACATTGGTCGTTTGGTCATATCTGTACAAAGGCCATGCCCTAAGATTTTCTGAGTATAGACATGCTTTACCTTATTGAACCTGAGTTTCCTCATCTGTAAAATGGAGATAACACTGGAGCAGCAAGAATCAGCTGAGATAATATTTGCAAGCCTTAGTCCAATTCAGTCCAGTTCAAATGCATGTATTTGTTAAGCATCTGCTATGCATACTGCATAGTGGAGATAGACAAGACATCGTCTCAGTCCTTAAGGGGTTAATTGTCATAAAGGGAAGACAGACTGGCTCACTAGTAGTTATACCTTGGGCATGGTAGGATCAGGGCTGGGAGCTCCTTGAGAGCAGGAACTGTGTCTAATCTGTTTTTCTCTTTCTAGTGCCTGGCACAGAGAGGTACCCCATAAAAGCTTTTTGAATGAGGGACTGAATGAATGAATGAGTAAAGGGTCATGTGGGAGATGTAAATGAAACAGAGAAGAGGGGGATGGCTTCATGGAAGAGGCCGAGCTGGGCCTTGAGGGACGTGTATGAGGGTTGTAGCGGGAGGACCTTGCAGGTGGAAGGCAGAGTGTGAACAAAGTCATGGTGGGGGAACTTGGCTGTGGGAACTGAGCAGTTGAGGGTGGTTGGCAGGTGGGTGGGACTGTGGGACATGGGGGTGGGAAGAGGTGGGGAGAGATGTTGGCATCGGACTCCAGTGGGACTTGGGCTGAGGACTTGGACAACGGTCCCCTTCCTCGCCTCAGTGACCGGAAAGTCTTTACTCCTCACCTTCTGCCGTTCCCTCACACCCAGCCAGCCCCACTCTGGGAAGCCCGTGCATGCTGATGTCTTCCTCTTTCTCCCAGACTTGACTGTAAGCTCTTCCTGGGCTCTGAATTACCACGTGTCTGAGCAGCCCCAGCACTTAGTCCTGCGACATACATATTCTAAATGCACACCAAATTTGCCGAATAAATGACTCTTCAGTGGAACTCCCATCTGACTCGGCATGAATGTTACCATTAATTTCTTTATTTTGCTACTTTAATAGTTGGAAAGTGGTACCTTGTTTTTGCTTTCACTTTCGTTTCTTGAGAGAAAACTTCTATACAATTAGATTTTCTTCTATGACACGTTCACTAACTTTCTTCATCCACATGTCTCATTGATTTGCATGAGCTTTTTCTATAGCAGATGGTAAGCACATGTTATCTTCAATACAGATATTTTCCCTTATAGATGATTTGTTTTCATTTTAGGGGATTAGTCTTTCTGATATACAAAATGTTTTAGAGTTTTTGAAGCTAATTATGTCAAATCAAATTTTCTATTTCTTATACTTCTATATATATGAAATTATTCCTACTATAGCTTTGATAAATAACACATAATTTCCATGATTTGTTTGTTTATACTTAACTCTTTGTTTTTCAATCCACTTGGGTTTTATTTAGGGGTAGGCTTGATACCCTTCCCCCTAATTTCTGAATAATAGTGCCAATACCATCTAATTCATATTTTCCCCCATGGTCTGGCGATGTCACCTTTATCACATAGTGTGTGTTTCTACACATAGCATTAGCATTTATGTTGCATTCATCTGTATGTCTTTTTTATGTTAGCTTCTTTATACATTGTAATATTTGGTAGAATCTATCCTTCCTCATTGCCCTTGTCCTTCATTTTTAGTTATTTCTTGAATAGTCTCACGTGTTTATTCTTCTAGGTGAATTTGAGAATCATCTTTCTGTAAAAATCTAAGAGGATACCAACAAAATTCTCTTAGAATTTGAATCATGATTGCATTAAACCCATAATTTCATTTGGGGAGATTGACACAATTATAGTATTTGCCCAATTCATCCAAGAACATTGGATGTCTTTACTTACTATTTTTATAAATTGCAATAAAAATGTATAATTCTCTTCTTTCAGTGATACGCATTTCCTATTAAAGTTATCCCAAGTTTCCTATGTCGACTACCTTGAACGGACACTCTGAAATGTTCTTTTCTATTAGTGTATTTCAGCATGAAGAATGGACAAGTAGGTGCCTTTATCTCATCTCAGAGCTGAGTACAGTGTTCCTCCCACCTCCCTTTTCATATCCAATTGGGTGCCCAGTTATCTTCATCCTGTCACCAAAATAGCTCTTCTCGGCACCCTCTTCTCCATCCCTATAGTCTTGCCTTTCTTTAGAACGTCATCACTTTTTGCCTGGAGACAGGCATTACTGCCTGCTGTAGCCTCACATCCTGCAGCCTTCCCTTCCTCAGTCCTCCCTCCCATCAGCAGCCAGCCACCTCCTGTGTGCATCAGTGAAGAAGCTAGAGCTTGTTTTTCAGAGGGTGTCAGGCAGGCAGGCAGTAAACACGTAAGCAAATAAAGGAGATCATTGCTGGTAATGCTCAGTGATCCCCAAGGGAAATAAACGGGGACTGAGAAGATTCTTCTAAATCTTCCTCTTAAGCATTTAGCTTATTGGTCTAAATTTTAGCCTTCAGTGTCTCAGGGAAGAATTTAGTTGGTGTCCTTCATGCTCCCAGGTCTCTGTGCTCTTTTCCTATTTCACTGTCAGCTGTGAACACTGCATTTTTGAATTTTTCCCTGTCATGTCTCTCTAGTGGCCCACTGCAGCCACACTCAACCACCCCCTGCTTTAGAAGCACCCCCCCACACACACACACACACACACATACAAAGCTTCTGGAAATCTGTGTGAAGAAGAGGCCCCAAAGGGCCCCCTAAGGGCCTCTGAAGACCAGCAATGATCCTCAACAGCTTTGCAGAACCAGAAAGGACTAAACCCCACTGGACGTTCAGGCAACAGTCATTGCTATGAAAGAGAGAGCAGCTATTTCTTTCTTATCTGTCATCTTCTCCTTCTCACCCTTTCCTTCATCTAAATAAAACTGGGATGTGTGCTCAGACCCTGCTAAAGTTTTGGCAGAGATAAGCTGTCATCTGTCAGGTCAACCTAGGCCTATCCTGAATTAGGTCAGGCGGGGTATATTAGGCTGGGATCTGGGAAAGGCTCCATTTAGGGGATAAGGAGAGCTGGTACAGCTAGAGCTTAGGCCAAAGTATGGTCATCACAATAAAAGGGGCTGAAGTCTCCCTAAGATGACTTGAAGAATTCTTCAAGTGTAGTTATCCAGGTATGGTGTCCCTACAATGTACCAGGCACTGCATTAGGTGCAGCTCACAACCTGAGAAGTTAAATCCTATTTTGTCTGTTTTTATGGATGAGGAAACTGAGGCTTAGAGAAATTAAATATCTTGCCAAAGATCACTTGAATCAAAAAAGCTGTGCTACCAAACTGGGCGAGTTGTTTCCTATAAGAATCCCTCCCATCTCTACTTGTTGAAATCCTTCTTGTCTTTCAGTGGCCACCTCCAGGAAGCCCTCTTGGACTTCTAGGTTGGGAGCAAGATTTCTTTCATCTGATTTGCTCTCACTCTTCTCTGTGCCTCATGGCTCTTGTGGATATGGCAGTATCTGGTTTACACCTGTGTCTCCCACATGGCCTAGCATATTGTGGAAGTGACTTGATTCAAGGCAGGTGGTGAGTTCTGGCCAGAAATGGGTATGGCTCTGAGGGAATCCAGTGATTCTGAACTCAGTTGGAAGTGAAGGGGCTCTCCTCTTTTCCTGGAGGGGACCACTTTCTATTCCTAAGGAAGAGCCTGCTCAGTCTTCAAGAACATCTGGTCTAATCCCTGGTTTAGGGGCTGAGAGTGCTGTCCTCGCATGTCTAGGTGGGATGGGGTTTCTGAGGGAAGGTGGAGAGTGGTTTGCTAGGGCAGCTTCCCTGGGGGCTCATGGTTCCCTTTCATCATTTGCCCTTTCCTCCTTCTTCTCTTCCTTGGGGGCCCTAACACCAAGCAAAATGGATATCCAACTGGAGGCTCTTTGAAAAGAGAGCTCAAATTTGTATGATTAAGGTGCTTCCCATGAGTTTATGCCTGGGGCAGGAGCAAATTGAGGCCTTATCAGCCAGTGCAGGACAAAGGTGGGAGCCAGTCAATTGACTGAAGAAGGGAGGGCTGGATCTCAGAAGAGCCCACCCAACGCTGTCTGATGGGCCCTCTTATGTTTCATCCTGCCAAGATGTGGACTCATTATTTTTTCTTTCCATGGTTAGAGTAGAAAATGAGAAAAAAAAAATTGGACCACAACTTTCCATCTGTGTAAACACAACTGTGTTTCTTTCCCATTGGAAAAAAAGGTTTCCGTGGCAACCATCTATGTGTGTTATGTACATGTGTGCACACATATATTACACAGTGCAGAGCACATGTTTTTAGGCAAAGTATATTCTGTAATCTAATTTTTCAAAAATCCTTTTATTTCCTGATTTTAAAAAATAAGATATTGAACAAAATTTGGATATTGCAAAAAGTATATAAGAAAATAAAATTAATCTAAAAATCACCAACCAGAGATAATTACAATGGATATTGTGGGTATTTCCATTTATTCTTTTTTCTTTTTTTTTGTACACACTTAAAAAAAAAATAGTCACACTGGGTGCTACCTCCTAACCTGTTTTTTGACTTATAATATGAACATTTTCCCCATTTAGCAAATTTCTTCTAAAACAGTTTTAGAAGGTTACACAGTGTTCCATTATGTCATAATTCATTTTACCACTCCCCTGTTGGGTGTGGTTGTTACAGTCTTTATTATAAAAAATGTTGAGATGAACATCCGTTGTCTTCATTGCCAGTCAATTCTTCAGTAACAAAATATAGAAGTCATATTATTGGGTCAAAGTCATATTATTTTGCTACATCTCGCTAAATTACCTTATAAAATGTTATCAATTTATATTATTCTTCCACCAGCAGTGTGTAAGAATTTCCTTTTTGTTATACAGTTCACCAATATTAAATCATTTCAGTAACAAAAACTGGCAATAGTCTTTTAACTCATTTCTCTTTCCCTTCTGTAGCATCTGAAATTTGGCATAGATATAAAAATTACTTGGCACCAAATTACTTAGGGTTACACATTGATTACTATCATAGTTGTCTAGTTCATTCCTGAATCAATCTGTCAAAGGGGCTTTGTCATTTTTTTTTTCCTAATGAATAATTAAAACCTCAGCTGAGCCAGAGTATTTTTCAAGTAGTTTTCTGTCCGAATTGTGTAGATGTTTCATCCATTGGTCTTGCCTAGGATGCTTGCTCAGACCACATCTGCACAGGTGTGGGGTAGAGGGGCAGTGGTTTTAAGCATGTATTCTGGAGTCAGGAGGGCCCACCTTGAAATGCAAATTTAATCACTTATCAGCTGGATGACCTTGGACAACTTACTCATGAGTCTTAGTTTTCTCTTCTGTAAAATAGGAATAATCTTAATTATGTAGGCATCACTGTGCATTTACACATGGCCAAAGAGCATGGCAATTTAAGACTGATAAGACAAAGGCTCTGCACAAGCTGGTACAGCTTGCTCAACTCCAGCTCCAGACACATGGGACTTTTATTTTCCCTCTTCAGGACATTTTTACTTGCTGGCTTCTCCCCAGATAGCTGTCCCCCTATCATCTTTTAGTTCTCAGTTCAGATACCATCTACTCAGACAGCCCTTCCCTGGGCTTGCTTCCCCCAGTGCTCCTTCAAAAGCTTTGTTTTAATTTCTCCAAAGTGCTTACTTCCTCCATGCAAATCTTACTGTTTACTGTTGATTTTGATCCCCTTCACTGGAACCATGAAGGCACCTTGAAGGTAAGTCCTGCCTGTCCCTACTTTCAGAAACCCAGCACAGTGCTGCCCAAATCAGGCACATAACCAACATTTACTAAATGAATTTTAGTAAACCAACATTTACTAAAGTGAGTTTTAGGATCGGATGCTGGAGTTTTTTTTTTTTTTTTTTTTGGAGTGTAGAGCAAAGCAGTTTAAAGCTTGATTTACCTCTGATGGGTCAGGGCTATAAATTCACTTATCAAAAAGTCAGTGTTAACCTAAAAATAAAAAGTCAGAATGAGAGGCCACAAGTATTTATTTGTGACCAAAGAATTGCAATTTGGGAAGAACAGCTTTAGACAGAAGCCCAAAGAGTGTTCTCCCAGTACAGGAGAGAGGCTCAGGTTTTCTGTGGGAAAAAGGAAGGAAGATTAAAGAAGAGTTCAGAAAAGGTGAGATTAGATTTGTACTTCATGGGCTGGCTTGAGATTTGGCCATCAGGCAAAAGGCTAGGTTTGTACTTCATTGATTGGTTAGAGACTAGGTCATAGCCAAAGGCCAGTTTCATCAGTCTTTACAAACAGGATATTCTCTTCCTTACTGACTTCTTAGAATGTTGGCAGTTTGGCGTAGTTTGGAAGACAGAGAAAAACAAAACGTTCAGGACAGTTCCTCTGAAATGGCTATGCTGGTTCTGTTTTAATATGGTTCCACCCATGTTTTGTTTCACATCAGTAACTGAGAGCGAAGGTTGTCCTGACAGCATGTGATGTATAGTAAAGGCTTTGACATCACACTGATCTGGAGAGAATCTCAACTTCTCCACCCAGTGGCTGTGGGTCCACAGTGATATCTTAGCTGCTCTAAGCCTCAGTTACCCTAAGTGTAAAATGGGAATATACTCACCTCGGAGAGGTGGCCTGAGGATCAAATAGATAACATATGTGTAGTACCTGCAAATAATCAGCTCTTAAAGTGGTCGTTATTCTTGTGCTTAAGAAAACCAAAAACTAAGTAATGTTAGGCTCTAAGAATGAGGGATGGAAGGAAAAATTAATATAAAGTCTTATTAATTATTGTATATTATTATTATTATTATTATTATTATTATTAAACTTTTGTTTAAATGAGCACTATTTATCTATGGACCAAGGCTCTGCCCTTTTGGGCTTGGAACACCCATCCCCTTCTGCCTGGACATCTTTGGATGTATATAGTTAATATTTCATTAATTATGGTGGAGGGGCGTTGTGTGTACATCAGTGTCTCATATGATGCATATAATTAAGCTACTTTTTTGTTTGAGAGCGGAAGAAAATCAGGCTTTCCCAAAGAAAAGCAGCTTGCTCCCAAAGTTGCTAACAGATTGCTTCTTAATTGAATTTGGGAGGTGAATTATATGGTGAATTAGAAAAAAGAACAACTCTGAATTTAGTGAATTGTTCCATAAAGGAAACTGTGGGATTGAATTGCAAATGCTGGATAGAAACATTTGAGCCTGGCCCTGTGCATCACGTGCAGCTGACCTCTGCTGTGTTTCAGTGAGAGCCTGAACGGGCCTGGAGCTTTCTTTTCAAGGCCTGAAGGGCATTCTTTCCCAGAGACCAGCTGTAAGCCGGGGTTTCTTATGCAAAGGAGACGTTTGAATAAACCCCTGTGACTAATGAAATCTACCAGCTCTTTGCATATCCTCTCACTGAAGAGGTAATTAAACAAAAATCAAATATAAGGATATATATATATATATATATATATATATATATATATATATATATATATATACACATATATTTTTTCAAATATTTTTGTCTTGAAATCACATCCAAGGAAAAATATATCACACCATGACCCCCATTGCCCCTAATCTTTTGTCTGCATCAGACATTCCTTCTGCAGTGCCAATTACTGCAGTTATAGCCGCAGTCATACCTGTCTTACTCATTTGCTAGCTTTTAGTGAAACAGAGCAACTTTCCATCAGTTTAGATGTGAGAAATGACTTCTTAGTGTTTGATGTCTGTTTCCAGCTCCGCACCTTCCATTCTTGGGAGGAGAAGGAGGTTGGTTGTAAGAAAATATCATGAGATGGGGCTTCCTCTTATGGTTCTCTGCATATAAGTCTCAACCTTGGCTGCATTTTAGAATCACCTGGGGAGCTTTAAAAAAATCCCAACTCCCAGGCCATGACCCAGACCAGTTAAACCAGAACCTCTGGGGACGGGACTCAGGCATCAGTATTTTTCTGAAAAGCTTCCCAGGTGATCTCAGAGTACAGCCAACACTGACCATTGTTTCAAGATTATCTGCTTTTCTCCTGCCATAAAAGCTGATAAAGACAAATTTTTTCCATCAGTTAGGCTGAGTTAGAAATGATTGAGTTCCCTTTAAGCACTGTCTACCTAACTCATCCATCCATCTGTCTATCCTTCTATCCATCTTCCATCCAATCCATCCATCCATCTGTTCATATAAAATATTTTATCAAGTGCCTGCTCTGTACCAGGCACAGTGTTCATTTTTGGAAAAGACAAGGTTCCTTCCTTCAAAATGCTAAAAACTAGAAACCAGACTGGGGAATCAGCTGAGTAAACAGGAACTTAACAATATCTTGAGATGTGGGATGTGAGTAAGGCCAGGGGTCTGAGAGAGCACAGAGGAAGGGGGCTTTTAACCTGAGGGTAGCAAAGGTGAAGCTTCCCAGGGAAAGTGGTATCTAAACTGAGACTTGGAAGGACCAGTAGGATTTAGCCAGGCGAAAATGTGGGTGTGTCCAAGGCAGGTGCATCATTAAGAGGGAAGTGGAAATCCAAGGTACCATAAGTAACTCAGGGTGGCTGAGCACAGAGTAGGAGGGGCAGAAGGAGTAGGAATCCCTGAGTCACCAGATGGAGGAGGCTGGCAGGGCCATATCACAGGGACCTCATTAGTCATGATAGGAGTTGGAACTCATCCCAAGGGCAGTGGGGAGCTTTGTAAGGTTTTCATCAGGGGTGTGGCCAAACATTAACTTCAGGTAGATCCCAGGCTCAGCTGTGCTATTAGCATGAATTTTGAGCTTCTGAGAAAGCACTCCTAAGAAAAAAGACAGGAAATGACATCAGAAACATGACGAAGTGAGAGACATCTCTGGATCTCTCCCCTTGAAACAACAATAAGCTGAACATCTAAAACTCAACAAAAAACACCCAACTGTACACCAGCACTTCTGAGTGTGGGATTTGCGATTAAGAGCTACTACAGGTCAGAACTCTGAGTATCGGGAGGTGGACTGGGAGAAACAAAGAAGCTGCTTTTGCAGCCACTGGAGTTCCCTGTAGGGGGCGTGGGGAGAGAAGGTGCGGCGACTTCCCTGAACAACCCTGCCTGAGAGTGCAGTGAGCTCCACGCAGCTGTTGGAGGGCTCAGTCATCAGGACAGAAAGCAGAGAAGCAGGATGGCAGAGAAACAAGAGTTGATTTTTACCAGCTGCGGTTGCAAAGCCGAGGCTGAGCCTCAGACCCCACCCCTCAACCCGGAGGGCCCCTCCCCTCATATTCTCTGAGACAGAATTTCACGAAGCCCCTGGGGAAATCAAGCAAACGCTACCTGTTGCTAACACAGACAGGAACTGAGACTGAGGGTAGCAAGCATGATTAAACATCTATAAGGAAAAAAAAAGACATTGTTAAGACTTTATTTAAAACAGAGATCCAAGAGGCTTAGATGCTACCTACTGGAAACCAAAAGAACACCTTCTTTGCAACGGGCTAGGGACTATTATATAATAAATCTTTATTCTGGAAAAAAAAATCAGAATACATTTCCATTAATGCCCAGGTGGAGAAATAGTCCATTAAACATCATGTACAATCAAGGTGACAAGACATCTCAGAAAGAAATAGAAAAATCTTCAGAAAAATAAGCTTACAGACACAGAAATATGTGACAGAGAATGACACATATTAAATGACAGAGAATTCAGGATGGTACTCCTGAAAAAACTCAATGAGATCTGAAACAAATCATATTGACAATTTCAGGAACTGAAAAAACAATGAGGTGAGCAGAATGAGTTCTTTAGCAAGGAGATTGAAATCCTCAAAAAGAACCGAATAGACCTCTGGAGATGAAGAACACACTGCAAAAGTTGAAAAATGAAATAACAAGCTTGGGGAAGAGAGTCGACCAAATGGAGGGAAAGATCAATGATATCAAAGACAGAAATCTAGAAACAAATCAGAAGGAAGAAGAGAGAACCCAAAGAATGAAAAATAATGAAAGAGAAATACAAGAACTAGCTGATACCATCAGGAGAGGAAACTTAAGAATAATGGGAATTCTCGAAGGGGAGGAAAAGGAGCAGGGATTAGAAAGTACTTTCAGACAAATAGTTGACAAGAATTTTTCAAATCTAAGGAATGAACTGGAGTTTGGAAATCAAGACGTCAATAAAAAAGACAGAGCCTTCAGTCTCTTATTGGTAAAGATGACAGGAGGGATCTGTGTTATTAACTGTCCATGGCCCCAACCTCATCACTGACTTCGGATGTTTTCCACAGACCTGGAAAATGACCTGAGTCCTTTAGAAATAACCAGCCTTTCCCAGGCACCCCACTTGTTGTACTCGTTCTTTCTGGGTCTGAGGCTGAGAGGAAGGAAATCAGATTTGGGGGTTAGACAGGACCCACTTCCAGTGTCACCACTGCTGACCATCTCTGTACTCTCAAGACAGGCAAATCACTTTATCCCTTGGAGCCTTGTTTCATCCATAAAATGGGGGTGTTTATGGCCCTCTTGTCATTGGGTCTTTATGAGGCTAGAATTACAAAACCCAAGGACAAAAAAGCATTTAGCATTGTTCTTAACACAAAGTCAGCACCATAATCGACACTTAGTGAACACTGATTGTTTCCTGCTTTGCCTACTGGGAGGTAGCCGGTATCCCCCAATTCCAGAGCTTTTGCTGCTATTATAACCCCAAACACCAGGAGGCAAAGGGAATCAGAAGCCCTCAACCCCTCCCCTCCCCTGCTGCTTCAGGGCTGAATACAAGTCTTCCCTGGACTTTGCTCCTCAGCCACAGCCTTCAGCTAACCTGGAACCAGTCTGCATCCAGGAATCTTTACAGGCCCATTTTTTTGCTCTTCTACCCCTTGTGCAGGAGCCAAGCAGGTCTAAACCTACCAACTCTCTATGCTGGGAGTGCTATATGGAATGCTCTTTCACATCCCAGCTCCTTTGTCCCCCTCCTGTCCACTACTGTTAACTCCAGTCATATATAGAGCTGGTGCAATTATGAAGCTCTTTCGTGTCCTCTGGCTCCCACCTAGATCGCTCAGAATAAAAGCCCAGATCTTGAAAATGGCCTGCAAGGCCCCACATGAACTGATTCTCCAGACCCTCCACTGCCCGCTGACCTCATCGTCTACTACTCTCTCCCTCGCTCATTCCATTCCAGTCATATCCGCCTCCCTCCTGCCAAATACACTCCCATTCCAGGGCCTTTGCACCTGCTGTTCCCTCAGTTTGGAATGCTCTTCCCCAGATAGCTGTAGACTGTCCCCCTGACTTTCTTTAGGCTTCTGCTTTTCTACCTCACATGAAGCTACAAACCCTTATACCTCGCATCCAGTGATCCCTTCATTTATTTTCTCTGTAGTGCTTCTTAACAACTGACTTGGATACTTAATTGTCTATTTGTTTATCGTCTTCTTCCCTATTGTTCATCAGAAAGTAGTTTCCATGATGTCAGGGTAGAGTTTGTTCAGTGTCATATCCTGAGCAGCAGAAACAGCATCTGGCATGTAGCAGGTGCTGGATAAATATTTGTTCAATGAACAAATTCCTGAACAAACCCATGACCTCATTTGGTCCTCACAATAGCCCATTTGACAGATGAAAAATCTAATGCCCAAGGTCTCATCCACAGTTACACAGAGGAGAAAAGACTAAGCTAGTTCCAGAGTTTCAGCCTCAGGCTCTCCTTCACTCCATACATGGCACATTCCTCTTCTGGCCAGCGATTTTCATACCATAAGGATTTCCCCTGACCTTTAGCTTGAGAGGAAATGATATCGCAACTGGAAGAATACCCAGAGGACTGAGAGCTGGCAGCGAAGGCCCCGGCAGCTGCAGGGAGTGTGTGAGTGGATTCCGAGTTGGCTAGAAAGGCATCAGAACAAGCAGGATGAAGGCATACAAAAATGTCAGCATGCGTCTGGTCCACCGCCAATGTCAGAGTCAAAGAGGGGAAGAAGAGGTAGTCTACATGTCAGGAGTTGGGATGCGGGACCACAGGGCTGTCTCCACTGGTTGTCTGGGCCAGGGCAAGGGGTTCTGTGTTTGGGACCCTTCCTAGCTGTGGGGCACAGGAAAGATCATCGGGCTCTGACCAGGAGACTGTCCTGAACCCTCAGCTTCCTTTATGGACTGGGCAACCCCGGGCTGATTATTTTGTTCTCAGTTTTCTCCTCTGTAAAATGGGGTGACACTCTATCTGCCACAGAGTGTTCTAATCAGGGTCAAAGTGGATATGGGGAAACAGCTTTGTAAACTGCAAATTTCTAAACAAAAGCAAGAAATAATTTTGCATTAGGGAATCAATAGTCCTGTAGTTGCTTCAGTGTGGATTCATATGTATAACAGCCTCTCATGGACACAGACTTTGTCCTCAAATCTGTTTCCTGGTGTCACTATTCACCCAGTTGCTCAAACCTCACATGTAGAAGTTGTTGGTGGCCTCTCAGTTCCTTCTCTCTTCCCCATCAGCCTCTCCTGTTGCTCTGCCTCCAACTAGATTCCTAATATGACAGGTTCCCAACATCTCCATTGCACTGTTCAGCCCACCCCACTACTGTCTATTGTCTGGACCATCACAAGGCTTTCTCTTTTTCCTGCCAGAGGGATCTTGGTAAAACAAATAAAAACATGTCCCTCTGTCCCTCTTTTGCTTTAAACCCTGTGGATCTGGCCTCCTTCTCTGCTGTCATCCCCCTTGGTCACTATAGTCGGCCCTTCCACAGGGCAAGCCCATTCCTGATCCAGGTTCTTTCCCCATCCTGCCTCCTGCTGGGGATTCACTGGCCCAGATCTCTATGTGGCCAGCTCCTTAGGATCTTTCAAGTTTCAGCTTGCATGTCACCTCTCTGGAAGGGCCTTCTCTGATCACCTGCTAAGCAGCTGCTCCAATCACGCTGTACCACATACTGAATTTGATGTGGTCTTCCTGGAGTAAAGCACATAACCTGAACCTGCAATGATCTTATTTCTTTATTTTCTTACCTGCTGTTTGTTGTCCAGCCACCCATTTAGAATGTACACACCTATCTGTCTTGTTCACTGCTAGATCCCCAGTGCTGGAAATGTACCTGGGGTCTAATAATAGTTGGTGATCGACCATATTCTTGGTCAGGACGGATGTGAAGCTGGCTTATAAATCATGGCAAATGAATACATGCATCATTGGCCTTGACTGAAGCTGTGTCAGCAGAGTCTTATTTACAGAGTAAATAGAGCAATTTCTAAGAGGAGAATCACCTCCAAGAAGAAACCAGAATGCCAGTACAGCAGTAAGTGACGACATCATGCGTTTAGAGGCAGCATGGGTGACAACTCTCTGCATTCCACAGCAGGGGGACTCCAGACAGCAGAGAGCATGTCCTGTTTGTATATTTGATTCCAAGTGTCCTTGAACTGACTAAGGGGAGTAATAATTTTATAATTTGTTAATTACCTGCATGTTTATAAAAAAGTAGGGTTTTTTTGCCCCAGTGTGTAGAACAGGGCCCTGTGTGTAGTAGGTGCCCGATGAACAAATCTTTACTGACCCGCTGGTGATTCTGATCATCCCCCCGGTGACCAGGTTGGCTTCCTCATCTCTCAGTGCTGGTGCAAAGAAGACAGATGGGTCCTCACGTTTTGTTTCTTCTTCCTTTCTTCAGGTGGGCTTGGAGAGCAGTCATTGGAGAGCTGGCCGAATGCTACAGCCAGAAATGCCAACAGTGAGGAAGCTAAAAAGGGTAATGTGAGGCCCCACCAGGCCTTTGGGTGCTTTTTTTTTTTTAACTGTGGTAAATTTCACATAACGTAAAATTTACTTTCATTGTGTGCAATTTAGCAGCATTATGTACATTCAGTGTTGTGTAGCCATCACCTGTCTAGTTCCAGAACATTTTCATCACCTCCAGAGGAGACCCCCCCACCCCATTAAGCAGTCACTCCTTGTTTAGCCCTCCCCCACACCCTGGCTTTGGGACCTGTTATTATACCTTTAATCTTAGTGGACTGAGAACCACTGAAGTCTGTGGGCATAAGGGAGTGTGTCCTTTCATTGAGTGGGGTGGGCTGGCTGCCAGAGAAAGGGATAGAAGGGTGGCATTTGGTTGCTCAGGGACTGTATGCTTTTCAGTTAAAAATCTACAGTCTGTACTTGACCTTTCTCTCTAGCACTTGGCTAGTGAGTTGAAGTCCCCAAGGGCTAAGAGGAGGGCACATGAAGCTTAGAGGCCTGACAGAACAAGTAGGCAGGAGAGGCAAGGAAGGAAAATAAAGCTGGGGTGGGGTCTGGGGAGGGGGGTATAGGCTAGAGATTCCTTGGGCTTTTGGGGGAGGGGGCAGGTAGCTGTCATTGGGCAAGGCCACCTGTTAGCATGTGCCTGCCTGGAAGTACCACCACCTCCTATCTGCACAGCAACACTCAGCCATGCTCATGCTCTCCCAGTTCCGAGAGATTCTAGCCTGGATGTTATGGGGAGGCATCTCACCGGAAGCATCTCACTTTTGGAGATGCTTTTCCTCTTCAGAAGCTGCGCTGGAGGAGAGAGGCTACTAGGTTTCTGTCCCTCCTGCATTCTACAGGAATCGGCCCCACTGCCGGCAATGGCACTTCTTCTACATAAAATTAAAAGCAAAAGGAATAATTTTTAGATACCAGAATCCTGTGTTTAGGGAATGACTGTGTAAAGATGAAATACAAATTATTATTTGCTTTATTTTATATGTTTGCTTTAATGTTATTTTATATTTTGCACATACACATGCATATGCATAATTTTATACAAATTCATATATATATAATTCACATGAATGCATAAATGCAATGATACAGTCACAGACTTTTTTTTCCTTTTCCCTTTAATTTTGCTACCTCTTTCACTTCTTTTTTCAACATGTCACACCTCCATTCTTTCCCAGGTAATGCATGCTAATGGTTTTGTATGCATGCTTTCACATTTTTCTCCATGCACATATATTCACATATACATTTATGTAGAGATATACAATATACATATATAAACACGTATTAACACATATATAACTATAAACTTTGTCTTTTTTTAAAAAATGGGATTGTATTTGATACATGTTTTTTACATATCATGCTTTTCTTATTCACCATTACCTTATGAGAAACCCCTCTAAGACACTTGTTATAACTTTAATTTATTCTTTTGAATAGTTGCAAAATATTCCTGGTGTGAATGGACCATAATTTATTCAATCCTTCCTTTATCAGTGAATATTCACTTTAAGTTTTTGCCATCATGAACATTGGCTGCAATAAAATTCCTGAACATAGGAGACCCTTACGTACTTACCTTTTTAATAAATGTAGCTAGAATACATTGCAAAAGGTGTAACCATTCACATTTCTATAGCAACTTACAAATGCAACCCTCTCCTCATATCCTTTCTGGCACGAAGTATAATTAGTATTTTTAATATGGTAAACAGTAGCTTATTATTACTTGATTTGTGTTCTTCTGACTGCTGGTAACTTCGAACATCTTTTTCTACCTTTGCCAGTGATTTGGTTGTACACTTCTGTGACTCACCTCTTCTTCTCCTTTCCAAATTTTTTTTACTAGATTTCTGATCCTTCTCTTATCCCTTTGACCTCTTTTAGAAAGAGGCAGGTTCTTTAGCTCCCACTCCCTACCACCAGCATTTGACAAATGTGCATTTGTTTCTCAGTCATACAGTTTGTTTCTGGGACCATATGCAAGACTCCCTTTAAAATCTGTATTTATCACTTTGCTTATTCAAAGGTATTTTGACTTATGTCAGGCTCTGCAGACATCTGGTAAATTCACTGGCACTTCATTTCACCACAGATGACCAGCACTTACTGGTAAAAATGGAGTCTAGGGTGTGGGAATGAAAACAGAGGGGGTTTGCCATATTACACTGCAGTGACGTAGATGCCAAACCGATTTTTTCCTTCCTGATTTAAGTGATTTATTATTGCATAAAAACTACCCCCAAACTTAGTGACTTAAACAGTGGTTTGTTATCTTTCATGATGCTGTGGTTTAACACTGGCTGGAGTCACTTACATTTATCTAGAAGCTCGCTGGGCTGGGAAGTTCAAAAAGACTTTAGTCACAGCCCTGGTGCTTCCGTGTCCCTCCACGTGGCTCCTCTCTCCACCTGGACTTTCCCTACTTAGTTGTCTAACCTGAGATATTTTTACAGCATGACAGCTGTCTTCCCAGAGGGAAGAAGCAGAAGCCACCAATCCTCTAAAGGCCTGTACTCAGAGCTATCAGAATGTTACTTCTGCCATGTTCCTAGTGGTCACAACAAGCCAAGGGCCAGCCCAGGTTCAAGGTGAAGAAAATATATTCTACTCCTTAGTGTGATAAATGGCAGGGGCTCACCAGGGATGAGAGAAGTTGCTGGTGGCCATACTTGGAGACCCTCTAACACATTTCTTCATTGCTTCTTACTCGCTCAGCAGCGATAGACATCGTCAGGGTTTTTAACATTTACTAGTTTGTTGGGTATAAAATGACTCAACTAATAAACTTGGATAGTCAGACTCACTTGGGTTTGCATCCCAGTGTAGGCACTATGAGCTATGACTATGGAAAAGTTATCTAACTTCTCATATGAACTTTGGAGAGAATTAGAAATAATGTTTATGACAAGTGCATACCCAGGTGTCTGTTATGTAAAAGGTACCCCATGAATGTAGGTCCTCTACTTCTTCCTCTCTCCTTCCACTTCCACCTCCAAGAATTATATTATTTAGCATTGAAAGTACATCATCCATCTCTGGACTGGGATCCCACCGCTGTTACCAGCTTCACAAAAACACAATTAAGGATGACAGAAGGAATATGGTTTCTGCAGCCCATTAAAATTCTGCCTCTGGTGGGGTTGTGCACAGTATCCACACTGTAAGAAGACACCTTCTTGGGGTTTTTAAGAAGGATAATGACAGCACTCCTTCACCTAACATGCCCCACACCCTTAAAGCTGGCTAATCCATAGTCTGCAGACCCTCAAATGACCTTGGTTTGTCTGAAGAAGATAATGTCAAAATTAGGCCAATCCCGCACTCCGTATTACAGCAGCAGGTGAACAGGTCGTTAAGCATCCAGGACAATCCTGAGGGGGAAGGAGACCCCAAAGATGAGGGGAGAGCAGGCTGTTCTAGCCTTTCCCTCCTGCCTTCCTATCTGTCTGTCCCTCCAGGACCCCAGCAGGCATCAGCATGGGTGCTTCTTGTTTTGTTTGAGTTAAAGATAAGACAAGTTGTGTCAATCTCAGATCCCCCTTTAATCACAACCCACCCTCTATCTACCACCCCCAGAAAAAGAGACCGCCCAAGCAGGAGAAAGGGTCGAGGGGAGCCCCCGGCTGGCTCTCCAGCTTCAGTGGCCACTTTATTTCCAGGCATTATGTGGTTCCCCTCAGGCCTGACGGTGGGGATTTGTGCTTCCAGCTCTAGGGAGGGCTGGGGGGCTCAGAGAATTGCTCACTCAGCATCCCCCTGGCAGGCCATTTGGTCTGGGGAGCCTCCCTCCCCTAGAGATGGGAGTGAGGCATGCATTTCGGGGCTGATAATAGGATTAATGAAATGGAGTGTGTAACTGCTCTATGAATGAAGCTGTGACTGTTTTTGCTAGAGCCTGATTTCCAGAACCATATTCGTAAAAAAGAATGGACCTTTCACTTTCAGTAGCAGTCCCTTAGGGCTTTTTGCTGAAGGAAATAATAGAATCTGGTTGCACCACAGAACAGGGATCCCACAAAGTTGGGCACAAAGCACCACTCAGTGCTGAACTCCTGAATGCCAGTGTCAGCGTATTTGGGTGTAAAGGATGAGCCTAACTTTAGGCATTATTTCTAGCCTGTCCCCAAATGCAGACCTTGATAGTCATTACTGCAGTGCAAATTGAGCCCTTACCACGGCAGGTGTTTGACATTCATTACCTGGTTCAATGCCCACCACCATACAGCAGGAATGAAGGCTCAGGGGAGAGTGGCTTGTCCAAGGCCACACAGGTAGCAAATGGCAGTGTTTATCCAGAGCCTAAATCCTCCTGACCCCAAACTCCTCATTTTAACTTTTGGGCTATATCAAAGGTTCTCAAACTTATTTTTGCTTTTGAATCACCTGGGGAGCTTTAAAAACTACAGATACCTTGACTCCACACTGTGCCAAACTGAGTCTCGATCTTGGGGCAGAGGGCGGACACCAGAATTTTTTAAAAGCTCCCCAGTTGTTTCAAGTGTGCAGCCAGGTTTGATAACCCCTTATGCAGGATAATCCACTGCTCCTTTCAGCGAGGGGCTGCTATTCAGTCTTTTGGGATTGCGGCAGCACAGGCCAGGTGCAGATCTGCCCATCACCCATGGGGTGGGGGTTATGCAGCTGGGTGGACTGTCAGGGTGTTTACTTCCAGTGTGGGAGTGATCAGTTGACTAATTGAAAATTCGAAGTTCCTTGCTTGAGAAGGCTGGGTCAGTCCTGGTTCTGTTTATAACATGGCTGTGCCTTCAGCTGGAAATAGAACATTGAATAGTTACAGCCGCTCTGCTTTTTCAGAGAATTTAAATGGACTTTATCCCCCAGCCCACCCCACCCCCAGCATATTAAATCCTTTCAGACGCCCCTGAGCTCCTCTTCAAATGCAGAACTCTTGGCCATAATAAATAATTACATCCTTCTATTTGAACTCTGATTCCAGATAGTAGTAATCCAAGAAAATCCAATAATGACAGTTGCATTAAGATCCTTCTTCCAGGCTAAGCAGAACATCTGTTTAGACATATTTTTAATCGGCAAATGCTTCCTGTGTTGAGTCCTTGGCAAATTAAATTTCTCACTGGACCAATGGGGAAACTGTCATTCAATAACCCATCTCTGGAAATTACACCCTGGTCTCTTTCCAGGTGCACTTAAGATTTTCCCATGCTGACTTGGCTGCATACTGGCCCTAACAGTACCGGGTCACATGTGCATATAACACAGCTTGTCTGAGAAACAGGGTATGTCTTAGCGTTAGTCCCTGGAAGAGGGAAGTATTTTTTGTCCATTCTCCAAAGGAGTGTTGGAGACAGAGGAAAATTAAGAGACTTGTTGAAAACCATATGGGAAATGAATAACAAACTTCCACTTGCTACATTGCTGCTTGCGATTACTTCAGACATGATGACGCTGAGTTTAAACATTAAGGGCTTCAGGGCTGCCAACATTTTGAAGAGGTTTCCGCCACAGGACTGTTTGGACTTTTGGGTGTTTATTTTTAGAATAACTCATCCATTCCTAAATTAATTCATTCAAGATACAAAATTCCTGAATGCTTACCACCAATCAGGCAATGTGCTGGGTGTCATAGAGTGTGAAGAAGCCAGCTTCAGTTCCTGACTCGTGGAGCTTCCAGTCTACTGGGGTAACTCATATTTGAAATCTGTACTTGGATAGGAGACCTCCTAGGAATACCCGGTGCTGTAGGCATTAAAAAATATATATACATATATAAATGAAATCTGGATGCGATTTGTCATCTGGGCTGGCATGGCAGATCAGAATATCTGTAGAGGCCATGTGGGTAATGCCAACGGGGGAAGCGGGCTGGGTGGGACAATGTGAAGTAGGAGAGAGGGTCCAGCAGCTGGGAAAACATGTGCCCTCACTATCGGGAGCAGGCGCTATTTAACTCCAGTGAGCTGTAAATGACAGAAGATAGATCTGTATTGCCAGATCTTTCTGTTTTTAAAGAAAACCAGGAAATCTGGATTCTTATGTGAAATCCCTTGATTTTTCAAAGTTGGCTTCTTAAAATGAAAGTTTAAAAAAAAATACAATGGGGGCCAACAGTGTCCAGGCCAAACAAAACACATCCATGGGTTGGGTTTATCCCAAAAGCTGCAAGTGTATGACTTCTGATCTAGAAATTCTAGCAAGCAAAACAATTATTTTCAGGTTTAAAAATGTAATACATGACAACTTTCTAGTTCTGGCAATATGATCAGTTGAATGAGTAGGGACCCCTTATACAAACACAGACTGCTGAAAAAAAGCAGCCCTCTACCTCAAATTAAAAATACAGGCTTAAGCTCCTAGGAACGAAAGGGAAACCACTATGATCAGAAGAGAAGAGGGAATGTGAACACATAGAACTAAGCTTTAGATGGTGGCAGGACTGTGCAGAGGGCATTGAAACCGTTCTAAGATTTGGGGGACAGGAGGCTGGTGTTTGTCCACGTGACAACTATATAGGTTTTGGAGATGTGGCCTTGGCCCCATGAAATGGAGACTGAGATCTTGAAGAAAATGAACACCCTCAAAGAGCTTCCTATTCTTTAAAAAACAAACAAAAACAAAGACTAGAAAAACTCTGCCCAGTGGCTGAGAGGAGTGGCAAGAAATCTTGCTCTCTTTCCTGGGCTCTAAGTGGGGGAAATATGTCTTCTATGAGAAACTGAGTTTCAAATCCTGTTCCTTATATAAAGTATAATTTCTCAAATTACATTTTCTATATATGGAAACCCTAAGCTTAGAAATTAACACAAAAAATTGATCTAGGAGCCATAGAATACCAAGAGCCCAAAAAATGAAAACCAGGGTCACACTTATGATTGAGAGTATGAGACTCCTGTAGAAAAGGATAACCTCCCCTAAAAATGAACTTTAAATAAAAATATTAGAAACACAGAAAGTTAATCTATGAAGGAAAATCAGCAGAGACAATAAATTGGAGAATTAGTACCCTAAAATGCAGAAATAGTATAACAATCTACAAGGAGAATAAGTATACATAAAATGATTAAAGAGCCAATGAAAAATTTGATGCTCTAGTGTGAGAAAAACAAAACAATAAAGAAAAGAACAGAAAGATTTAGAAGCCACTACATAGGGCTTCTAGAAATGATAGCTATATTTATTGGCATGGGAATGGGATAAATATTATGTTGAGCACTATTGAAGAGAGAATTACTGAAATAAAAAATTGAGAAGGAAAAATAAAACTTTTCTTATTTCCAAATGATGTGTATGTTTTTTGTAGGTCACAAGCAATCTACAACAAACAAAGAAACAAACAAAAATTCCTAGAACTATTAAGTGAATTTAGCAAGATGGCAGAATACAAGACCAAAACACAAAAATTGCTTATATTTCTATGTACTCATAGTAAACATGCAGAAACCAAAATTAAAAACAATATTATATATAATAACTCAAAGGAAATGAAGTACTTAGATGTACACTGAAAAAAAAGTATACAATATTTGTGTACAGTCATGCTCCTGACAACAATATTTCTGTCAATGATGGGCCACATGTACAATAGTGGTATACCATATAGCCTAGGTGTGTAGTTGGCTATACCATCAAAATTTGTGTATGTGTACTCTGATCACCTAACAACATATTTCTCAGAATTCATCCCCATCATTAAGTGGTGCCTGACTATACTGAATATTACACAATGCTGATGAAAGAAGTAAAAAAAGACCTACCTAAATGGAGAGATGTCCATGTCCATGGATTGGAAGACTTAGATAGTAAAGATGCTAATTCTCTCCAAGTTGATCTATAGGTTTAATATAATGCCTATCAAAATCCTAGCATGATTTTGTTGGCATAGAGAAATTTATTCTAAAATTTATATGGAAAGACACATAAAATTTTATGTGGAAACATAGCTGAAACAATCATGAGAAAGAAGTCTAAAGTGGGAGTAATCACTCTGCTTGATATTAAGGCTTACTATATAACTACAGTCATCAATATAGTGTCATATTAACAGAAGGATAAACACATAGATCAATGGAACAGAATAGAGAACCCAAATCAACCCAGTTACTACATGACCCAGCAACTTAACTGCTGGGTATTTATCTCGGAGAAATTGAAACATATCTTCACACAGACTTCTGTATGTGAATGTTCATAACAGCTTTATTTGAATTAGCAGGAAACAACCCAGATATCCTTCAACAGGTGAATGGTTTAACAAACTGTAGTACATACATATAATGGAATACTACTCAGCAGTAGCAAAGAACTATTGATACATGCAACAACTTGCATAAGTCACCAGGGAATTGCACTAAGTGAGAAAAGCCAAATCCCAAAGGTTATATACTGTAGGATTCCATTTTAATAGTATTATTCAAATGACAAAATTTTCAAAATAGAGAAGAGATTACTGGTTGAGAGTTTAGGGATGGGTAGGAGGAGGGGGAAGGGAGATGTGGTTATGGCAACATGAAGGACCTCTATGGTATTGGAACTGTTCAGTATCTTGAATGTGGTGGTGGATACGCAAACCTATACATGTGATAAAAATGTATCAAACTAGACACACACACACACACACACACACACACACACTCAGAAGTATACATAATGCTGGAGAAAGTTGAATGAGATCAGTGGATTGTATTAATGTCTGTATTCTCATTGTGATATTGTACTATAGTTTTTTAAAATGTTACTTTTGGGGGAAACCAAGTAAAGGATACACAAAATATCTCTGTATTAGTTCTTACAACTGCATGTGAATCTACAGTTATTCTAATAAAAACTTCTATTTACAAAGACTTTCATGTACAGTAAAAAAACCTAAACCTTGACATTTTGACTATTACAAGGCTTGTTTTATTGTTTGTTGTGAGAAGTGTAATTTACTCAAAGAATAACACTTGTCGAATGACTCGTTAAAAAATAATTACACAAAAAGATTGAAAATAAATGGATACAAAAAAGCTATATGAGACAAACACTAATGAAAATAAAACCAGCATAACAATATTAACATTGACCAAAATAATCTTCATTATGGATGAACATTATTAGAGATAAAGAGAGTCATTAATGATAAAAGAAGCAATTCACCTGCAAAGTTTAACAATCTTTAACTTGTATTACTAAACCAACATAGCCTTGAATAATATAAATCAAAGTTAAAAATAAAGGAGAAAACAACAATTCACAATCTTAGTTTTCAAGGTTGTTTAAAGCACTTTTCTTAGTAACTGTTATACCAAGGAGCTGACAATATTTGTAAGTAGAATATTTGAACAGCGAATGAGCACCCTTCAACCGTCAGTTATGGAACTTGATGTACATTATTTCAAGGACATATGGAACATTTATAAAAACCAACCCTGTACTGGGCTACAAAGGAAGGTTCAAAATACAGTACTGAAGAGTTTAACCTTGGAGGATGGGCGAGCCATCTGTGGCCAGAAGGCCAAATCGAGCCTGCCATCTGTTTTTGCAAATAAAGTATTATTGGAATACAGCCATACCTATTCATTTACATATTGTCTATGGCGATTTCACACTACAATGGGAGAGTTGGGTAGTTGCAACAGAGAATATATTAACCACAAAACTTGCAATATTTACTATCTGGCTTTTTACAGAAAAAGCTGCTGACCCCTGCTTTGGAGAATAGGTTTTTGGAACACAAAGCAATGTCAGAGATTAATAATACCTACGGAGAGGGACGGATATTTAGAAATTAAAAATCTACCTTTTTACACCATATACAAGAATAGACTCAAAATGGATTAAAGACTAAATGTAAGACCTGAAACCATAAAACTTCTAGAAGGAAACATAGGCAGTAAGCTCTCTGATATTGCTAACAATAATTTCTTTTCAGAGATATCCCCCTGGGCAAGGGAAAGAAAAGAAAAAATAAGCAAATAGGACTACATCAAACTAAAAAGTTTTTGTATAGCAAAGGAAACCATCAACAAAACAAAAAGACAACTGAGTGATGGGGAGAAGATACTTGCTAATGATATATCTGTTAAGAGATTAATATCCAAAATATATAAAGAACTCATACAACTCAACAGCAAAAAACAGTCCAATTTAAAAATGGGCAGGAGACCTGAACAGATACTTCTCCAAAGAGGAAATACAGATGGCCATTAGAGGAAATACAGATGGCCACATATGAAAAGATGCTCATCAGAAAAATGCAAATTATCAGAGAAGTGCAAATTAAAACTACAATGAGATATTACCTCACACCTGTCAGAATGACCATCATCAATAAATCAAAGAACAACAAGTGTTGGCGAGGATGCAGAGAAAAGGAAGCTCTCATACATTGTTAGTGGGATTGGAAATTGGTACAGCCACAATGGAAAACAGTCTAGAGTTTTCTCAAAAAATTAAAAATGGATATACCTCTTGACCTAGCAGTTGCACTTCTGGGTCAAAGAAAATCAAAACAGTAATTTTTTAAAATCTATGCATCCCAGTATTCATGGCAGCACAATTTGCAATAGCCAAGATATGGAAGCAACCTAAATGCCCATCAATGGATGATTGGATAAAGAAGTTATGGTTCGTATATGCAATTGAATATTACTCAGCCATGAAAAAAAAAATGAAATCCTACCATTTGCAATGACATGGATGGACCTAAAGGTTATTAGACTAAGTCAGAGAAAGATAAATACCATATGATTTCACTTACATGCAAAATCTAAGGAAAAAAAAGAAAACAAACTTAAAAATTTAGACAATTTAATGAAGGACAGAGTGGGGATTGAGGGCTGGGGTGAAGGGTTAAAGAAGTATGAATTAGTAGTTGATAGATGTTCGTGGGGATGGGGAGCATTGCATAGGGAATGCAGTTAGCATTAATATATTAGCTAGGTGGAAAACCAGAGGAGAAAAGAAGCAATTAGAGGGATCATTTTATAAACTATATAAATGTCTAACCAATGTACTGTATACTTGAAACCAATAAAAAATAGTTTTTAAAAATCATACTTCTAAATAATTCAAGGATCAAAGAAGGAAGTCGAAATGGAACTTATAGAATATATCAATGTCTAACATTAAAATGTACATGTCAAAGGATGGGATGCAGGTAAAGAGGAACTCAAGAAATTTTAGCCTTTATAATGTTAATATTAGAATATAAGAAAGATTGAGAATTAGTATGCCAAACATTCAACTAAAGGAGCTAGAAAAAATGGCCATTTGGTTTGTTACAAGGATGCCAAGACAATTCCGCTGGGGAAAAACTAGTCTTTTCAGCTAGAACAACTGGATAGCCACATGCAAAGAATGAAATTATACCCCTACCTCACATTATATACAAAATTAACTCAAAATGATAAAAAAAAACGAAATATAAGAGCTAAAACTATAGAACTCTAGAAGAAAACATAGATATGAATCTTTGTGAGGTTGGATTAGGCTATAATTTCTTAGATATGACACAAAAAGTACAAGCACCAAAAGAAAAAAATGGATAAATTGGACTTCATCAAAGTTTAAAAATTTTGTGCTTCAAAGGACACTATTATAAAAATGAAAAGATAACCTACAAAGTAAAAAGTATTTTCAAATCATATAACTGATAAAGGCCTGGTCTTCATAATATATTAAGACTCATTATAACACAACAATAAAAACAAATAACTCAGTTAAGAATTGGACAAAGGATTTGAATAGACAGTTCTCCAAACATGTACAAATTACAAATAGACACATGAAGAGATGTTCAGTATCATCAGTCATTAGGGAAATGCAAATCAAAACCACAATTAGATGCCACTTTACACCCGTTAGGAGGGCTATAATAAAAAGATTGACAGTAACCAGTGTTGATGAGGATGTGGAGACATTGGAACTCTAATGCTGTTGCATTACTGGTGGGATTGCAAAATGGTGCAGCTGTTTTGGAAAGTAGTCTGAAAGTTTTTAAAAAGGTGTTAAATAGAGTTACTGCATGAGTCAACAATTCTACTTTTGCCATGTACCTAAGAGAAATGAAAACATGTCTACCAAAAAAGGCACACATTAATGTTTATAACAGCATTATTTATGATAGCTAAAAAGTGGAAACAACTCAAATGTTTATCAGCTGAGGAATGGGTAGACAAAATGTGGTATATCTACATTTGGAATTTTTTTATTCAAAATATCCATATTTTGAATAAAATGGAATTTTATTCAGCCATAAAATGTAATGAAGAACTGATTAATGCTACAACATGGATGGACCATGAAAACATGCCAAGTGAAAGAAGCCAGACACAAAAAGCCACATGTTGCATGATTTCATTTACATGAAATATCCAAAATAGGCAAATCCATAGAGACATAAAGTAGATTACTGGTTGCCTAAAATTGAGGGGAGAGAAAAATGGGGAGTAACTGCTGATGGATACAGGGTTTCTTTTGGGGGCAATGAAAATGTTATGGAATTCTATAGTGGTGATGGTTGCACAACTTTGTGAATATACTAAAAACCACTAAATTGCACACTTTAAAAGGGTGACTATTTTGATGTGTGAATTATACCTAAATTTTTTTTCCAAGAGAGAAAAGAAGCTAGAAAGGAAACATCTGAATGAAATAAAAGTAGAAGGAAATAATAAATAAAAATTAAGGAAATAAAGAAAAAACAAAAAGAATCAAAGCCAAAGTTTATTTTTAAGGGAAAATATGAAAAGTGAAAAAAAAATGCTCTAAGTGAGAATAATGACATTCTCAGAAGTAAACTGAAAATGAAACCTTAAATTGTCTAAATGATGAATAAAAGGAATGTGGATTCAGTTATTTTGTTGCCACAGGTTTAAGCGGTTCTATCCACCTGTCTCTGTTATTTCCAGGGGCCATACCTTGGACTCAGAACCTTAATAGAGCCTCTACTTCTTTCCCACATTCCTTTTTTAAAGGAAGAGGTTATGAAGCTCTGCTTTTTCCAGGGGTTTATCTTACAAAGAGTTTCTTTTCTCAGCATCACAGACTGGTTCACTTTGTTTGTCAAACTGGTCAAATTGTTTAAAAAATTTGCAACATTGATGGAATTTGGTCTAGGCAGGAAATTCACTTAGTTCAATCTCTCAGAAGTTGGTGGCTCAGAGAAGAGTACAAGCCTCTAACTTGGCTCCATCCCAAAGGGCTGTGAGTTGTATGAATCCACTTATTTTTTGTGGCCCTCAGGCTGCCCTTGGGCCCCATGGGGCCTCATTCAGGGCCTCCGACAAGCCAAGTCCACTCCTGTTATGTGTCTGGTACACTTATTGCACTTACTCTTGCCCCATCTAGAAAGCTACCACCCAGGGATTCCAGACCCTGAAAAGACCAAATGCTCCCATTAGAACACGTTTTTAACATCATCTTTGGTGGATTCATTGGTAATATAATCTTAACTATAATGCACAGGAGGAATTAAAGGCAAACAGCAGTGTGACTCTCTTGCAGATGGCAAAGGGAATGCCATGCTTCCACAGAGACCTGGGACCTCAAATACTGGAGCTGAGACCTTCTCTCTCCGGGTCCGAAGAGCCACAACCTCAAGGGCCGAGAGGATATGGCCTGGAGGGGTCATCCCCTATGTCATCGGCGGGAACTTTACAGGTCAGTAGCCCCAGATGAGGCCTGCTTTGGCGCTGGGTGCTTTGTCTCCCTAGGTTGACTTAGTCTTCCCAGGAAGGACTCAGGTGGGATTCAGCAGATGTGGAGGTCACAGCATTCCTACCTGCTTACACTCCCTCATGTCTACAGAGTCAAGTGTACTAGGCCTGGGGAAACTACAGTCTCTGTTGGAAGTATATCTCCAAGAGGTGGTCACCTGGTCCCAAAGGCTTCACGTAGTGGGTGACATATGACCCTAGTCTTGAAGGGTAGACAGTGGATATGTGAGCAAAGCTCTCCAGGTAGAAAAAAGAGTGTGAGCAGCTACATATGGCGGCTATACCTGACCTCTGCCTGGATGAGCACCCTGGACCACCCCCACACCCTTCAGTACTCCACACAGTAACCAGAATGGGCCAGTAGACATCACTGGACCTCCTGGATCCAATCCTGGCTATAACATGTACCAGCTGTCAACCCTGAGGCAAGTTTCTTAACTTCTCTGTGCCTCAGTTTTCTCTTATATAAATGGGGATGACATTGTCTACTCCATAGGGTTGTTTTGAGATTTAAGTAACTTAGATAAAGCAGTTAGAATAGTGCCTAGCACATAGTAATTAGTAATTAATTATTTACCATTGATACTATTATCTTTAAAATATGTGAGTCATTGAGTGGCTTCCCTTTGCCACTAATGAAACTGAAACTCCTGACCATGGAGCCCTTCTGCAGGCAGCCCTAGCCCCCTCTCCCAGAGTGTTTTACCCTCTCTCCTCTCTCCTCCTTAGTCTTTGTGCTCTACCCTGTCCAGTCATTTCTTTTCTGGAACATGCCTACCTTACTGCCACCTTAGCATGCTTGCACTTGTCCTTCTGCGTAGAGTGTTCTTTCCCCAGATCCACTCTTGGCTGGCTTCTTCTTATCGTTAGAGTCTTCGATCAAATATCATGTCCACAGAAAGGCCTTTGACTCCCTGATACCCCCACCACTTACTTTCTCCCAGCACCCCGCTTTATAGCCTTTATAGCATTTAGTATCTTAACTATCTTCTTTCACACCTAATGTACTTTTCTGACCAAAGATTATATAACTTTTATCAAAATTAATTTCATATAAAGAATTTTCTTTACACAGATTTTTGTTATTCTCTAATTAGTATATAGCTATTTTGGTGAGTGATTGAGCTATAAATAATTTGAACTAAAAGTGTCAAGATGTTTAAAAAAATAGACAGCCAAGTTACTCTTATTCTGTATGAATGTTTTTAGGGACAATGATATGACACCACACCTACATCTTGTAGACAGTGATAGGAACCTCCCCAGTGGTTGGTTGGTTGGTTTTTTACAAGAAGGTTATTCTAGAATTCAGACCCTAGTTCCAGCATCCTTTGTACTTCCCAAACAGCTATTGTCCTAGCTCCTTCTCATTGCTTCTAGCAAAATCAAAACAGTCTTTTTTTATATCAGATTGCTAGATTTTGAAAAGAATACTTACTGCCTATTGATAACAATCAGCCTGGAGTTTGCAACTACTTTATTCTTGCTCCCAATTTATTCATTGTTTTATTTTTTAACACGTTTCTAATCAAGGAACTATGAAGATAATTTCAGAGAAAGTATGAAATTCACTTATTTTCCAAGACCTTGCAGAAAATCAGGCTCAGAAAATACTGAGTCTCCATGCAAAAGTAGCATGAATGTACATGCAAATCAAATTTGTAGAGTATATAGGAACACCTTCCTATAGGTATAAAATGAAATAAGGGTGTGGAATGAAGTGCTGGTGAGCTACTTAAAAAGCCTAAAATTTCCCAGTTGAATGACCTAGGTAAGATTTTTTTTTTTAAGTTTAGAAAAGTACTTTCAATACAAAGGAAAAGTTGGAAAGCCCAGGATGGTTTAAAAATCTATTTTTACCCTCTCTTCCAATTCACAAACTCCTTCTCTCTACATTTTGACAATTCAGGAAAGTTATATTATATTTGTAGCAAGGTAAGTTATTATTCCTAGTGCATTTCTACTCTGGGGTCACCCAAACAAGCTTTTATTTTTTTAAATCATTGGAACAAACTTTGTTGTAAGCCCGCATGCCTTAAAGCATCTAAGGAAGGCATGGACCCATGAGGAAAGTGATGAGCACTTGCCTTGTCATTTCAGGAAGCCAGAGGGCCATTTTTAAACAGGCTATGAGACACTGGGAGAAGCATACCTGTGTGACCTTCATAGAGAGGACGGATGAAGAAAGCTTTATTGTGTTCAGTTACAGAACCTGTGGGTGAGTAAGTGAAAGCAAGACCGCCTCAGTGGAATCAGAGACAAGCAAAGCTGATGGCTCATGAGTCTTGAATTTTCTCTATAAAACCAAGTATTTCCAATGAGCTGCAGTATATAAGAGCCCCAGATTTATCAGAAACTCCCCTTGCCCTCAATGAACTCACAATCCAGTGACAGAGTAAGTGGGTCAAGAGGAAGACTCCAAGAAGACAGGGTTCTAGATTTCCTGTCATGGGAGCAATGGAAGGAATTGTGGGTATTTCGTATGGAGAAGTAGTTCAGAAACAATTTAGGTCAGTGACCTCACTGAGAATCCGATGAAGCTATGGGCTCCTCATGATGGATATACATATATGCTAAATTCTGCATGAAATTTAATGGACTTACAGATTTCCTCAAGAAAATATAACAAATAATAAGATAAATGGACTATGCCTAAACTTATATGTTATACCAATAAATGTAAGTGTGATCTGAGACAGAAAAAGTTATCATATTGGTTCAAAAATTTAAACCCAACTACATGCTGCCTACACAATAGGACTACTGAAGAAAATGACTCAGAAAGGTTTCAAGGGAAAGAAGGCCTACAGGCAAATGTTAACAAAAAGAAAGCTGGGATCACAAATTTACTTTGTTTTGTTTTATTTTAAAAGTTTTTTTTTTTTAAAAAAAGGTCAGACACCTTATAATGAGAAAGAGTACAAGCTACCATAAGAATATAACTCATAAATCTTTATGCACCAAATAGCATAGCACTGAGTCATAAAACAAGCCCCAGTGAATTCCAGCCCCAGGGGAGTTTGACAGAAACACCAGAGACTTTATTTCATTTCTGTCAGTGCATGTAGATAACTGTCAAATTGATCAAAAATTAAATAGATATTTGTAGAAGATTAGAAAAATATAATTAATGGAGTTGATTCAATAGGTTTATCAGATTCTATAACTTGATATCACATCTTGTTTTAAGTGCCTGTCAAGCTATTATGGACATTGTCCATCTATTAAGCATTAATAACACTTTAATAAATTCTGAAAGACAAAATAACATAAAAAATTCTCTAATGGCAAAGCAATGAAACTAGACATAATAACATAACAAAAAATTGAATAAAAACCCCTGAATTAACTGGTAAGTTAAAATCTCCCCCGTTTTTTTTTTTTTACAACTCTTAGGTTATAAAGAAATCAGAATTAAAATTACAAGATATCTAGATAAGAAAAGCCCTAGAGTTCAAAAATGAAGAGAGATGGCTGAAGTTATGTCTAGAGAAGAACCTACTGCCTCAAATATCCACATTACTAATTAAGAATGATAATGAAATATTCAATTCAAAGAAGTTAGCAAAATAAATAAGAACATAAAAACAGCCACCACAACAAAATAAACCTAATGAGCACATAAGAAAGTAGGGTAACACATTATAGGACTAACAAATCGAAGAATGAATTCTTTGAATAAACAAACAAACAACCATAAACTACCTGTTAGTTTAACTAAGATTTTAAAAGGCAGCAATGCTGAAATATACAAAATCAGAAATGAAAAAGGGGGGAATAGCCACAGATATAGCAGAACCATAAGAGAATATTTTGCAAAACTTTAGGGCAAGAAATATGGAAGTCTTGATAATGTGAATGACTTCAAGACAGATATAAAGTGCTGACACAGACCAGTAACCATGAAAGAGCTCTCTCCCTCAAAGCACCAAATCTAGAGTTTCACAGATGAATGCTTTCAAATCTTCACGAAACAGATTATGTTGGTACTATTTAAGCTTTTTAGAGCATAGAAAAAGAACACTTCCTTCCAAATTATTTTTAATGAACTATCATGGCATTGCTACCCCAAAATGACAAATACGGCATCAAAAAAGAGAAAAGTATAGACTCATCTAACTTATGAATGGCCATGTCAAATCCTAACTAAAATGTTATAGAGAACAAGAAAGTGAGCTGCCAAGAAGATATATTTCCTAATGTTGAACTATTAGGAAATCTATTTTCATGATTCACTATATTGATAGAAGAGAGAAGCCATATTCAAATCTTGATAGATGTTAAAAAGGCATCTGCACAATTTAACATGCACATATTTTTAAAATAAAAGTAGCCTAGGTAGCACAGGAATAAATGTCAAGGATAGATCTTTGAATTACTCTCTTTCTATGTATATACATAGAGAAAGAGATAAAGGGAGAGAAAATGTTGTATAACAATATTTAATAGAGGTTAAAGGGGGATGGGATTATAGGCCATTTTAATTTTTTTATACCTTTCTAGTTAGAAATAATGAACAAATGTTATTTGAAAAAATAATCATGCCCAGAAGGAGAGTCATCCCTAAGGCTCTCAGCTGCTCCTTTCCCCATCTCTCCTCCTTGTCATCAGTGACGGTCCAGCAGATTCAGTCTTAGATCGGGGAGGTTATGTGCTTTATTCCAGGAAGAGAGACTGTATCTCTCTTTGGATTCTCAGGAGGATCCATTAGCACCAAAAAGGTTAAGAACCATTTTTAGAGGTTATTTCTGTATTGGAAGGGAAGATGGACAGTGAGAGCACTTTCACACACACACACTGGGGCAGGGGCACTAGATGCTTGCTCTTTCCTGACTGCTGACCTGGGTATTTGCAATTGTCCAGCTGTTGTTCCTACGTTGGGCGCAGAGGAGGAGGCCCACAGGCCATATCCATTGGGAAAAACTGTGACAAGTTTGGCATTGTGGCTCACGAGCTGGGCCATGTGGTTGGGTTCTGGCATGAACACACCCGCCCAGACAGAGATCAACATGTCACCATCATCAGAGAAAACATCCAGCCAGGTAAGGAGCTTGTATAGAGTCTGTAAGTTAAAGGCCACGAAGGTGGTCAATCCATGGGGCAGGGGGTAGGTATGGCGGCAGTGACCCTATTGTGCAGGTGTTTGTCACCAGCATTGCCACTGCCCATTTGTGGCCCTTCTTGGGACGTCATCTGCCATAGCTTGTAGGTTAGATAGAAGCAAAATGACTTTCCATGTTGTAAAGGACAATGAAGTCCAACTCCATTTCCTAAAAGGACCAGAATACTGTTCCAGCATCAAAGCTCATAAGCCAAAAAAGTGCTCTTGATTGCTTTTATGAGTCATTTTTGCTGACTCAGGCAACACATCTTTTTGAAACTGAAATACTATTAGAACAGGAGTGCATATAAAAACAGTATCTCTGCCTAGAAATGTTCTGCCCCAAGGCTGATAAAGTCTCTAGATTTCTTAAAAAGTAATATATATAATAGTAAGTAATTTTATATAGAAATTCATAATGAACATGAAAGTAACTGGTTGAATAATATGGTTGCCTTAAAAAAATGCTTTCAAGCATCTGAATTGTGAACTATCTGGGATTGAACTTAACTCTGACTTGTTTTCTTTTGTTTCTACAGTAGCAGGAGGAGAGTTTTATGGTTGTTGTTGTTTTGTTTTGCAATCAGATTGATAACTGACCTGCCTGCAAACTTAGTTTAAGAGTTTGGAGTGGCATTTGGGGAAGGGTGTTGGGTGGTGGCATTGGGAAAACATAGGGCTTATTCTAAGTTTTAAATTTCAGTCTGTTAAAAATGGCAACAAGAACCATCACCAACCCAGTTACTTGACTGAGCAGGCTAACTGAGCTCTCGGAAGTTGCTATGGGCCCTCCTTCTCCCGCTTCTGCCTCCTTTCAGGTGCCTGCCTTGGTTTTCAAAGGCCTTAACCGAGTGTTGTGTCACAGGTCAGGAATATAATTTCTTAAAAATGGAAGCTGGGGAAGTGAGCTCTCTGGGAGAGACGTACGACTTTGACAGCATCATGCACTACGCCCGGAACACCTTCTCAAGGTCAGAATCTATGGTTATGCCTTGTCTGTGTTTTATGGTTATGCCTTGTCTGTGCCTGCCGCAGGCTCGGGTCAGATTCCTGGAGGTCTGTGGAGAGTGGGTCTCTCCATGCTCCTAGCACAGTTGGTATGTCTATCTTTGAAATACAGTGCGGCCTCTGGGCTGCAGTGAAATATAATCTAATAAGGTTCCCACTAATAAGATTGAATCCCATTGTGAAGCTGGTATTCCATCATGCCCTAGTGTCACAACCAGCAAACTGAAAAAGGGACATTATTGAGAGGTTGGCTGCAATAGTAACTTAAGGCTCTGTGTGTAATTTCTGGTGGGTGGGGTATCTTCTAAAGTTCATCCTTGATGTAAGAATTGTGGCATTTACCATTTCTCTAGAGGAGGTTTGGTTTATTGGAAGCTAGACTGTGTTAGAGCTGGTTTGGGGGTGGGGAGTGCTGCTAAATCATGGGTTCATTGCAGAGAGGGGATATATTGAGGCTCCCACCAGTTTGAGGGTACATGAGTAGTTGGGGTCAGAGTGAGAGCAAAGATCCAGGTCTCCTGCCTGCTGGTCACACATGATGGTCGCTGGTATCCCCAAGTATGGCGGGACCCGTTATTTATGGCTGGCATTGGCAGAATCTGTTTTGATGAGTTAGTGCTGTACTGGACCAGGTGGTAACTATTTTCAATACTGCCCCTCCTTCTAGACCTCACAAGCATTTTGTATGGAGAAGTTTCCCCCTTCTAGTTCCAGTTTTGTAGATCTCTCCAACTTTGAGGTGCAAATATTTTTTTCTCTTGGTACTTTTTTCTCAGTCTCTTCTTAAAACCAGCTCATTCGCTATTTACTTATTTATTTATTTATTTATTTATTTATTATGTTAATTAATCATCAAAAAAAAGATTTGAGGTGATTACCAGTTTAAACATTAGACAAAAAGAAAACAAATTGGTGAGGAAATTTAAGCGTGGGTGAGGGAGAAAAATAAGGGTAGATAACCAGGTTGAAGTTTGAAATGAATTTACTATTCCGAATATAAAGAAAGTACAATTGTTGAGATTAGCAATAAATATTGTCCTGTGCTTCCTAGCAGTCACAGCAAAGAGGAAAACAGTCCATTTCATGAGTCACTATGTCCATAAAGATCGAAGAAAATCATTCATTCCAGAGACACACAGCTCTTGAGAGTGAAAGAGAAACTATTTAGCCAGGGCTCCTTGGCTCTTGGGTAAGACTGCTGAAAGCATATGGTTGATGAGGTCATAAAATCGTGGGAGAGAGCCTCCAAACTCCAGAATCCTGAGTTCTCAGAGGGCATTGTTTCTCCGGCCTCACAGCTAATTTAGTTATGATCTCCATCCTGCACCCCGACTGTAACTCTCCAGAGCTCTAATGGGCAGAGTTTGGTCTACGTCAGTATCTTTGAACAACTGAGCTAAGAGTAAACGACTCTATTCTCTTTACTCTTCTCTGGGCTCTTTAGCAGAAGATACAACAGACAATGTGGTATAATGAAAGGACCACTAAACTGAGAGTCGGAAGACTGGGTTCTAGTCTTAGTTCTCCTAGGAACCATGCTATTGAGGGAAGTCTACACAGTAATTAGGGGCAGCTGTGTGCTGGGTCGAATAGCTACCTTTCTGGGCTTTAGTTTCCTCAGTCAGAGTTGGACTAGATGTTCTCCACATCCTTTCAGCTCAAGTATTTCATGTTGTAGTTTCTAAATCTGGTGCAGATTCAGAAGGTTTAACAGATACGAGCTCATTTGTTGCCATATGGAAATCTGAGGCTTCCTCTTCCTTCATTGGGAAACTGAGGTTTTGAGGCACCTGCACAAGTAGTGTCGGGGAGAGTCTCAGGAAGCCAGTGGGGCAGGCAGCGGCCAGAGTCGGCAGAGATGCTTGGGCATTGGGGCCGGGATGACTCACAGGCTGGGAAATGGTGCAGGGAAGAGTCGGGTCACACCACTCGGCTGCCAGCTGCTTAGTAAAGACAAGATGTTGATTTTGTTAGGGAATCAAAATCAAGTTGGTCCAAGTGAGAAGCTTGTCCCTTTGGTCTTGTTTCTGTAGCTGCCACGACTCTTCATATTGTTTTATAATTATCAATTAATTACTATTATAACTTTATCTATTAATATTTATCTGTTGCATTCCCCTCTCACTAGACTGAGATCTTTGAGGACAGAAACTATCTTACTCTCTTCTAGTTCCCAGCACTCAACACAGTGCCTGGCACAGAGAAGGTGTTCAATAAATATTTATTAAATGAATAAATTAATGAATGAGTCAAAGGAAGCCAGAGGCCAAGGCAGGAAGAATGCAGATAGAGCATCTTCTGGCACCAGCATTTTTATTTTCTTTCTTTAAAAAAAAAAGGTCTCATTTTTTTTTCCCTTTGAGCTCGAGCCCACAATGCCAGCCCCTTCACCCTTCAGGAGATAACCATTATGAACACGTTTGTCATCGTAAAGCACTTTGCCAGCATAGACCAATGGAAGCCCATGGACCAAACTCACGAGATAATAGTTCCCCATCAAGAGTAGCTGGAACCCCTCAGAGGGAGATCAGCAGGGAAGCGGCACAGGGTATGATGGGCAGCTGGGTAGGAGCAGGGCACCGTCCCTGAAGGCACTGTTGGGAGGAAGACTTCCCCTTTTGCTACAGTGATGTTACCTGTTGCTGCAGAACAGTCTACTCCAAACTTAGTAGCTTATGACTTATATTTTATGATATTGTAGATCATTCTGGCTTATTCTTCTCTGGTCTTGCTTGAGATCACTCCTGCAGCAATAGTCATTTGACAGTATGGTTAGGCTAGGTAGTCCAGGATAGCTAGTGCCAGGTCTGGCCATTGTGCTGCCTGCCCACTAGGACCCCTTGATTCTCTTCTGTGTGGCCTCTCATTCTCCAGTGCGTTAGACTGGGTGTCTCATCACATGGGAACTCAGGGTTCCTAAAGGACAAGCTGCAAGGCCACAAGACTCTTAAGACCCAGGCTCTGGAACTTGCATGATATCATTTCTGTCACATTCTTTTGGCCAGAGCAAGTTACAGGCCAGCCCTGATTCAAGTGATGTAGAGATTGTTTCTACCTCTTAATGGGTGGAGTGGCAATGTCACATTGCAAAGGTATGTGGGTATTAGAAGGTGCAGTTTGTTATTTAACAGCCTACCACAACTACCTTCTCACCTCTGCCCCAGAGGCCAGAGTGGTTTCAGCAAATCTGTTTGGTAGCCAGTGGATACCTGCATTATCCTTTGTGCAATTTTTGGGATGGACTTTCAGAAAACTATGTTGTTCAGTAGGACATTTATCAACGACATCCTTACCACTGGGCTTTCCTGACCCACTTTTTGTCAGAAGTTTCCCACTCTCTAACTCCATGTCATTACTTCTGGTCATGTGTCCCCTGGAGCTAGCCTGCACATTCTTTGATTCTGTAAAAGAGAAGAAAATAGCCTATGGAACATTTACTCATCTGGGGGTAAATGCTACTCCTCCTGATGAGAAACCCAAGCTTCGTGTGTCTTTACGACTGAGCTATCTCCTTCCAACCTTATTCTCTCTAGTTTATGGCAGCTTCTCCCCTCTCCCCTTGATTGGATCTGGGATGTGAGGAGTGGTGTCCTTGGAGGTTTTGTTGGGCAGGGGTCCAGGAGATGAGGAGACAGTTCTGTGGTACACGGGTGTCTTTGTTTGGAGAACTTGGAGTTGACAGTTTTATTCCTTAAGGCATCCGCCAAATCCTTTCTTAGTTTAGCAGAATGTCAATGCTAAGTATTGTCCTACTTAAAAGGGGGATGCTACTGCAGTGGTTTACACAGAGGACATCTCTTGTAATAAACATCTTCCAGAACCCACCACCTCACTGGCAGCTCAGGATGTGCTGAGGTGAAGTGGGAGTCGGGTGTCCCAGCCCCCAAGAGCTGTCTCAGTGTGAGCCCATGTTGTTCCTGCTGCTCTGAAGCCCCTGGTGTTCTTAACTCTATCCTTTATCTAAAATACCTCCAGGCCTACTGTTTCTTGGGCAGTGGGAAACACTGGCTGGAAGGGGGAAGATGCCAGGAGGTGGGCTCCAGGCCAGCTTGGGTTCCAGGGCTGGCTCTTCATTACTAGTTCTGTACTCTGGGTGAGTCACTTAAGTTCTGCAGGCTTGCTCTTCTCTCCAGTAATGAGGAACCCTAATAATATTGGTATCCACTTCCTAGGGTGTTATGGGGATTAAATGAGATGGTGCATGTAAAGTGTCCATCCAGGGCCTGGCACATAGAAAGATCCTGTGAACAACTCGGTGAGTGTGAGTACACATTCTTCGCCTAGCAGGCCAAGTCACCTATATGGTGTGGTCGTCAGCAGGGTCAGTTAGTCTGGGGTGCTAAAAGATTGTGGTGAGCCTTGCATTTTGAGCAGCAAAATTTCTTCAGGAGAATCAAGAAAATAATTACAAATGAACAGCTGTTAGGGCAGAAGTATCTATTTTTTGATTAGTAGGTGATCAAATTTTGGATTTTATGTAGAGTTGTCACTTGTGATTTGAAACTTGGTGAAGTCAGTGAAGGAAGCCAAGGATTCCACTGAAGTTTCTCTAGAGGACTCCAGATCTAGAGATGAGATGATGGGAATTAGAGACAGTAGGCCAGCTGGCTAAACGTTGAGGGTAGGGGTGTTAAAGAGTATCTCAGCAGATGATCTAGGCTCCTAGAAGGTGAGGCTGAAGTCTAGTTTAGAAAAAAAGTATATATGAAAGTAAAAAGGAGGAAATAGGGATAATATATATTTTCCAAGATAGTACAGAATTTAGGGGAAAGGAAATATTTGAAAGAGAAAGAGAAGAGAAAGGATGGTGCAGCTAATAACTAGATAGTGAGAATTGTTGCATTTCCTTTTGGGTGTAAATAACCGTTTTGTAAAATTTTTTGAAGTGTTCTATCTAGGCTGCATAATTTAGTTCAAGAAGTATTTCTTGAGGCCTGCAATGTTCTAGTCCCTGAGAACTTATAGATAAAGGACCCAGTCTCTCTGCTGGAAGTACTTACTATTTAGCAGAAAAGACAATTATCATCACCTCTGGAAAAAGACAATACAGTATGATAAGAGGTTAGATGAATAAAACCCAGAGGAAAGAATGATTAATTCAAGATGAGAGGGAAAGAAGGGCTCAGAAGACTTTTAAGATGGGGTTTTGGAGAATGAATAGGAGTTTGCTAGTGGACAAGAGGATGGGTAGTGGATGACAACTTCAACAGAGGGTAGCCTGTGTAAGGGTATGTTTGGAGCTAGTGAGAGTTCAGTGTTGCCTAAGCTAACAAGTGAAGTGGAGGTGTCAGGAAATGTGGTCAGAAGCCCATGAGCCACGGGCCTGGAGATCCAGCTGGTGATCGGAGGTCAGTGAAGCCTTCTACGTAGAAAGGGCACACGCCTGCCCTTGCATTTAAGGACAGTCATGTTGCAGCAGTGTCTGGGGTAGAGCAGAGGCAGCTGAGTCTACCAAAAGGGAAGCCAGTTAAGAAGCTACTAGGATGAATTCAGGAAGGGGAAGCTGATTGCCTGAGCTGAGGCAGTGGTCTGGAACAAGGAGGAGGGCATGGATTTGAGGCATGCATAGAAGGTGCCATGGATAGGATCTGGTTCCTGGTTTCCACAAGGGAACCTGAGGGAGAGAAAGGAGCTGCAGGCATCTTCATATTCAGTCATGAGAGACAAGGTGCATGGAAGGAGCAGGAGAATAATAGAATACATTCTGTTTGGAATGCGTTGGATATAAGAGGCCCACAGGACAGCCCGATGGAAATTTCACAAGGCATCTGGCTTAGCAGATGCTTCTGGGGCTGGATTCAGAGAATTAGCTGTGAGCCTATAGGTGGTGGTTAAAGCCCAGGAAGCAGGTGGAACAGGAGAGAGGAGAGAAGGGGGAAAGAGAGAGGCTGAAACCAGAGGAACAGTCCTTGTGGGGGAAGCAGAAGAAGAGGCTCCTAACTTAGTGCTCAGAGAGAGCAGTGCCCTGGGAACCAGGAAGAAGAGAATCCGAGGAGGAAGGGGACAGCACAGGGTCAGTGCTGTAGAGAGGGCAGGTGAAGTTGATAAGTGTCCATCCAAGTTGTCAATTGGTCTGTGACTAGTGACTGTGGCTGATGTGGTCACATTGCAATTGGATCAAGGTGAGCATCCAGAGAATGGAAACAATTCTTTCCAGAAACTTGGTTAAGAAGGGAAGAAAAGAGACAAGATGGTAACTGGAGAAGGAGCCGGTTCAAAGAAAGGCCCTTTCTCAGGAGAGGTCCCAAGTCAGGGGTCTGGGAGCAGAGTTGGGGGAGGGGCTCAAGCAGGGTGTAAACCATGCCCACAATGTGGAAGTGTGAATAGGGCCAGCATTCAGCAGGCATCCTGGTGTCCACTTATCTGTTTCAGTCATTTTAGATTCCATACATGTGGGAGTAGAATAAGACATTAGAGTTAGAAAGAGCTGCCATGACCATCTAGGCCAATCTCTTATTGTTTAGAGACGTAAACTGAGGCTCAGAGAAGGGAAGAGACTTGTCCGAGCTCAGGTAGCAGAGCCAAGCCTTACATAGAAATCTCTAGGCCGGGGCTCGTGACTACCTCTAGTTGTCTGCATTCATCTCATTTTCCATCTGATTACTCTTCTGACCAAAAAGGCCCCTAAACTCCAACCCCCATTACTCAGCAAATCATCAACCAGCACTTCCTGATCAGCCCCTAAGAGTCTAACACTGTACTGGTTCCCAAGCTCCCTCTAGAGCCTCTCCAGGACTTGCCCATGCTCAGTACTGCCCTTGCACAACTCCAGGGAGTGCCACTCACACCCTAGTGTCTCTCAGTGGTGCTTCCTGCAGCTGGGCATGTGGACCTGCCAGAGGCTTCATGGAAATGCTCAACAGACACCAGTAAGGAAGCCCTTAGGCCACTGGGCTAGGGCATATTTTTAAACTTGGCAGAGTCATTTTCCTATTGGAAAGTGAGCAAGCAGCTGATGAAACAGAATGCTCAAATGCCAGCCTGAGAGCAGGCTAGGGGGTAGGAATGTTGATGAGGTTATGAGCAAGTCAATGAAGACTGTAAATCCCAGTGTGGACAGCCTGACAGCCTTGACTTTTCCTTCTCCTTTCTCTCCCTCCCTTTTCTTCCTGTAGGGGAGTTTTCTTAGACACCATCCTTCCCCGTCGAGACGACAATGGCGTCAGGCCAACCATTGGCCAGCGTGTGCGGCTCAGTCAGGGAGACATAGCTCAAGCCAGGAAGCTGTACAAATGCCCAGGTAACTTGTGAACCCTGGGGAGCCCCAGGGCCCCATGGCACCCACAGAGCACGACTCCACTGCCCTTGGCAAACATTCCCCTTGTCTGGGAAGACATCCTGGAGAACCTGGAGAGACTGCTCCCTGGCAGCTATGATTTCTGATGTGTTGCTGTTAGGAGGTGTTAGTATAGAACCCCAAATGGTGAAGTGATTGCCGGTAGTGAAGCAAATAACAGGTTTTGGAGCCCTCAGCCCAGTTCATGGGAAGCTGCAGAATTTCCTGGTAAAGCCCTGATATTCAGAAGAGAAAGAAAGCCTAGCAGAACGACAGTGAACTGGGGGCCTCCAAAAGCACCTCCACTTTCTATGGGACTAAGGGATTTGTTTTGGCAAAATAAGAACTGAGGGTTTTACAGTTAGACAAATAATGAAGGCGAATGCTTTTGCAACGGTGGGAGTCAGCTTCCCAAACACTGGGAGGGGAGGGAGTCTCAGTGCTATAAATGAGATCATTTCTATGGCCTTGGGGCTCTCCCAACCATCCAAGGTGCTGGTCAGTGGCTACCAGTCTGCCATTGAAGTCTGGTCAGATACCCGCTTCTCTGCCAGTTTAGAAGCCTGTTGAATTTGCCTTCTTAGCTCTCTGTCCACTTGGCTTCAGCATCATCACACCCCCTGCTGGCCTGGGGGAGAGCTCATATTGACCCTTTTAGGCTGTTGAACTTCAATGAAAAGCATTGGTTACAGCTGCCAAGTGTTTATCATTGTTGGGACAGAATGCATTTCAGTGGTTCAGGGAGGAAGAACAAAAATTCTATTACCAAAAAGATTAGTAGCTTTTTCCAAACCCCCAGACAAGGCATATGGTTTGACCATGGGACAGAATATTTGAAATAGGGGCCATCTTAGAAAATCTGGGCTATCACATTGCCCTACTGAGCCTTATCATAGGGCTTACAAAGGACCATGTGAGGCTTGCTCCATCATGAAACTCTAGGAAATATGTTCATCCAGCTATTAGTCATTTGGGAGCATGTTAGGGCTGCAGTACAGGACACACATATCATATAACCTTGCCGAATTGAAAGAGAAACCTTATAGCATTCCGTGGGAAATGCCATAGTATTTATTTAGTTATAATGTATATGCTTCTTACTTCCCAAAAGGATTCAAGGCAGCTGGTAAATACCATGTAACCGTACAGCAACGTATCTGTTCCTGCAGAATGTTGATGATTCTTCTGAAATAATTTCCATGGAACCCTCGGGGGTGTTGACTGCCGGGCATAATTCTCATGAAGCCTGGCAGTTGTTCAGTAATACGATACCGAAGCCCCGATATCCAGGATGTCCTGAGGCCGACGATGGGCCGCTCTCCAGCCCTCCCTTCCTGCAGCTCCAAAGTGCGCTCCCAGTCGTTTGGGTAGTGGCTGAAAGCGAGGGTGGTAGCCATGCGGAGTTTGAATTGCACTTAGTAAAATGTGCATAAGGATGCTTCTTTCTCACACTTTGGGGATGGCCATATAAGACGGTGGTGGGGGGCGCCCTGGCAACCCAGTGTCTTTGTCTTCGGAGTTTGAGTCCCTGGGAGTTTGGGGAACGTGAGACCTCTGACTTCTAAACTTACTCATACAGGTGTCTTTTTTTTTTAGGACAAATTAGGCAAGTATTTTTCACATACATAGAGATTATGTTCTAGGCTCCTGACCTAGCTACCCTCAAACATACAAGGGCAGAAGAACCTGTAGAGTATTGAGCCTCCTGTTCCTCTGGTCATTTTTCTGTTTTCTTGACTATTTGGTAACTCATTCAAAGGTGGATAGCAGAAAAAGAAGAGGCAAGATTCAAACTAACTGCCGAAATAAGTTTTAAAAGTTTTTTTTTTTCTTTCTTCATCTACTTGCACGTTCACATTCTCTCTGCCACAGGTATTGTTAGTAGTAATTATAAGGCTGCTACTGAGACGATCCATTTCATTTAATGCATATGATTTCACTAACCTGGGCAGGTCTCACCCATTTTACAGATAAGAAAACTAAGGTTACCACTACACAACAGGCTGGAGAGCTAAGGTTCAAACTCAGCTTTAGGTCATGTTCAAGCCTGAGAACCTCAGAAGAATCCCTGGGGTGTTCCTTTTTGGTGCACGGACCCTATTTTCACTTTTATTGGCCAGGAAAATAACAGTCTGCCTGGCATGCTTCTCACCAATGTGTTCTGAGGGCTCTGGCTGAAAGCATGTGTTTGCTCAGCAGCCCCGGACAGGGAGCTCACAGGCGGGGAGTGTGTGCGGTGCCAAAATCACAGTTGTCATTTCGCTTGTGCAGCATGTGGGGAGACTCTGCAGGACTCAACAGGAAACTTTTCTGCGCCTGGGTTTCCAAACGGCTACCCTTCTTATTCTCATTGCATCTGGAGGATATCCGTTACACCGGGGGAGAAGGTAGGTGTGGAGCTACCTCAGGAAACGACATAGCATTTGTTGAGTTGGGTGACACGCAATGACTTATCATTATTAATAGTAGTAATAATAATAGCTGTTATGTTATGGGCACCCACTATGTTCCAGGCACTGTGCTAGCTTGCTTAGTCTTATTTATTTCTAGACTTTTCAACCAGTCTCCCTCATATAAATGGAGGCCTGTGTACTAAATGTGGACATGAGTTATAAATCAAGCTCACAGTTTATAAAAACAAAGTAGGCCCTATCCGTCTACCTTGATAAACACACTGTCAAAATGCCCTGGAAGGCAAGGATCCAATTTAGCATTTCTTGACACCTTGGAGTGCTATGCTGGCAGGTTGCAGTACAGGGAGAGCTGGCTGCCCACCCGTGGCTGGCCCCTCCTTCTCTACCCAGCCCCAGTGCCATCTCAGGAGCTCGTATGGCAACGCCCAGCCCACACTTCTAAGCACGTTCCGCTCCTGCCTGACAAACAGCCGTTCCTTGGCTGCCCCTCCAGTGTAAACAGACTTACCAGGTGTGCCATCTACCCTCAGGAGGATGGATCTAGGACAGAGGTTCTTGCATATCCTGGAAGTGGGCTCAGGGCTATTTGGACTGGGAATTCCAGGATCCTGGGCTCCTAGAGTGAGGCCGAGAAGCTGGACAGGCTCTGAGTGGCCATGACTATTTCAAGACTCTAGAGCCAAGCCCAGAACAGAAGCCTTTTTTGCCCAGGTCTGTGGATGGTATATTCCTGACCCTACTGCAAGGCGTATCTCCATATATCCACTGATTTGGACAAGGAATGTGAGGCTCAGACATTTTATAAATTGCCCAACTTCACAGTCCAAAGCTTGTGTTTTCTTCACTACACCTCTCTACAAATCCAAGAGTTCTTCAAGTTGTCTCAAAGTAGATGCAGCTATCTTTGAGATGCCCACTCTGTCCCTTGAGTCTAGCTCCCTGCAGTCATACCCATCACAGCTGATCTCACAGTATCATGACTGCTGGTTTATTTGCCTGTATCCCCCTTCTAGACCCTGACCTCATCGAGGACAGAGATTGTTTACCCCCAGGTCCCAGCATCCAACACAGCCCATTGGATAGGGTCACACAATAAGCATTTATTGAATGGATATGTAGATGGATGAGTGGCCAAGTAAAAAACTTGCAATTGGGGGGTTGTTGGGGGGTATTGGAGTTTTACAGGTACCTGTGGCCAAGTTTCAGGTATTCCTAATTCATAATGTTAAAAAAATATGTTTATTTAACCATCAAGTTAAACATAGTATGATAACCAGAGAGAAATAATGTCTAGGAACCATTGGGAGCATTTTCTGTGGACTGAGTTCTCTTCCCAGCATATTGTGTGGATTCTCTCATTTAATCCTCACAACTTTATGTGATAGGTGCTATTACCACACTCAGTTTGCAGGTAAGGAAATAGAGTTGCCCAAGCCAGCTCAGATTGTTGCAGAGTTAGTATATGAAACCAGGCCATTTGACTCTGAGAACCTGGATGCTTAAACATCATCCTGTATCTACAGGATATTTGAACATGCATTCACACACACATGCCCACATGCATACACACAATACCCGTAAGCACACACCTTTCCTCTGGCTGCATTTATGATAGTGTGGTTGTCATCTTGAGCCTGAGAGACTCCACACCTGTCTGCTTAGAGTGGAGGTGCCATCCCTGTGCCCACAGGAGGCCTTAATGGGAGAGAGGCAGGAAGGAGGAGGAGAAAGGGGAAGGGGGTCTGGTAATGCCCAAATTGTTGAATTGTTCTGTGTAGCAGAGGCTCTATGATATGATTGAACTGCTTAATTATTATTGCTTACTGGGAGCAGAGAGAATACATATCATTGAAATTCCTTCACCAGTTATTTCAATTTCTGCTTCACCCAGCCTTCCCCAGAGCTGCGAGTAATTAGCAAACTTGATTAATTCGAGTATCACCTCCTGTTCATCACCTCTTCCCCTATGGTCTTTATGGCTCACTGACATACTTAAAATAATTAGCCTGAATAATTATCCCGTTCATGCGGATCATGAATGTGTTACCAAGGAAGTAGTAATAACGTTTCCTTTCTGAAATTTTAAAAAGCAAAGGCTAAATAATCATATTGCAACCAGCTAGCAAGCATTTCTGAATGCGAGCGCTGAGAGGTGTACAAAGGGAGTCGAAGGTACAATATAAGAGAGTTGGAACTTAGGGTCTTCCCACAGCCCTGGGGAGTCTGATTTAGTTGAAGGCACTGGTATTATTTTAAGCTTCTAAGGTGATTCTAATGTGCGAGTAGAGAACCACTGGTCTAGTTTGAAAGAAGAGCAACATCTCTCTCTCTCTCTCTCTCTCTCTCTCTCTCTCTCTCTCTCTCTCTCTCTCTCTCTCTCTCTCTCTCTCTCTCTCTCTCTCTCTCTCTCTCTCTCTCTCTCACACACACACACACACACACACACACACACCACAACACAGGAGATGAGCTGGCTTGTCTTCTTCTATTGACTCTTCATTCTTTAGGAGGGCTTCCACAGGTCTTTGTGAAAGAAGGTGCTAATTGTCCTGAGACCTGAACATTGGATGGCATTGTCCCGAGGGCGCTCTCAACATTGGTGAAGACGGGCAGCCTGCGAAGTGCGCTTAGTGTATCCAGTTTGTGGTACACTCTGTGTACACTCAGTGAGTCTTGGCTTCTGAAACTGCCATTTACTGAGTGACTGTTATGTGCCAAGCATAGCACTATATACTCTCTATATAGTTTCTTGTGCAGTCTCCTTAACAACCCAGCAGTGAGCATATTGTTTTATAGATGAGGGGACTAAAGGTACAAGTATTTTCCCAAGATCCCAGAGCTAGTAAGTGGTAGGGCTGAGAAGAAATCCACATCTGCCTGACTGTAAACATACCTGCTCTGAAATCGTTTTAAGAAAGAGGGGAAATTTCAATGAGGGAAAGATTGTGTCCATCTGGGCATTCACAGAAGGACTTGGGGGACGGACAGGCAGGACCTGGAGAGGGTTCTGTTTACCTAGACATATGAGGACACACTGGGAAATAAGGTCACCTCTTACAGTGGGTGCTGGAGGCTCTGGTGAGCAGAGAGTTTAATTTATGAAATGTTGTCAAAGGGCGCCACTGAAGTTTTCTGAGCATAAGAAGGCTCTAGCAAACATCAGCTCTAAGCACAAGATTGATCTAGAAGTCCTAGTGTGCAGAATGGACAGGGACATAAGAAGCAGGAGTTCGTTCAGGAGTCACCTGATCAGGAGCAATGCAGGAAGAAGGGCTGATGAAGGGGCGGCGAGACTGGCTTGGAGCAGGGGATACAAACATCTTAAAGGAAAAGAGTCTGTCAGCATTAAGACGAATAATAGGGGCAAAGTAGAGATGACAGCAAAGTGTTCCACCTGAGCGGCTGGGGCGATGGTATCACCTGCAGACAGGGAAGCTGGACAGGAAGTGCTTCTTTTTGAGGTGCCCTCACAGTTCATGGGAAGTGGAGAGGACAAGAGCCAATGGAGAAGAGACACAGTGAAGAGAGGACAGGCTTACATGGTGAAAACCAGAGAGGAGAGGTTCAAAGCAGAGGGACTGTGGAGAACAAGGACAAATAAAGAACAGTCTTCGATTTGGCCAAGAGGGCATGGAACCTTACACCTGCAGCCTTCCAGCCCAAGTGTTTACTTGGAGATGAGGGACCCTGGGCTGCTTGAATATAAAAGAAACTTGGAAAGTGAAGATCCTAGAGAGAGTTGAACTGACTAAGAGCAAGGCCCCCCAGGTAGGAAAAGGAATAGGGTTGGCTGCAGGGGCTGGGGCAGGGCTGCCTTAAGCGGGACCCCGCAGAGCAGGACCTGAGAGATGATGGAGCAGGGACATGCTGTGCATGGCAGAGAGCCATCTCGAGAGCTGGGGCAGGACAAGTCGCTGCTGCTCAGTGCAGGGAAAGGGTACCTTGCCTGGTGGGAATTGAATGGGAGTGAAGGGGAAGGGAAAACCTGAACTCTGGGTTGTCTGCCCCAGGAGCCCCAAGCTGGAAGGGTTGCAGTGGGAATTAGGGGCCAGTTCATGGGTACAGTGCCTGTTTGTCTACTCTGCAGGGCCACCCAGCTCCCTGCACTGTGTGTGTGCAGGGCCATTCACTGAATGGCCTCAGAAAAACTGAAACCTTCCTTCTCAGTTCATCTGAACCCCCCAGCTCCCCATCCTTCACTCCTCCTCTCCCCTTCCGCCTCCTCATTCCAAACACACACAGCGACCAAGGCTGTGCTACAGCATGGTCCCCTAAACATGTCCTTGCCTTTGCTCATGTCAGTCTCTCTCACCAGAATGCTGTCTCACTCTGCTTCTCCTCCTGCCAGACCTCCCCTGAGAAGCCTCCTCCAGTATCACCAAAAAGAATTCAGTTCTCTGTTCTTGGGGCTCCCAAACACCCTTTCTGTCCATTCCTCTCTTTTCAGCATTTATTCCATAGCACTTGACTTATTAGCCCCGTCCCCCTTTCTCTGAGCTCCCTAAAGGCAAGAACCCTTCATTGTGATCTTTCCCTCTCAGCTGGCTAACACATACTGGCACACAGTAGGTGTTCAACACACAGTGCTGGAATGAATGAGTGAATGAATGAATGAACGAACTGTAGGAAGGCTATTAGACACACCATGTCTCAGAAGAGTGAGATCATGGCCGAGGGGACATTGATCACAGTGCTTAGATGCACTCATGCTAACCCCAAGCCCTTTCAAATGATTGATGATGTTATCAGATCTTTGCGTATCTCTGAACTTCACTGACCCCTTACCTCCTTCCAAATCCCCAGGCTCAAAGCATCCTGGCCCCTCTTTAATGTATCTTGCTTTCTGTAAACCACCCAGTGACTTCAAAAGCTCAAGCTATTCCCCAGACAGAACCAAAGGACCATCTCCTCTTGTTTACTCCCCATCCTGCTTAAAGTTTATTATTTAATGTCATGAGGTTTCCTGTGAGTGCGTTTTCGAGAGGCCACTCCTACTGTGGTCTGAGAGCCCCGTGTGCTAACAGTAACGTGAGAACACTGCTGTGCAAGTTGTGTCTTTCACAGCTCCCCAGGCTTTGTCGCCGAAACTCACTTTATGCTAACTCTTTACAGATCATCTTAAACTTCACATCCATGGATTTGTTTAAAAGCCGCTTGTGCTGGTACGACTACGTGGAGGTCCGGGATGGTTACTGGAGAAAAGCCCCCCTGTTGGGTGAGTTGCCTTAAGAAGGCCCAGAGAGAGGGGTGATCGGATGTTCCGTGTGATGCCATTAATGTTGGAAGGGTCCATCCAGACGGCAGTCACAGGAAGCTCTCAAGGGTCTGTGTCATTGTAAAAGTCTGAACACTCCATTTGGCCACACATGTTAAAAGCTTTTAAAACTGCGAATACCCTTTGACCCAGCAATTCCACCTCTTGGAATTTATCGTAGAGAACTAATTAAGGAAGTGTGCAAAGCTCTAGCTACAGGGATGTTCTCTGAAGCAGGGCAAATTGAAAACAATTTAAATGTTCAACAGTAGGGGTTAGCTGAATAAAGTATGATACATCTTTTCAATGGAAAATGATCCTGCCATTCAAAACCAAGTTGGAGGTGATTACTTATTGATTCAGAAAGGTATTCCCTGTACATTGTTACAGAAGAATGGTGTGACAAAATAGCATATGCAGTAGGGTTTCATTTTAACAAAAATACACTTGTATATCTATTATGCAGGTGCTGCAGACTCAGATGCCTTCAGAAATAAGGTGTAAATGAGTGAGATGGGGTTGGCATGACAAAACAAGGAGTGGTGGGGAGTGTGGCAAACTCAACAGTGGGTAACTCGACCAGAGTTACTCAAAACTAAATTACCCACATCATTGTGTGGGCTGAATTCAACTGGAATAAATCATTTTGTGATCTCCAGCATTAAATATGTGGTTATCTCAGGATGATGGAGTACTTTTAAAATTTTTTGTCGTTCCTGGTTTAGTTATGTTTTCTAATTTTCCTCTGATGAGCATGTGTTAATTTGGGGAGATGGACAGTGCATGAGCTCCTACACAAAAAGGCAGCATGGACCTTTGAGTGAGAGGCAGTGGGCAGGTGGCGTAAAGAGAAAGGTCAGTTCACTCGATCGGTCACCAGAAGAGAGCTCTCTTGTGGGTAACTGGGAAAGATTAATGTTGCCTTGTGGGCCAGTGGCTTCAGTGACCAGGGAGTGGATATGAGGACTCATTTGGCCCACCAATGACAACCGCAGTGGAAATGGAGAAGCGGATTTACCAGGAGCCACATGGGAGGGTCTTTGCTGAGAGTGGGCTGTCCTCATTTTTAGAGGGGTCTGTAGGGTGGGCTTCCAGTCTGTAAATCTAAGCTCTCAGTGAGAACTTGGTCCTTGGCATAAGGTCCCATGGGCAGAAAAGCCACTTTGTTATGCTGTAAGCGATTGGCTTGAGAATGAGCTGCTCTGGGGACAGCTGACTGAAAATGGCGGCAAGAAAGAAAGGACAGAACTAAGGTGGGGAGTTCCACAGCCAGGCCAAGCCCAACTTCATATCAGATTCCAGAGTAGGTCGGAAGGGACTGAGACAGAGGCTCTAACTGGACCCATGGGGGCCTGGCAAATATTAGCCTTTGTACGGCCAAGGGGTCTCAGCCAGCTCAGTTACCATCAAGAATTCCACGCAAGCTCCCTCTGTCCAGAGGGCCATGGATTTAAAGTTCTAGATGTACAAACATAGGAATCCATGTCCATGGGTGCTCTAGAAAGGGGTCAAGGCAGGTACTGAGTGAGAGCACTAGGTTACCACAACAAGGAGAAATCAGGTAATTAGCGGTCCAGATAAGCAAGCCAAGAAAGTGACCCCCGGGCCAAGCACACACAGGAGTGTGCACACTGCAGGGCAAGTGGGTTATGCCCCCCGATGGCAGGGTGGAGGCTGTCTGCCCTGGATTTCTGCTTCCTGTCTATTATGAACAGACATGGTGATTGGCAGCCGCCAGAAGGAGGCATCATGGCTTTAAAGGCAGCACTGACCAGAAGTGGCAGAAAGGCAAAGGGTTTCATTCCTGGCAGCAGAGATTCCCAAACCTGGGTGAACACAGCATCAGTTGGGAAGACTTCCAAGAGTACATTGTTCTGGGAGACTACTGAATGGAAATCCCTACGAGCTGGGTCAGGGAGCGATGCTGCCTACCTATAGAAATGTATGTGAATTTGTCTGTACCAAGTACACAGAAAGGGGATTGCACGGGTGCTCATCCAGCTATGGAAAGTGGTTACCTCAGAGAAAGGAAGCACAGAGGTGGTGGGCAGCTCCGTGGTTTGCTCTGCATATGTCTGGATTTTTTAAATCTTTTACAAGAATGCATTCAAGTATTATTTTATAATTAAAATTGTAAAAGGAGCTGTGTGGGAGGAGTTTCATGAGAGTATGGAATCACAGACCCCTCAGCCTGTCAGGGACCTTAGAGTCACTTATCTCAAACCCTCATGAGAAAACCATGCTCTCCAAGAAGGACACACAGCCTGTTAGAGGCTGAGATCAGACCAGAACTTAGTTTTTCTGGTTTAGGGAGAGGCGACTGCTCAGTCTGAGAAGGATCTCCCCCTAGGATTGCTAAATAGGATGCATGATTCTTTTTTTATCCAAAATTCAGATTGAACTGAGCTTCCTGTATTTTTGTTTGCTAAATCTGGCAACCCTGTACTCCCCCGGGAACATGATAGACTTAAAGGGCTCAGGAGGAGGAAGCTCTGTGTTACTGAAGTTCCCTAGAGAGGGCCAAGGCACGCTCCTGAGAATGGGCACAGGCAGAGGGATTTCCAGTCGCTCCCTTTTCTAGAAACAAGAATTTTCTCACTACAGATGCACAGATGCTGTCATCTCTGGCTGCACTCTCATGGATTAGATGGGGCTTTTGTGGTTTGTTGTTGTCGGTGATGGTTTGTTTTGTTTGGGGGTTTTTTGGCTTATATTTTACACACTTTTGCAGTGTGTGTGTGTGTGTGTGTGTGTGTGTGTGTGTGTGTGTGTGCTGCAGCCAAGGCATGGCCCGGTGCCTGCAACCATTCTTCCTCATTCGCAGGAATTCTCCTTTGCCAACTATTTGGCCCGCTCTGATGTTTCCAAATGCAGTTGTTAGTGCACTTTTGTGTTTGGAACGAGTGCATTGTGTGGGCCGAGCTGGTCCCTGGGAGGGGTCAGTGCCATGAAATCTGCTGGGAGGGGGCAGGTCAATGCCCCTTTGGCAGGAGGGAGAGAGGATTAGGGCGGATTGTGAAAGTATGCATCTTTCTCTGAAAAACTGTGCATTGCATATTTTCCCAGGGCAGTGTGTGAAAATCCAGGCATAATGGGCACATAACTTTTTATGAATGAACCCTTTATGACTCCCCATGGAGCCCACTTGTCGTGCCCTCATCTGCATTTCCTCTTCTTGATATCCTTATTAAACTCCTCCTCCAAAGCCAGGAACCAGATTTCACTTTAGGAATTTGATACCTTTTCTTATGTCCAATTTCTCTCCAGCCTGTTAGTCTTCTTGGAAGGAGGCTGTTTGGGACTCAGGTTTTCACATAGTGATTATAGGGAAATGCAAGTAGATTGAGAACATTTCACGGCTGGTTAAAGATATCAAATTGGTTTTTCAGTTTCAGGGGTCGTTTATGAGATTGTACCTAACGGGCAGAGGGTGGTGGGGAGATGGTGGCTGCACAGAGAACTCATCCAGTGATCTGAAATACTGTCCTGTTAATTGGATTTCCCTCCCTTATTTCTGCTAAAGAAATGACTCTAACAATGCACTTTTGTATGCAGAACTGTCCTTGAGTATTATCTACCACCACAATGCACACAAAAGCCCTTTCTCCCCCTTTCCCTGAAATGGGGAGGGAAGTTCAGAAAGGCTAGGCTGGCCAATCAGTGTCGCGTGGCCCGTCTACTGGAGTCCCTGGGCAGGGACAGCCTCCCAAATAAGCAGAAATGATAGCGTGAGTCAAAGAGCCAAGCCTGGCATCACCACAGCCTTTCTTTATGGCAAAGGCTTTGATCTTCATTCCTCTGTGTCTGATTCCGAACTGGGAGAATGTTTACATTCTCAGAGAGTAGATTTGACATCTGTTGATCGAAAAATGTACAGTGTTCAGAATTGCACGCTAGATGGAGAAGTTCTTTGTGGTGGTGGTGATGGTGATGAAGAAGGTGAGATTGATGATGAAGGTCAAAATCTCAGACTGCTAAGGTTCAATTCCTGCTTCTACTTACAACTTTGAGTGTAACTCAACTCAAATTTTCCAATCTTCAATTTTTTCATAAGGTGAATGATAGCACCTAATTCAGGGGATAGTAGGGATGCAATTAGATAATCCACGTGAAGTGCTTAGGACAGTGTCTGATAAAAACATCCTTCATAAAAGTAAGCTTTTATTAGTACTATTACAATGAAAATGAGAATGTTGAGACACCAGGCAAAGGATAATGTAGAAGATTCTAGATAAGAATTACGAGGTGATTTGGGGAGAGACATTACTTAGAAATAATTTTTAATTTATTCTACCAAGTCTAGCTCTGCCACTGCAACAAACTACATCTTATTCTGTAACTCCTACCACCTCCCGAGTACTGAGCATGGATGCATTGTCCAGTGGCCTTGAGGTTGGGTGGGGGATTTGTCACCTCTGGTCGGTTTCTTAGGCAGTCAGACATGGCAGTTCCTCTCTCTTTTGGAAACAGTCCCCAGTGGCTGTGATAGCCTAGATTTCAAAGGAGAATTTAGACTTGACCCTTGGGCTAGGCTAAGAAGGAATTCCCTGTGAATTGGCATTGCCTAGCTGTGGGTTCAGTGTCTCTGTCTCCTCATTGGTAAGCAATACTTCTCCACGCTTATGTGTTGTTTTCCAAGAACGAATTAACACTAATTGGCCATGCCAGAAGAACCATTACTGAAAATTTATAGGCTTCTGATGGCTTTTTCCTTGCCAAATTCTTGGCAGCCATTTTAGCTTGTCTCACTTAATGTTAAGATCACCAAATCCAAAAGGCTACAGGTGGCCAGAATGGGAAGGAAGCAGAGAGAGATTAGCGGCCTCTACTCCTGTGTCTCCCCCAAAGAATGTAGGCCACAGTTGGCCATGAGGAAGTTATTCCTCCCCCAGCATTACTCCCCCATTTTTCAGAAAGGCAAAGCAGAGTTAAAAACTTCAAGAGATTGATCCAGTATTTAACATGGTGCTGACAGTAAGAGTACCCACTAAATATCTGTTAAATGGATCCTTAAAAAACATATTGAGATATAATTCACATGCCATATACCTCACTGATTAAAGTGTTCGAGTCAGTGGTTTTAGCCAGTGGTTTTAAGCATGCTCACAGATTTGTACAACTGTCAGTTGCCACAGTCAATGGTAGAACATCATCGTCACCAACAAAAGAAATCTCATGCCCATTAACAGTTACTCCCATGTCTCCCTCAACGTTAAACGGATTTTCTGAGTCCCTAACACAGTTGGTACTTGCCAGAACCACGACTTCTTGTCCAAATAGGCCTTGACAGGCCTGTGTTGAAAACTAGGCGGTACAGCACAGCCCATCTCCCACCTGCCCCACCCCTGTCCTTGCCCTGGCTACCATTCTTACATGCGATGAGGGATCTTGTAGCCAAGGATGACCTTGCACTGGGAAGACAAGGTCTTCTCCCTTTTCCTCTGTAGAAGATTCAAATTTCAGACCTATACTCAAGTGTCTAAAAAATACACATTATTTGTATTTTTAAATAACAAAAGTTTAATAACAATTATGAGTTTCTTTCCATCAGGTAGTGGGAATTTAATTTTAGTCAATTTGTATCTTCTCACCACAGGGTGGGGAGCAGACTTTGTACCAGGACGTGGTAGCAAGGGAGGCCTTCATATTGCCATCTTGATGGCATTGCTGGGAGGTCCTCATTCCTATTTTGTTGCCAGTCTTCTATCCATCTAAGTGGCTGCTCTGCCTCCTCCTTGTCTCAACCTTTGGCCAGTTCAGATTGGTGCCAAGTCCTAGAAGACATCCTATGGCTCCCTGATTCCTCTGGGCTATGGGAAAGTCATTTCTATACCCCTTGCAGGAGCCAGGAACCATGCTGCTGCCATCACCCCATGCTTTGCCTGTAGAACTCTGCATGTCTGTCTCCTGGCCTTATGTCTTAATGAACCATGTGGACACTTTTGTTCTGACTCCAAGTGGGACAGGAGGGTCTTGTTGCCCCTCCAGGCTCTGCAGAGACTGGGACACAGTTATCTGCTTCTCCCAGATCCTTAAACCTACTCAGTCTCTATCATCCTTTCCACCCAGGGTCTCAGCTCAGGGTGAGACAGGGCAAAGGGTCCTTTTAGAGGTGCCCTTCCAACCCCTATCTCACAGTCCCTTTACTCCTCCATCTCAGGAATCTAAGATTAAAGGATAGGAAAATGTGCTCTTATTCATTGCGTATTCTTCTAAATCTTTGGTATTCTGACTAAGCTTGTGACATTCGAAAGGCAAGAAGATCTGATTTCTTCATCAGGTGATCTCAGCATCCCTCTTCTGAGGTCAGGAAGGCGTAACATCTTCCTAAAGACATGCCCAAAGGAGAAGGGTATTTGTTTAATAGGAAACACCAAGGCGGGAGACAGTCATCACCATCTCAGACCATTATCTCTCATATCTGAAGCACCTCAGCTAGATCCATTTGGCAGGAGAGAGGGTACCTGGGTTCTACTCTGGGTACTTTGATTAACTGGAGTCTGGAATTCTCCTGAAGGCAGGTTGCATGACTGTGTCCATCTCATTCTTTCATCCTGTATATGCTGCAGGGTAAGTTGCTGCAGCAGGGTCTGTTGCTTGCCCTGAACCACACTTGAAGGAATACTGCTTATTGCCTGCTTGAGCCCCCTCTTGCTATGTGTCTGACCGTTCTTTTCCACTTCCCAGGTAGGTTCTGTGGCGATCAAGCCCCAGAGCCCGTCACCTCCACGGACAGCCGGCTCTGGGTGGAGTTTCGGAGCAGCAGCAACATCCTGGGCAAGGGCTTCTTCGCGGTGTATGAAGGTTTGTCATGGCAGAGGAAGCCACCTGGGTGGCTCGGGTAGCTCCTGATATGCCTCTGTCTTCCACATGCAGCCCGCTGTCCCTCTCCCACCCCAGGCATGCATGGCCGGTGCCACCAAAGGGGCGAGGCTGAGGAACTCATTGTCCTCTTTCTCCACATCCCGGAAGCAGAGGGGCAGCTGTGCTCGCTTCAGGACAGACGTCATCTACTTGTCACCACTTTGCTGAACTCTCATTCCAGTCCAGTGAGGGGTGGTATCAGGGTTATAGTACCCTGTGGAAAAGAAAGCAGCCTCTGAAGAGCTGTTTGAGCCTGAGCAAAGAATCTAACTTCTTGGAGCCTCTGTTTGTTTCATTTGGGAAAAGCGATCTTTGGACGTTGTCAGGAAACTCTCAAATGCATTTCATGGAAGGACCTCTGAGGTCACCATAGTGGTTGAGTTGAGGGAACCAACAGGTCTGGGCTCTAGGCAGCTGCCACCAGGGCGATTCTGCTTCTATTTGTTCTATAGATTTTTCTGGCCAGCTACCTCTGTGCCTCACGTTCCAAAGGAAACCATTAGATAGTTATTAAGGCCCCTTTTGGGCTTCAATTATAATTTTGGAGAGGCCAAAAGTTTGTTTCCACAAAAGAAATATCATGTGTGTGCATGTGTGCACGTGCACACTCACACATCCCTTTGTACCCGTGGTTCTCTACCCTCTACATGAGCATCACCTGGGGGAACTTCTAAACATCACTGGGGCTCCAAGCTATCCCAGGCCCACTTCAGTCAGAATGTGTGGGAATGTGGCCCCAGCTTCCATAGCTCAAAAAATCTTCCAGGGGATTTTGATGCACAGCAGAGGTAGAGAACCACTGCTCTGTGTGATTATTTTCTGTATATGGAAAAAATTCAGAGTTGCAAACAAACGAAATTATGCCTTTCTGGAGGCACAGTGGTTGGTTGTTAACAAAAGCATTGGCAAGTGGAGTCACCTAGTGGTGGTAAGTGGCCAGCTTCCTTCATAAGACAGGGATCCCCTGCTTTTCTCTTTCTAAAGCTGGTTCTCTGGTTTTCTTTCTAAAGCTACGTGTGGGGGAGACATTAACAAAGACACAGGTCAGATTCAATCTCCCAACTACCCGGATGACTACAGACCTTCCAAGGAATGTGTTTGGAGAATTACGGTGTCAGAGGGCTTTCACGTGGGGCTGACCTTCCAGGCTTTTGAGGTAAGTGCTGTGCAGATGGTCTTTGAAGGATGAAGTGTCTTTTGCAAGACATTCTCTGATCTAGAAAGATGGGTTTTTATATTTTGGTTGAAAACAGGAAGCTAAGAGGCCATTTCAAGCTCGTGGCACATTATACCCAGACGTCTGGTATCAAAACCTTTGCAGACTTTGAAATCACATCTGCCACCTTTCTTAAGGCTGCTAGAGAGGATGAGGGAATAATCGAAGTGAAGATCTAGGATAGGATCCCGGGAAGTTTTGTAGAATTTATTATCTTTTAGTATCTGCAGCTTGATTTGCCCTTGACTTTGCAAGTAGGAGGTGGCTTGGAGAAGCTGGCCACACCTGGGTCCTTTGGCCTCTTGGTTAGATTTTTAGAGTGATATTGAAGTTACCTTCTTAAATCAAAACCTTTAAGGCCAGGCCATTGGTCGTCTTCCATGTTGCCTCTGTTTCCCCCATTTAGATCGAAAGGCATGACAGCTGTGCATATGACTACTTGGAAATCCGCGATGGCCCCACAGAGGAGAGCACCCTGATTGGCCACCTTTGTGGCTATGAGAAGCCAGAGGATGTGAAATCGAGCTCTAACAGAATGTGGATGAAGTTTGTGTCTGATGGCTCAATCAATAAAGCGGGCTTTGCAGCCAATTTTTTCAAGGGTATGAATTAGCAGTTGTTTCCATTTTTAGTCACAGAAAGAGATATTTCTCCCCAGGCTTAAGAATCACAAAATTCATTATAGAACCTCAGCACTAACCGAGGCTGCCTGCAGGAAAAAGGCAGTGGCCCATTTTAGGGCTGTGCTGGGGCCCCCAGCAGAGTTCATGGCTGACTCGGGAACAGGCTCAACCTTGGCTTCTATGTGGCAGAAAGTTCTGCTATTGTACTTGGAAATGAGATTTAAGTTTAATTAGGTAAACTTACAAGGTTAACTTAGTGAACCTTCATGAAACTGGACATTGATAAGAAATATTTGTATAGTTGCTAGTGATAATTGAACACCTACTATATGTCAGGACCAAGGTACTTGATTTACACGATGACATTTTATTTCCAAAATAACCCTTTGACTTCAGTTTGGACCCTGTTTGATCAGTGTTGAGAAGGGCTGCTCAGGGTCAAGAATCCAAACACAGTGAGTGTTACTCCTAAGCTCAGACTCTTTCTCCATTGAGTTGCATTACCTGACATGGGCCAGAGAGGCAGCCCAGGCCTTCAGCTCCTGATGCATCAGCCCCTAGCCAGAAGTGGGTGGCGGTAGGTAGGAGAGCGAGGGGGTGGTGCTCGGGGAACAAACCTCCATGTCGCCTTAGGGACAAAGTGCTCTGCAGGGTCTTGATGAAACCAGACCCAGAATGGTATGGGAAGACCAGCATTCCTGGCCCCAGTACAGCAGGCTTCCTGGGATTCCTTTGAATGGGTAGGTCTTCCTTCTCTGTTCTCAGGGCCCTGGCAGCCCCTCAGACCACACCCTATACGGGAGTATTGGGTATTCCCCAGCACATTGTGACTGGGCACCAACAGCACACTAGCAGCCACTGCAACTGAGGCCCTTTGGTTAGTGGTACCACTCACACCCAAGAGAATGCTGCTTTTCCTTCCTTGTCTCCCATCCCAGGATTCCTGGCTGTGTCAGTCTAGAAATCCTAATCTCTTTCTTACCCCATCTCCCCATTCACGCCCTCTCATCCCCTTCCCCCAGGTTCTTCATGAGCAGGAAGGTGTCAGAAGAACCCCCTTGCATTCATGTGACCATGAGCAGGCAGGCATTGGTCCTTATTGAAGCCTCAGCATTCCTTTCTATAAAATGGAGGGGGTGGGGAGTAAATCTGCCCATTTTACCTAACCAGTTTTGAAGCCCAATGATATGATGGCTGTGGAGACACTTTATAAGCTGAAATATGCCACACAAGCATGGGAGATTATTTTTTTTCTCTCTTGAGGCATCTGAGGAGAACAGAACCCAAGTAGAAATAACAATTATAATTTTCTGAATAATTGGTGACAAAACTTACTTCTTTCCCAAGCCAAAAAGCCAGGCTACAGTAAGTATATTTCAAACATAGGTCAACTAATGGTTGTAGCAGGAAGAAGGACATGACAGTCTTGGTTGAGATGCCTGATAGTTCACAGCCCCCGCTCTACCCTGGCCCAGACTGCATGTGACTTAGCAGCAGCAACACTGTCTGGGTGACCTTGAGCAAATTACAGAACCTCTCTGAGCCCCATTCCTTCCACTTACAGAAATAGTAACTACCAGGTTATGGCAGAGTTGACAGGAAAAAAAGAAATAGCATAAGTGAATACACATGGTATAATGTTTAGTCACATTGATTTTCTTTGCTTAGAAAGGCATCTTTGACATGGTTATTTTCCTCTCTGGAAAAAAAATGACATGACAATTTCTTCTTTCTGTTGCCATGTATAAGTTTCTTGTTGCTGCTGTAACAAATTACCACAAACTTGGTGGCTTAAAACAACACAAATTTATTATCTCATGTTTCTGGAGGTCAGATTTTCTTGCCATTTCCAGCTTCTAGAGGAGGCCCCTAGGGGAGGCTCATGGTGCCCTTCCATCTTCAGGCCAGCAATAGGCAGTTGAGTCTTTCTCAAGCTGTATCACAGACTCCTGCCTCCGTTGTCACATTCCTTGTTCTGATGAAACTCCTCTTCCCTCTTTCAGTTATAAGGACCCCTGTAGTTACACTGCGCCCACCTAGATAATCCATGATAATCTCTCATTTCAAGATCTTTAATTTCATCACATCTGCAAGGTCCTTTTTGCCATGTAAGGTAAAGACTCACTGGCTTCAGGGACTACATCATAGGCAGCTTTGGGAGGCCTAATTTTGTTTACCACATGTCCCAAATGATTATGAGGTTTCATTCTAATTCTCCTGTTTGTTTTCTTCCCTGACTTCTACTCCTAGGTTTATGTATTAGGTATTGGGATTTCTTTCCAGTGAGATAACTGGTAACCAGTTGGCACCCATCCACCCATACCTCATACCTAGTTCTGCTGATAATTAGCGATACACATATTTGAGAGGACCAGCCAAAGCTGGAGATGAGTGTTCTCCAGATTTAGAAAAAAACAAAAACAAAACAGCTTGCCCAGTTAAATTTGAATTTCAAGTGAAGAATGATCTTTCAGTATAAGCATGGCCCAAATATTACATACCATGCTAGGAAATGACTGGTTATTCATCTTAAATTCAAATTTAATTGAGCCTTCTGCATTTTGTGGCAACCCTGCTGGAGATGTCAGCAATGGAAAGGAGTATTTCTCTCTATGATGTTAAAATGGTTTGTAAAGACTGAGTTGAGAGCCATGGCAGACTCTCAGAAACATGATAACCAGCTCCTTTTGCTAGTTAGATCTCATCTTCTTCCTCCTCCCCATTTAATACTCATTCAGCAGTCATCAAACATGTGTCAGGCGCTGTGCTTGGGGCTGTGGACACAAAGGAAAACACAGTCATTGTTTTCAAGAGCTCAAGGTGGTGAAAGAGACCTGTGAATAAATGGGCAATGATATTGCTGGAGGTGTGGACCTGGGAGGAGGCCAGGAGACCTTCAGACTCAGCCAGTGGGGTGGGGTCAGGTTACCCAGGCTGCTACTTCAAGGGCTTTTCATTTGCAAACAACTCGTTTAAATGCCCATAAAGGTGTTAATTGAATATGGGGTGGGGCAGCTTGACATCTTTTTTTTGCCAAGTTGGATGACCTTGACCCTGAATCTTAAAAGAGGAAACTGGACTAGTAGAAACCTCACTGGAACTTTTAAAGGGCAAATAAAAGACATCTACTGAGTCTGCTAGAAACTCCATTAGTTTATCTCACTTTATCTTCAGATCATCCCCTTGGTAGGCATTATTATTACCCCCATTTTCAAACTGGAAACGAAACTGAAGTCCTAAGGTGGTAGAGCTAGAACTACACCCTGGATTTGTAGGACTCCAACAGGGCACTCCCTATCCATGACAGAGACCTAAAAGCCATAGGCTAGTACAGTGAAGGAATTTTAATTTTTCATTCATGTTCATGATTTGTTTCTGATACTTTGTCACCTTTCTGCCTCCTTGATACCATGGGAGCATAGGGAAAAGGGCCTGGATTTAGCATTGGAAGTTCAGGTTCTAGTCCTGCTCACATTTCTAACTAGCTGTTCATTCCCAGGCAGCCAATTTTTATTTCTTTTTTTCTTTTTCTTTTTCTTTTTCTTTCTTTCTTTTTTTTTTTTTTTCTAGATGAGGCAACCCTTGACCTCACAGATTGCAAGGATCTTGTCAGTTTACAATCCCTTATTTAAAAAAAAATTTTGTTTTATGCCTATAGCACCTGGTCTTCCTAGCTGGTCTCCCATCCATGTACTTACCAGGCCCGACCTTGCTTAGCTTCCGAGATCAGATGGGATTGGGCTTGTTCAGGATAGCATGCCCATAGACCAATTCTTATTTATGAAACTGGATTATACCTGCTTTGTTCTTCACTCTGTTCCCATTGCCTGGCCTGCAATGGGCTCAGTAGAATGGATGAGGCTCAAATTCCTCATTTGTGGATTAGGCATCCTGCTACCTGCTCTGCCTACATTTTGGGGTTCCCATGATGATAAGTAAGGCAGAGACCACAGTCTAGAGCTGAGTTATCTAACAGAAATAGGAAGTGAGTCACAAATGTGAGCCATATGTGTAATTTTAAACGTTCTAACAGCCACGTTAACCAGCCCCCACCCTTCCAAAACTTCAGAACAATACCAGGCCAAATTAATTTTAATGATATATTTAATCCAATGTATCAAAAATACTGTCATTTTAATATATAATTAATATGTACAATATTAATTACCTATCTTATGGCATTTTTTTCTTACTAAGTCTTGGAAATCCAGTGTGTTTTATACTCATAGCACACCCTTGTTTAGACTCGCTGCATTTCAAATGTTAGATAATCATACAGGGCTGGCATCTACCATGTCAGTCAGCACAGGTTTAGAGACTGTGCGCAGTCAGCTTCCTTGCCCAGTCTTTATCCAAGAAGCCATAAGTAGGATGTCCTATGAACACACCCAGTGCCCACTGCGTGTGTCAGGACTTCTCCAGTGAAAGAAACTAGAAGAGAAACTACAAAGGCCACAAAGAAGAATTGGACCAAGTCAAAGAAGCTCTTGCCTTGGTTCCAGTTGGCAAGAGGTTCTGCTCAGGGTCCAGCTGGCGCAAAGCACTGACCGGGGTGCCAACTGGCCTCTGTATTCCTCTCCTGGTGCCAGATGACAATCCCTCGCAGGGCCTGCTGGCTGAACAGCCAGCAGAGCGCCTCACATCTCTGGTTATTTTCAATGTTGGGAACATTTGAGGGTTGGCAGGGCCATTTTGGTCACACGCTGTCCACAAAAGTACATGAGGATTTCCATCTTGACCCCACTCTCTACTCTCTCATTGCCGATGGACCACCATGGGTGTTTAATGAGGAGGACTGGCATCCTTCAAGGTACTTCAAAACCTCAGGGATGGGCCCTGCATTCTCTTTACTTAACCCTCTTTGAAACAATCTTTGAGACCTTACCTGAGTCATCTCATTAATGAACCTCAGAATGGTTTCTTCTTTCACTGATACCACTTGGAGAAGGCAAAGTTTCAGCTTCTTCTTCCACCCCCCATTCTCGCTCAGATTTTTTGGCAGGCTTGGCTTTGGCCACTGTAGCCCAGAGCAAGCACGCACCCATGGGCTTGGAGCAGTTGCTACTTCACTGCAGTGTGGAGGTAATACAGAGGACATACATTCAGGCTCCCACTGAAAGCATGCCATCCACCTCAGCTGGAGCAGCATTGGAAATGGCCAAATAGGCCGCTGCTTTTACTGAAGAGAGGTCAGGTGTAGATATATCTTTCACTTACCTTCTTGGGCCAACGCCTTATTCTTTTAGTCTCTGGGGGAACTGTATTCTCTTTGCTTTAGGCTCAAATCCATTCCACCAGCCTTCCTCCCTCCTACTAGTCTAAGATGGCATCAGGAGACTTATTCATCTGTGGTCCTTCCTTTCTTGCCTGTGATATATGTGTGTCCTGCCCATAATCATAGCATCATCTGGCATCAGAGTCTCCTTTCACCCCGTCCCCATTGTGGTCCTTCGTTCATCTTAGTCTATTTGGATAGGCTTTCCCATAGTTCCTTTCTGCCCTCCCCCTATGTTCACCAGCCAGTTTCTGGGCTCTGCTGTGCCGCCCTCCTTCCCATTTAGTCTTTATGGATCCATCTTTGATGAATTTTCCTTCATCTGTTTCTTCCTTGTCTCCCTCCCCTCCTCAGGCCTGCACTACTCCACTCTTACCTGATTCAGGTATGCCCAGAGAACCTTATTCTTTTCAGTGGACCATGGCTCCACTGGGGTGCGAACCCAGGACCTTCTACGTGTAAACTGCTACACTATGGAACCACATCCTTATTCTCATTTCAAAACAGAAGGAAGACTCAGAGGGGTTGCATCACCTGATTTGTTTCAGGAAGATCCACTGGTGGATCCAATCCAGATGTGTCTGGCTCACTCTAAAGCCTGGACTCTCTCCATTTCTCCTCTTAGACTTTCTAGTAAATGTTGAAGAATGTACTTTGCATACTGAAAAGTGATAAATAATTGAAGGATTGTGACTATACAATACTTAATACATTTAACCATAATTGATACATTGATTTGAGGCTATGGACAACTTTGACCCCTGCCTAGAGCATGTGTCCTCAACCCATTCTCCCCTGTTGACCAACTTATTCAAGCTTTTGTTGAGTCCAAGAACACAACTGTCTTAGAGTTAGCTGTGGTTACTTTCCATTACATGAAATGATGGGATATTTGCACTGTCCTTTACCCAGTGAAGAGCAATATGGTTGATGAGTATGTTGTGCATCATAAACAAGGAAGATTGGAAAGAAATGGGTTTATTTGAGCTGGAAAAGGGCAAGGGTGGAGGGAGACATTCTGATTGAAGGGTTTGGGTTTTCTGGAGGACCAATGGGTTGGAAGTTGCAAGGAGTCAGAATTTTGACAATTCAAATTGCAAAGGACAAGAAATACCTTTGAAAAGCAATGAGACCCCTATTTCTGGGTGTTTTCACACCGAGCCTGAAAAGCCATCTATCAGAAGTGTTATTTAAAAGATCCCCAGTCCTTCCTTGCTGAGAAGGAAGGACTGGAGATCTTTTCAGGTCTTTACCAAGAAGTCAAAGATGGCCTGATTTGTTTTATGTGCAATATGGTCTTTCAGGATTCTGTGGACAACTCAGTGCTTGCTCTGTTCGTACCTTGCATGGCGTTAAGAACCACCAATATTTTCTTCCCCTTGCCCCAACCCTTCCTTCTCCCTAGATTGGACTTCTTTTCTTTTTTTTTTTTAAAGATGTCTCAGTGTTCAGATGTCCCTTCACTAGTCACTCCAGCTCGGTTAGGCCACAACCTGCATGCTGTCTTTCAGGGATGGATGTACTACAGTTTGCCAACAGAAAATAATGATTTTTTCCCTTTTATTTCTGATATACTACTTGGAGATGCCCAATGCCTGAAAAAAGAATTTTTTTTTTCCAGTGGTGCCTGGGATGACTCATCCAGGGAGATTCTCCAATGATCCCTTGTTCTTTTTCTGGACAGTGCTCTTGGTGTCCTATTTGCTATTATTAATTGCCCCCAAACACATCACTAGACACAATTGGTGCTGAATCCCATGCAGCTGCCCTGCTGACTCAGTCTCCCTGTGGCCTCTTCCTGCATTTTCCCCTGAGCATTGGCTAACCTGAAAGTCCAGTGATTTCTCTAATCTTGAAGATCTCCTTGTGCATACCTCTTTGGATTATTTATAAGAATGCTAAGTCCCAGGTTCTTGTTCTATCTCTAGGGAATACTTACACATCTTCATCTATAAACATGTCCCTTTGTCCTTGTCCTTTATTTAATATCCTTGAGAAGTTCCATATTGGGGGGTATTGGAGGCAATTTTATGGCACTGAAATTGGTTAAATCTTTGATATGGAAACCTTGAGGTTTTTTAAAATCACAAAGGAATACAGCTGACTGAATACTTCAAAGAATGAAATTGTTCAGGCCTGATCTCTCTTCAGCAGAGCCCCGCTCTGGCTAGCAAGTCACTCTTGTTGTGTTCTCAAGATCCCACCCTTTACTGTAGCTGCTGCCAGGTTCTGAGATGTGGACATAGGGCTCCTTGGGAGGTGGTCCCCAGGAGCCGTTCTTGTTCTTGGAGGACACTTGCTGGCGACTCTGGGATGGACTGTGACTGTGATGGGGAATGGACCAGGCAGCTTTGTGATGATTTAACGAGGGTCACCTTTTCCCCAACAGAGGTGGATGAGTGTTCCTGGCCAGATCATGGTGGGTGTGAGCAGCGCTGCATGAACACCCTGGGTAGCTACAAGTGCGCGTGTGATCCTGGCTATGAGCTGGCCGCCAATAAGAAGACGTGTGAAGGTTGGTGTTGAACATGCCACGCTGGAATCAGAGGGGATGGGAGACAAGCCTGAGGGGACGTGGGGCAGAGATGGGGTGCTGGCTGGTTGTGAAGTAATAACAGACAACTGCAGTGGATGATCGGAGGAAGAAACGCAATAAACTCATAAATGTGAAAGGACCGCCCAAATTACACAACCTCAACCCTAGAAACTGAAACTAGAACCACAGATTATTTTCTTCTGTGACTGTGAAAATTCACATGATTATTAAGGTAGGAAATAAAAGCAAAGAAAAATCATGAGCACTTTGGTATGACTCAGCTAATAGCCATTTAATTCACTTTATTTCTACCTGGCTGGTGTTTCCCTTCCTTACCCACCTGCGTGACTCCATTTGTTTATGTAAGCCAGGTACATTGCATAGCTTGGCGCAAACATTTCTGATTCTTCTTTAGGCCATGCCAACTGGGTGGCAGGTCAGTACAAATGCATCGTCGTCATCTTTAAAAGCAGTCATACCTGTCTTCAACTTTGTCCTTCCAAATCCTCTGTTGAAACAGGCTAGAAGAAAGGACGTTGAATTAATCAGTTCAGGTTGTCTAACTTTTTATTATTATTATTAAAGAACAGCAGGGCTTATTGCTGCTGGGAGAAAAGCGCAGTCACTTGGAACGAACACCAGATGAACCTCGCTTCTGTTTTCCCTGTGCAGTGGCCTGTGGCGGTTTCATTACCAAGCTGAACGGAACCATCACTAGCCCTGGGTGGCCGAAGGAATACCCTACCAACAAAAACTGTGTCTGGCAGGTGGTGGCTCCCACTCAGTATCGGATCTCCCTTCAGTTTGAAATGTTTGAACTGGAAGGCAATGATGTAGGTTTTGCATTCTTGATTGGGGATTGTATTAGGATGTGGCTCCGGACTGGGCGAGGGGTCAGCAGGCAGGGAGGTGGAGTCTTAGGGTCATGACATCTTAGCTGGGAGGGAACTGAGGGATATTTGCCGCAGCAGTTTTTAGCTGCCTATCCTCTGCAGGTAGAGTGCTTGGGTACTCTTGTCACTGCTAAATCCAAGGAGAATCCGGACAAGACTGGAGGAGGCGGGTCTTGGGGTCTGGAAGTGGTCTGGACAGGAAGGTCCCCTGGGTGAGAATCTGGGGGTTGGTATCCACCTGAGGGGAATGGAGAGGGTGAGGTGCAGCTGAGGACCAGGATGGTATAAGCATCCCTTGGGCAGTAGTCACAAGGTAAGCAAGTCAGCCGAGGCCCAGGCAGAACCCTGCCGCAGAGCGTGGGCAGGCATGTGGCCTGTCGGCCCCTCCGCCTGCAGGGGCCCAGGTAGGAGTCAAGGCGACCCACCTGCTGGACCTGGCTGAGCCCATCTGGCCACCTGGCAGGGTTTAGCTTTCAGGAAGGGGTCTTGCAGTGCACAGGGGCAGGGGTGGCGATGTGGAGACACCAGGCAGCTCCTGGTGGTGCTTCTTTGCAGGTCTGTAAGTACGACTTCCTGGAGGTGCGCAGTGGCCTGTCGCCTGACGCTAGGCTTCACGGCAGGTTCTGCGGCTCCGAGACGCCCGAGGTCATCACCTCACAGAGCAACAACATGCGTGTGGAGTTCAAGTCAGACAACACGGTCTCCAAACGTGGCTTCCGGGCCCACTTCTTCTCAGGTGTGGGAACGAGGACACAGCACTGAGGGCAACACAGCTTTGGGGGCTCCCAGCCTCTGGAGCACCTGCCCACCCCTCTCTGCCACCTGCCCTGACCTTATGGTATTTCCCTAACAAATTACCATCAACTGGGTGACTCAAAGCAACAGAATTGTGTTCTCTCCCAGTTCTGGAGGCCAGATGTCTGACATCAGGGTGTCAGCAGGACTGTGTCCTCTAAAGGCTCTGGGAGGGCCCCTTCCATGTCTCTTCCCAGCCTGTGGTTTCAGTGCTTCAGGATTAGGTGAGCCTGTGGTTTCAGTGCTTCAGGATTGGGTGGGCTTTGCCTCTTTATTCTTTAGGTGTTCTCCAAGGATTCTTAGTCATCCTCACGAAATAAGAGGGTGAAACTAAAATACAAAGTGTTCAGTGGCCCATGACCCACAGTGGGCACAGGGTACAGAGGAGGGAGACACCTAGACCCCTGAAGCTACTACCCCAGTGGGAAGTCAGGATGGAGGCTGGTCCTCCCGCTATTGCAGGAAGAAGTTGGCTTAGGAGAGGGACGCAAACTGCCCTGGCTTGTTCTACAAGCACCAGCTGACAGTTGAGTTCATACATAATAATAAATAAAAGCTAACAAGTACTCTGAGCTGGACGCTGTTCTAAAGGCCTTCACTGTGCTGATTCATTCCGTCCTCTCAGCAACTCTACGAGGTGAGAATACCGTTATTGACTCTACTTTAAGGTGAGGCAACTGAGGCACTGAGGTCGAGGTCAAAGACTGCCCAAAGTCACAACGGCTGGCAGTTGTGGAGTGAGCTGTCATTCACTTACCTGCTGCGCAGGCAGGAGGTGGCACGGGCCCCGACTTCTAGGTCACGCAGGGCTTGTTCACTGAGTGACCTTGGGCAGATTAGCATTCTCAGCCTCAAGTTTCCTTACCTGTAAAATGGAGGCACAGGAACCCATCTCCTAAAGGTGTGTAAGAATTAACTTCGATAAGGCACAGAAAGCGCTTGGGGCGGTGCCCATTGCATAGTAAATACACAATATGTGGTAGTTGTTTTTATTATTGTTACTATTATTAGACTCTCCTTTAAGGAGTTCTGTTTCTGGCAGGGATCGGGGTGGAGAACATATATATACATTAAAGTGCTTTAGGAGCATGGGGAGTTTGATATATACCAGGGCCACGTAATATGCAACAAAAGCTGCCTTCCCGCACGCCCAGTGAGGGGAGGCTCCCTAGTGGAGGCTACTTTTTGTCAGGATTCTAAGTCAAGAGGGACCATCCCAAGTTGGCGGTTTCCCTAAGAAGGGTCCGTTGATCTCCCCAGACAAGGACGAGTGTGCCAAGGACAACGGCGGGTGCCAGCACGAGTGCGTCAACACGTTCGGGAGCTACCTGTGTCGGTGCAGGAACGGCTACCAGCTCCATGAGAACGGACACGATTGTAAAGAAGGTAAGGCTGGGCTGCAGCTGGGGGGTTGAGCTAACTTGGCTGCCAGGAGCATGCTGGTGTGTCAGAGGGAGAGTGAGGGACCATTCCTCCCAGCCTGCCACCTCCTGAGCCCCCGAGACTGGGCATCTTCCTTCCCTCATGCTTCCCTCCCTGAAGTGCGATTTTCCCCAGGGCATGGACAGGCCCTCAGGTGCTCTCCTGGAGGCATTGCAGTGGTTAAATTCCCGTGCTCCAGGATCAGACTACCTAGGTTTAAATCCTGGCTCTGCTACTTACTAGCTGTGTGACCTTGGAATAGTTACTTAACCTCTCTGAGCCTCAATTTCCTCTTCTGTTTATAAAGCTCTAAGCATACCCCCTTCCTAAAGTTTTTCTGAGGTTTAAATGACAGAATACCTAGAAAGTATTTCAGACAGTCTGACACATATTAAGCACTTGAAATGTTAATAAATACCAGCTATCTATATCATATTATTTACCGTATGTGCGGATCTAATAATAAAATAAAATTGGGAAGTCTTTGCTTCCTGCTCTATTTACGTTTGGGAGTTCTTCAAAGCCAGATGGCTTTGAATGTGCAGTTATTCTGGGAAAGGGCTTCCTCTGTTCTCACTCCACCCTGCAAAGGGAGTTTGAACATTTCTGATACACCCACAGGCCTCTAGACCTTGGCCCCAGCCGCAAAGCCAAGTAGGTGAGGGATAAACATTTGGAGTTAGGAGATTTGGCTGGGGTGCACAGAGTCTGCTCAGGGCCTTCCTGGAATATTTCAGGAAGAGCTAAGACATCTTTAGAAGCAGATGCCACTTCCCCTCCAAGCCCAGCCCTGGGACACAGATGAGGGTGGTCATGGGTTGAGTTGGGAGGTGGGTTGGAAGAACTTAGATGGAACTGCGATTCTGGAATTCAAAAAATCATTGTCAAGTCCCCGTGAAGGGGGCTGGGGCCAAATCAAGGCTGGCCTCCTTGGGTGTGGGGGAGAACAGGAGGGAGATAAACTCCACTAAGGGCCCACCAGCTCAACAGTGGCTGCCTTCCTGTGAGTTTCCCCAGGGGACAGGGGTGCAGAAATAAATGCCCTGGGTGCTGATCCCTGCTCCTGTTGTCACCTTTTCTCTGTGTAGCTGTAAAGCGGAGGAAGCAATGAGCAGCATAAACCTCTTGCGACCACTTCACCCTCCCTCTTCGTCTGCCCACCCTTGTATGCCCCTGCCCTGCCCCCCGCAGCTACCTCAGCCTGAATCCACAGTAATACAAGGTCCACCGCCTCAGCTCCCTCTCTTTCCCAGTTAGTACGGTGAAAGCAGACCAAGGTTTGAGTCCCGACTCCACCCCTTACCAACAAGTCACTTACCCACTCTAAAACTAATTTTCTCATTTGGAAAGTAGGAAGGATAAAACAAGATGATGCATTTGAAATGCTTGGCACAGTGCCCAACACAGAGGGCACTATGACTGGCCAAAATGCTACTCATCAAGCAAGTCAGGGGCTACTCTTCGCTAATACCACTGTAACCAGGGCAACATCTGTAGCCTCCAAATGAAACTGCTTGGAAAAACTACAAGATGTGTAGACGAAGGCTTAGTGATGAAGATCCTTGCCTGCACTTGCTAAGCTTCTTACATGTATTATCTCATTTAATCCACATAAGCCCCTTATGAGGTTGGCAATCATTTACAAATATGAACATCAAGACTTATGTAAGTGTCCAAAGTCCCACTGCTTGAAGGTGGTGGAACCAAGACTTGAACCACTGTCCATCTGACTGCCCCCAGGGCCTGTGCTCTCAACCAGGAATTCTGTCATATTTCTTGTGATAACCAGGATGTGAATAGTTACAGAAAAAACGATACCTAGCTCCAGAGCCACTGCCAGGAAGGCAGCAGCCAAATAAATCAGCACATCTCTGAGCTAGATGACATTTGATTCAGGCTGACCCCTAAATCAACATTTGCTAATGACCATGTAACAAATAAGAGTGAGCTTTCTCTTAGAAAGCCTCCTATGATGCCCACAAGTGAATTACTGCTCTCTCTGCTTGTGTCCCCCACCACCCCCAGCTGGCTGTGTGCACAAGATCAGCAGTGCAGAGGGGACCCTGGCGAGCCCCAACTGGCCTGACAAATACCCCAGCCGGAGAGAGTGCACCTGGAACATCTCTTCAACCGCAGGCCACAGGGTGAAACTTGTGAGTCATTTTTGTAATTTAGACAACAGGGACCTTGGTTTCAGACAGATATGGGTCTGAGTCTCTGCTTCGCCACTCCTAGCTCTGAAACTTGGGTACTCAACAGGACTCAGTGTCATGGTCTGAAAAATGGAGGTGCTACTTCATGGAACTGTTGTGCAGATTAAAAGGGAGGCTACACGGGAAACTCTCAGCACAGGGTAGTGGGTAAGAAAAGCTCTAAATAGCACCCACTTACAGTGGTATGGTGTGAGGTGGAACGTGGCACACAGTGCTGTTTGAGATTTAATTGTTTCCTCTCTTAATTTTTTATAAAACAATACATTCTCAAAGTTAAAAATGCAATCAATGCAGATCTCTTATGCCACTCTAGAAATGACTTGTTTGAACATTTTCTTGTGAATTCTTCCAGAAATTTCCTATGTACATACAATCATGTGAGTACATTCACAGAAAAAAAAAAATGTATATCCTTTTTCTTGCCCAAACTTCTCAATTGGGCTCTTATTATTCATATTCTTTTATGACTTACATGTTTTTTCAATTTACACTAGCAAATTGTTATTTATGCCAATTCTCTCTTGAATTAAAATATATATCTTCCAAGTCTGTACACCATGCTGTTATTGCAAAGAGAAATGAGTCTTTCCTACAAGCCTCCTTTCATCCCTCAGAGACTCCCAGATCCTGGAGTGTAAAACAAACCCTCTTGCCAGTTGGAAAAGTTGCTGTACTCAAGACAAACGAACAGTTTTTAAACGGGTTACTGGAAATAAGTAAGCTCTTCAGAAAACATATGACTGTCCCTCTGATTTATGGACAATAATGCAGGGAGGATGGAAGGGAAGAAAGGAGATGTGATGATAAATAGACGATGGCCCCTGGGCTTGAAAGGGTGTTGGCTGGCAGGAGTAGTGAGGACAGGTGAGTAAATGGGCTCCCAGGCTAGAGTGTTGGGTGCTCGCGCCTCTCTGTGCTAGGCCTGGGGCATCGAGGGATGGAGAAGGCACAGTTCCTGACTACAAGGTGCTCCCAGTAGGCACCTCATATGAATGGCTGCCAGTGTTAGAAAATGCTGTGGGGTGCTCCTTTCCTGGGTCGGTCGGAACAGCTTTGAATTTGGGCGAGGGTGATCTAAAGAGAGCGCTTTAGTTCACTCCTTCCCCAAGACTGTCATCTTCTGGAATATTTGCGCAATGGCAACATTGCGCCGTCTCTGACAACCGCGGGGGAATGGCGCCCCCTGGGGCTAGGAACGCGCAACCTACATACCTGGAAGTGGCTAAGGGCCGCAAGGTTTTAGAAGTTGCCTAGAACGTCTTTTCTTGTTATTTACAGTATTAAGGAATTGAAGCAACCAATCCCAGTGGCCACAGTAAAGCCAGACCTCAGATATATTTGTGGCTCATAATATATGTTAGATTAAAAAAAAAAAACTTTCTTGGGAAGCAGATGGTGGATATAGTGATCATGCTCTATTTTTTGCTATCATAGAATGTGAGTTGAATACTTCCAAATGCTGGTATTACACTGTATGGGGCCAGCAACAGGGTGTCCCATGTACCTTTGGGGAGCTCCCTGCCTCCCTGGTTCACTGCCTCCCTTCCAGTGATGCCCTTCCAGGGCATCACCTGCCCTGGTGCTACTGGTCTCCCCTTCCTGTTCCTGCTCACTGTCCCCACCCCTACTCTCTGGCCCCCAACTTCCTTTCTATAAGGTGTGAAGAGCTTTGCCTATTTCAGATGTGTTTATCATTCCTATGAAAGCCCACACTGCTAATGGCTGCTATCCACCTCATCCCTACCCTGTCATCTTCTTTTAAATTGAGATCCCTCTCCCCAACTAAGGTCCTCTCCCCCTACTCTGTCATGTGATCCAAGTCTTTACTAAACACTGTCCCCTCTCACCTTGTCCCATCTTTCTCACAGCTATGGGCAAGCCATCAGTCAGCTGCTGCCCAGTGCCCAAGAAGCTCTATATTTGGGGCTGCAAAGCCTGGTGTATGGCCAGGGGCTCCCCTGGCCAGCTTCAGGGGACAGTCATAAGGGGAGACAAGGAGGAGGAAGGCAGTATAGCCTGGTGATGGTTAGGAGTGTGGCCTGGAGTCAGGCTGGTTGCAGATCAAGTCTAGCTCCATCTTCCTCTACCTGAGTCACTTCTCTAAGACTCAGTTTCCCCTTCTGTACACTGGGGATAATAGCTCTTCCCTCACAGAATCATCGGATAAGTGAGAAACCACAGGGCCCTGCATGGGAAAAAACATTCAGCTAATATCAGCCATTATGAGGATGATAATGTGGAGCCGTGTGCAGGTCGTAAAGCCTCGTTCATCCGCATTATTTGTTCTGAAGGATTGCACAGTTTAGTGCAGAGGTTAGGGCATGGGCTCTGGAGCCAGAACTCCTGGTCATGGTCATGGTCATGGTCATGGTCCAGCTCTGGCAGTGGGTCATCTGACAACTCTTTGCCTTGAATTTCCTCATCTTTAAAGCAAGGATTAAAATGGTAGACATATCACAGGGCCTGTGAGGATTAATACTTGTAAAGCACTTAAAACAGCTCCTGGCCCTGAGTGAGGGCTTGGTGGTTGCTGCTCTTATCATTTAGTGAGGGAGAAGCTGTGTGACATGGTGGAAAGAGCACAGACGTCAATACACATTTAAACAATCTGAACCTGGCCATGCCATCTGCAAAGTGATCACAGTAGTGACAGCTCATGTAATTACTTCCTAGGGTAGTTTTGGGGACTGAAAGATGGGTGAAGTTTAGGTGTCACCATGATCACCATGGGCTCCACACCCCCTGTCAGCCCACTGGGCAGACGCATGTCCTGCCTCCCCAGTCCTCACTCACCCCTAGGGAGGCGGCCCTCACCTTGGCTGAATGCCAGGCCCTTGCCTCACTTTCTGCTCTTCTATCCCCAGACTTTTAATGAGTTTGAGATCGAACAGCACCAGGAATGTGCCTATGACCACCTGGAAGTGTACGATGGGCCCGACAGCCTGGCCCCCATCCTTGGCCGTTTCTGCGGCAGCAAGACACCAGACCCTATGGTGGCTTCAGGCAGCAAATTGTTTCTAAGGTTTTATTCAGATGCCTCTGTGCAGAGGAAAGGCTTCCAGGCGGTGCACAGCACAGGTATGCGGGCAAGTCACCCAGCCTTGTTGACTGCAGATAGATAGGTGATAAAGGCCGGGGAAGGATTGGCTTTTACTCTGACTATGGGGGAAGGGAGGTGTGTGACAACACATCCTCTGAAAAATGAAACATGGGCTACAATAGGGGAAAGGTTGTTTTCTTTTATGTCCTTTGTGGGTGCCACATTTATTTGCTCCATTCCTTCCTTCCTCCTGTCCTCTTTTTTAAAAATTTATTTGTGATTTTACTGATCTGTTTACAAAACTCTGGGAACTGAGTGGTAGAGAGCAGTCCTTCCTAAGGACAGGTTTTAAAAATGTTTCTGTTCCTCATTATTTTTCCTCCACTTCAAATGTAACTAGCTTGATTTGGTCCTTTGGAGGAAATTGTGTATGCATATAACTGATATATCTGCTTTGTTAAATAGAAGAATGTCAATAAGAAAATTGTCTGCTTTTTAGCTATGAAATTGTTACCAGCTGGAACCAATAAAAGCAACTTTAACTCTTTGATCCTGGCATTAGATTGCAGCCCTTTGGCAAAGCAGTGGCTGCCTTGAGCCCACCCTGAGATCAAGATCAGGGGACCCTATGAGGTGTTCTTTTCCCTTTAACAGCCTCTCCCTTCATCTTTTTTTTTTTTTTTTTGAGTCAGAAATGTGAATCAGGTAAAACTACATGACAACCTAAGCCCTTAGGTGGTTTAGCTGTCCTTACCTATCAGAAAACATTTTATTCATTGTCTACCTCTTTAAGGGGTTCTAGCTTCCCAGAGGGAAGTTTAAAAGCCAGTGACTAGTGACTTCACTCTCTTGTCCTTACAGAGCATAGGTGCTTGAGGTGGGTCAGGGTCCCGGCAGGAAATGAGAGTATACTCAGATAGAGTCATTAATAAGGGATTGTTAACAAAGGGGTGGGCAGGGTGTGAGGACACCCTGTGACAGTGCATCTGTCACTACTCCAGGCCCAGATGAAGAAACAGTTCCTGGAGCCTGGAGACAGGTGGGTGCAGGCAGAAGGCCCCTGTACAGGAGCTGTTACCTTCAGTTGAAAAAAACAGCCTTGGTGACCAGGCAGGGTGCAGGCCTGGGACTAAATACGCTGATCTCTCTCTCTCCTCCCTCCTTTTGTTCTGCTGGTGCTCCCACAGCTGAACCCACCCGGAAGGCAGAGAGTAAAGGGGCCTATCCTTGTGGACCTAGAGGTCAGGTTTTTGGGACCCAGAGCAGGTGGGGGAAAATGGAGACAAGATTTGGCAGGACGGATAGAAGGCATCCTGCCCTGCTTTATGCCCATTTCCTTGCCATCTATATGTCTAGAATTTGAAATTTCCTAAAGATAGACACATGGGGCTGAGACCTGGCAGTCGGATAGGACTGGGGCCAGCTGGGCCTGGGAGTTGTTACTGGACAGTACTGAAGCCACACCATGGGGACCTTTGGGCCTCTCAGGGGTGTGGATCACACTGAGGACAGTGCTTTTTAAGCTCTGATTACTCCCATTTATCCATTTATATTTTGTGGTCTCCGGAGGCCTTGACACAAGATTGTATGGGACCCAGAGCAGCCAGAGTTACGGTCCTAGTAAAAAACCCAGACGCCAAGGCTACAGAATGCAAAGTACAAGGCGCAGCTCACCTGCCACATACAAGGCGGCCCCAAGGTGGCCTGTAGTCAGCACTCTGAACTGCAGGAGCTGGCAAGTCAGTGCTGAGATATCTAGGTGTGCGTTTACCTGCAGTTCTGATGTGCTTTTGGTGCCCTCTATTGGCAAAAACTACAAATTACAGTAAGTCAATCAGGCTGGTGTGAGACCTCAGACGCTGCTAGCATTTTCGGAGAGGTAAGTGGTAACGATCCAGGCAGCCAACTTTTTTTTTTCTTTTTTCTTCTTTAGTAGTATGCTCAGGTATTCCCGGAGGCCTTGTATAGCCCAACCTGAAAACGTAGGACCTTGGCTGGTGAGGGCCAGTTTGGCTCTTCCCAGGGGGAAGGTGTGATGGAGCAGTCGTAGCCGGGCAGTGGGGAGTGGGGGCCGCGCAGGGGTCTCGGCGCGGAGGGTGCATTGGGGTTCTCTCTCCCGTGCAGAGTGCGGGGGCAGGCTGAAGGCCGAAGTGGAGACCAAAGAGCTCTATTCCCACGCCCAGTTTGGGGATAACAACTACCCGAGCCAGGCCCGCTGTGACTGGGTCATCGTGGCGGAGGACGGCTACGGCGTGGAGCTGATTTTCCGGAGCTTCGAAGTCGAGGAGGAGGCCGACTGCGGCTACGACTACATGGAGGCCTTCGACGGCTACGACAGCACGGCGCCCAGGCTCGGCCGCTTCTGTGGCTCTGGGGTGAGTCACTGGGACGCCGGCGGCGCGATGACTTAGAGCGTGAGGTGTGGAGTCAGGCACACCTGGGGTCCTAGCTACCCCTGCCACTTAGTAGCTCCCACCGGAAGGCCTGTTCTGCTGGAGCAAAATGGGAAATGGGGAAAATAATCAGAAAGGAGGTTGGGGCACAGCCTGGTCCGGTTCATGAAGGCTTCGTACTGAGGTCTGCTGTGGAAGAGCGTTCTCCATTTGGACTTTCTTGCTATTTTTGACAAGGGTCCTCTCCTTCCTCCCCCATTTTTATTAGACCTTTAGGCTTTTTAAATTATACTTTTGCATATTCCATATATTTACAATTCTCTTCTCCAACAAAGCCAACTGCCTATGAAAATTACGAATCACCATCTTCCTATAAACACAATAGTTATGCTCAAGATCACCATTGTTTTTTTCATTATCACCTCTCCCCTGGGCTATCTCACTGAGACAGCACAGGCCTGTTTTGTGCACTGTTTCCCCAGCACCTGATATAGGGCCTGACATGTAGTTGGTGCTCAGTGAAAGTGTATAGATCAGCAGTACCTGTCCTGGTCCCACTCTGGCTGCCCCACGCTGGGTACTGCCCACACCTGGCCCAGCCTGCTCCTTTTCTCCTCCTCTGAAGAAGCTCATAGCACAAACTTCTTCACTATTGGCTGGGTTTATAGCCAATCGTTTTGGAGTTACATTATCTTATATAAGTCTTTAAATAATACCCTTTCATCTTCTGGCACCCTCCCAAAAGGAAAAGATGAAAGTGTGACATAACTTATGCAGTGCCTTTGATAGATAACATCTTTCAAACTGTGGGTCCTGACGCAGAGGAAAACCCTGGTGTGTCCTGCGCAGTGAAATGTGTGGGAAGCCCAGTCTGGTTCCACGACAATCTGGTAGCCAGCAGCCTTGGAACCAGGCTTCCATTCATGAAACTACCTAGCAAAACCTGCCTGACAAATGCAGTGGCTCCATCCCACGTTTTGTCCTTGGAGAGGACACAGGCCTAAACAATGTCTTCCTTTTTGGTCTCTTGGGAAACGCATCACAATGTTGACCCTAGAGTTGGGTGGTTCATGGTACACACTTTATTGTCAGAAAGACGTAAGCTTGGGTCCTGCCCAGCTGTGTGAACTCGAGTCAATTTCCTCAAATCTACGATAGAGATAGCACCGGCCTTGTGAAGTTCTGTAAAATGATAAGCACTTAGAGCAACTCCTGGTCTATCCCTCTATTTAATAACTAATAGATTCTATATGAGCCATATGTCTAGAAATGCCTGGAAAAGCAAGGCCTGGGAAGCTCTCTGGAACAGAATCTGCAATACTTTGCTTCAAAAAGGAGCTTTTTTCTGATGCCCGTCAGAGTCTCTGTCGTGGGTCGCCTCATGGCAATGTCACCCGTCCTGTGCCCTTATATAGCATTCTGTCTCTCGTCCTCATTTTAAACTCCAACCACAGTCAACTGACTTAAAGGCCTATACTTTCCCTTTCTCCTTCCCTCAGCCATTGGAAGAAATCTACTCCGCAGGAGATTCTCTGATGATTCGGTTCCACACGGACGACACCATCAATAAGAAAGGCTTCCAGGCCCGGTACACCAGCACCAAGTTCCAGGACGCCCTGCACATGAAGAAATAATGCCGATGCTCTTGAAAGAGGATATTTTGATAAAAATAGCACCTTGTGACTCTGCCCTAAAACAGTGTACAGTATTTTTCTCAAACAAAAACCCAAAATCTAGTCTTGGAGGTATGTATTTGATGATGTTGGAGAGAAGATGTTCCTTTTATTCTAGTTGCAACATTATCAGTCACGGACTGTTAAGGAAGATTAAGGTTTGAAGTTGCTGATCACTCAAGTTATGCCAGTTATTACCCGTTCCTCAAGTCCCTTGCTCCTATGGGGCAAAAGGCCAGACTTTGGGTTGGTCATTCCTCTATTTCTGAACGTGCTTCCTTAGGTGCCAGCAACGTGACCATGTCCTGGAGACTTAGGCTATCTTGCATCTACATGGGGCAGTGAGGATAAAAGCTTGTTACTCACAGCTTTGGCTGGAGACTTTGGCTTTCTCTCTGCCAGGGACATGTCATCCAGGAAACCTGAGAATATGGACATCAGGACTAAAGTAAGGAATCACAGTAAGCAATGCACAGAGGGAGGTTGAGTATGAGAACCATGTCACGAAGCTAGGAGACCTCAACCTTTCCTCTGTGTCATTGGCTCTTCCCACTATGTGCTGTCCCTTCCCTAATTGCATCAGGAAGTAAAAGTGTCTGCTGTGAATTCCAGCAGAATATTTGCTGGTGAGGGTCCCCAGTTTGCTAAGAAGAAAGTCTCCTGGGTCCTCATGACTCCTTCACTCAGTGGCTTTGAGAAGACTTCACCTGTGCTTGGGATCCCATGGGCTTAGAAGAACTCTTCTTCCTTCAGCAGTTGGTGGCACTTGCTGTGGTTGACCTCGACTCCTTGACAACCAATTCAAACTGCATTTGCAAAGCGTGCAAAGACCTCTTGTGAAGGACCAGTTCAGGTCCCTCATGGAGTGAACACTGTTAAAAATGTTAATTATAAGTTATGTAAGAATCAACTTCTTGTGAAACAAGTCTACCTGTGGCTAACTTCCTGTAACCAATCAGGTTAAAGAGTGCAATGGTGACTTTGCTCAGACTAACTATTATACAGTCACCACCTTGCAATCAGAATTCACCACTTGGCACTTGTTCTAGAAAAGTATAGAGGATGTCGTTTACATAATTTTAGAACCTCCAGGTAAACGTTAAACAGTAAGATAGTTTTGAATGGCATTTCATTAAGGCATCTATGGGCATTATGAGCTAAAAGCTGTGGTATGTAGCTTTAAAAGAGTATTTATGTTGGAATAATTTTAAATATTGTTTACATAACTGCAAGTCTTGTTTGGTTGGTATTGAACACAGGACAGAGCACGAGAGTGTTTTCAGTGATAGCCTAGACAGCTCCCAAGCACCAGAATTCCTTTGGGATGAATCAGCATTATTTTAAAGTATTTGCAAAAAGTTAAAGGTTATATTTTTTTGAAGATCAGAATATGCCCCCAGAGGACTATGTCTAATTAAAATGAATGCTGGGAGTAAAAAAAAAAAAAAAAAAAGAAAGAAAGAAAGAATGAAAGAATGAAAGAAGAATACAAAGAAAGGTGGAAGAAATGCATGGAAATATTTTTTCCTCAAAACAGAAAAAAATCAAAGTATTATTATTGATAATAATATATGTCTGTATATATGTATGTATGTAAAGGATCAGCTGTCAGAGCCTTAATCAGTGCAGCGTGATAAATGCCAATTCACTGAGCATAGCTTTACAGGTCAGGTTGTCCCGGACTCTGCCCTGCGTTTTATGCGTTCCCTCTCACCAAACTCTCTCTTGGCCTCTCTGGGCCTTCTATGGAGATTCAGCCTACATTTTCATATTGTGATATATCGCAGACCCTGCCCCAGGAGATCTCTGATTCAGCAAACAGAGCAGCTTGTCTGGTGGTTCAGGTCTCACCTGCCTGTTGGGGTAAATTCCATCTCTCTGATTTTTGTATTTTCTGCAGTTTTCTTTTATCACATCTTATCACTCCAAGTTGAAACTGAAATCAGGATACAAGTGGTTATTAGGGGTCTCTCTCCAAAGACACGAAAATTCTGTAGTTTCAATTTGTAGAAGTCTAAATAAGATTAATGAATTTTCTGAAAAAGCTGTAGGGAGTCAGAAACAGTCAGCGTTGCCTCATAATATGCCACACTCTTGAAACAATGGTACTTATTTTTATCTCTTCAGTATGAGTATTTTCAAAAACACACTTTAACAGTTATCAACCTTTGGCCAATTTGAAACAATGAGACTCTTATGAAAACCTTTATTTATGCCTTCTGGGAGTGATGTATTCCCAGGAAAGACAAGCTCCGATTCAGCTGGGCCTGGCCTGGCCTGACCGCTCCCCTGGAGGCTGACACACAAAGCGATTCATGCACAAAGCAGGTTCTGCAAGGGACCACACAACTGCTTCATGAGAGAAAAGTCCATTCTGCAGAAAAACCCAGGCCCCTGCTTTGGCTCTGCTAGATGCTCAGTGACCTTCCTACACATCCCTAGATGCCGATGAAGGAGCCAGGGGACATTGTTCCAGCCTGCTTTGTCCTTTAATTGGGTGCCAGGCTTTGGGGATGTCACAGAGCTCCAAGATCACGTTCAGTTCAGAGAATTATCTTGACCACTTGAGGAAATACTTGGGGTTGGGCCTTCAGCTTGGTCCAATCCTATTGTAATCTGGTCTAGAAGAAGCTAGAACCTGGATCCCCGGGTAGGGTAAGGGTCTGGAATTAACTTCAGGCTGTGAATTTCTCCAAACAGAGAAAATGAGGCTGTGTGTTGATTCAGTGTAACTTTATTTTCTTCTAAAGTTCAGTTTCATATTAATCATGAAATGCTCAGCCTGTTTAAATCATTTGCAAAATCTTGTTAACCAGCAAATTGGGATTTGCCATTGATCTGGTCCCTTTGCTAAGTCTCAGATAATTCATGGTATTTTCTTTCAGTTTGTGAACATATCTTCCTTTGGCTCCGGAAGATGGTTTTTAAGTTTCCTTTGTAGACTGATCTTCTGAAAAATAATCCCACATGCTTAAAAGATTTCTCTTTTCTAAAGAAAAAAAACCTGTTTAGAGCATTATCTATAAATATATTTTTTATTTTGTATAATTTTCCATTTTATGAAGTTTTATCAGTTTCAAAGAGAGCAGAGAGGAGCTAACAGAGGTCTCTGTCTAGAAAGATTGTTTCATTATTAAAGAATGTGGATTCAATGATGAGTCCTGGGTTTGTATCACCAGTTTAGACAAGATGGGTCCTCTTAGTGATGATCTTCTCCAATACTGCAAGAACTTGGGGAATATAGAAAAAAGGGGGACCTTCTCTATGGCCGTCTACTTCGGTGAGTATCCAGTGCGTGGCTCCAGAACAGAGCTCTTAGACCCAGAAAGCCATGAGCAAAGCTAAGAGTGGCTTCAAAGCTGCCCCTTTCGTGGACCCGGACTGGCTGGAAATCAGACAGAGTAAGTGTTGTGGAGATGGTTGCTCCTGCAGCGGAGTTAGATGTGGTAGACACCTACCTGTTTGTCCTGCTCTTCACTCATTGCACCTGGTTTTGTGCCTGAGGACTATATCCGACATCTGAAACTGAAGGGCACAGCCCTTATAAGGTGGCGCTCTCTCTCTCTCTCTCGTAGAGGCCTAGGGATGGTAGTGACATTCTGTAGGCCTAACCCTGGGGTACTGCATTATATACTATTTACGTATAAATTATCCTTTTAATAAACCCTCCTGAAGTACAGCAAATTGACTACATCACTCATTTCCTGTGGGGACCCTGATGATACAGCATCATTTCTAACACAGAACAGAGATCCATCTCATCAAGGACAGTCTCTTTAGTTTTACCAGATGATGAGGCTTTGGGGTATGTTTGGGGTTTCATGGGTTATATCAGGGAGATAATAGGGGACCATGTTTCTAAAAACACTCAGCCTTAGTGCAGAAGTATATATCACATGCTATAGAGCGTCAAGGTTTATTACTTTCTGCATTTTGCAGTCACTGGCACTAAAGGACGAGCCCCAGTGTTCCAAGGTTATGACTGCTTGATGTGTCTGTCAGTCAGGATAGGATAGCTTATGCTGCAACAAAAACAACCTTCTAATGTCAGTGACTATACATAAAAAGGCTTATTTCTTGTTCATACTACATGTTTGTCATCCTCAGTCAGGATAGTGCTGGTTTGATGGAGCAGTCACCATCTGGAGCATCATTGATTCCTATGTTGGAGGAAAAGGGTATGACAAATCACACACTGGCTCTTACAATGCCTGTGAGTGACATATCGCTTCTACTCACGTCATTGGCCAAGGCAACTCATATGGCTACTCTTAACTTCAAGTGAACAATGAAGCAAACTAGAAATATCTGGTGAACCCCACTGATGACTCTCATGTGTGACATTCATGGGTAGGGAAATGACCAGAATCCTTCTGTTTGTTTTAACATTTTATTTCATCACTACTTTTTCACTGACATTTTAGGTAAAGATTTTTAAAAACCAGAATAAGGCCACCATTTAGAATGGACCAGCTTTTTAAACTGACTGACTGTTGCTTGGCAGGCCATCAGTGTGTCTGGGCTTGTATAAATTTGAATAGTGGCTAATTACCTAACCTCTCACCCACTAAGGACTTTCCTTCTGCAATTTCTAAGGAGATGCTTCTCAGGCTTGATACCTGCAGAAGAGGCGAGTCCCCACACTTCACCCATTCCCTCTTCTTCAGTTGATGCCATCAAGTTCCTTTTGCAGAACCACCTCTTCTGTTGGAGACCGCCATTGGGCAGACCATTTGTCAGGTGGCAGGTCTTCCCTGGGAACACAACCCACGCCAGATCAATTGGATCCTCTTCCTGCAATTGGACTCCTGAGCAAGGGGCAAAAGGGCTGTGCTATTTTGGAGCTTGCTTTCCTTGGGAGGACCTCCCAAGAAGACTGCCTTGATATTCCTGCTGCTGAAGCCTCAGGAGCGACCTAGCTCCACCTTCCCAGAGCCTGGTTCCCTGGCCCTCTATCCCTTCTGTGGGCTCCTGTACCCTTAACCAATAAATTCCACTTCTTAAATTAATCGGATGCTTGTGACCAAAGAACCATGACTGACCCAGACACTTAGACCAGGGCACCACTGACTAGAGGTCATAGCAGTTCTCTAAAGAAATAACGTGTCCATTGGAGGAAAAATTGGTGACCAGTGGAAGCATAGCTAACAAAAAGCATCAAAAAGGATCTTACTGGCCTTTCCCATCCACAGATAGCCTAGCCATGAAATGGAGTCCCTTGTTCCAGTTACCTGGTCCAGGTGTGATTCTATGCCCACCAAGCAAAGTTAGAAACATAATTTGTACTAGCTGTTTTAAATAATCCAGTCATTGCCTTAATGGCTTGGGACTGTGGCTGGTAGGAATTACTTCATTTGCCTAAGACCACACAGCTTCCCGAAGAGCAGCTAAGGCTTTAAACACAGCTCTCTCTGAACTATGTCCTGTGACATACAGGCACCAGTAGATTCAGTTTAGGCATCACTGAGGAGTCTTAGGAACCAGAAGCCCCATGAGGCAGAGACCACGTTGCTCTTGTTTGGGACAGTATCCCAGAGCCTGGATCCCATGCCCCAAATTCATTTTTCCGGTATTACACGAATAAACAAATGGTGTCTTCATCCCCCGTCAGTCAAGCCCCAAACCCAGGAGTCAGCATCATCTGCTCTTTCCCTCGCCTCTTTCCCCCTCCTCTGTCCCACATTTTTTTTTCATCAATTTTCACTGCCTCTGCCTCCACAATAAGTCACAAACCCATTCACACTGCTCTTCGTCCCCACTGCCCCATCCTAGGGCAGCCACCATCATCTCTCACTTGGCCTCTGCTAACCAGTCTCCGGGTTAACACTCATCTCCTGTAATCCAGGATCCACAGAGAAGCCAGGCAAACTTGGTCAACAATCAATTAGATCAGGCTCCCCTTCCCACTTAAAACCCTTGAAAGGCTCCCCATTGCTCTCCAATAGAAATCTTACTGTGCCCTGGCATGCTCACGTTATAGGTCCTAAATTACTCTGTCCTTAACCCCTTCTGAGGTCTCTCCTTAGTTTTTCCTGCTTCAGGTACAAGGGCACCACACCTGCTTCAACCCCCAGGCTTTGAGTTTGCTATTCCCTCTGCCTGCGACCCTCTTCTCATCTTTCACACACAGTTTAGATGTCGTCTCTCAGGACAGCTAAAGCGACTGCCTCCAGGTCGCGCTGCTCACTCTTCCCTTCCCCCATTTGCTCCTCCACAGTGGTTTCACCTATTCTGATTGTTGTCTGCCTGCTCTTGCTGGTACATTCCCCATGAGTTGGGCCTTCAGTTGTCTTCATAACCAGTGCTGAGAACAGTGCCCAGCGTAATGCTCAGCAGATAGAAGGTGTCAAGAAGACTTGTTGAAAAAGTGAAGGAATGTACTAATTTAAATGATTGAATTCATTGGTCTAATTCTGTTGTTTTTTCGGCATGGAACTCCAACTTCTTCACTGTTTTAAAAAAACAACTCTTAACAGAAATCTCATAAAATATAAAAGGCAGTCCATGTCTCCTAGCTTCTTCCAGCCTCCTCCAGCCTCCTCCAGCTCTGAGAGAATCCACACTCAAAGCGTGAGAACAGAAAAGAGGCAAGGCCAAACTCAGCACCAGGCAGCTCATCTATCAGGGAGTGTGTTCACTGTGGCAGCTACAGCCCTGCCTCAAACACAGACCAGGTTCCAGCAGCCATATCCCAGGCATCCTCTACAGTGATGCTGGTAACATGTGACTCTGTCATTGCTGGGACCGTGGTCAACAATGAGGCTTGGTAGCTGAGGATGGAGCAGCTAGCCTCAGCCTGGTTAACCCATTGTTTCTAAAGAGCTTCCAGCTGCAGGAGCCTCCACACTCTCTGGCCATCTGTGGGTTTTTTGCTGAGTTGAAGGAGCAACTGAAAAAGGGGCCTGAAAAGGAGGACAGGAAATAAAGGCAAAGAGGGTGGATGACCTGGGTTGTACAGAGTGGCCATGGAGCAGCAGGAGACCATTTTCCCCGAGGGATGGGCTGAGGACTTGGCTACTCCCCTGACCATAAATGGCTTGGCCAGTGGCTCTCTTGGAGCCACCTCTTGCTCTCCCAGCTGGATGTTTCTACAAATGTGAGAGACAAGCCAATTTCTCTAGCGAGAAAGGAGCTTTGCCAACCGCAGTGTTTGGAGAAGGCTCTTTGGAGGCTGTCGGAATGGTAAGTGAGAGCAGAGCTAGCATCTCTTCTCAGCCTAACCTTCATCCTCTCTATAAAAACCCCAAGCTTTTAAAGCTCACATCTCCTAATTCTAATATAACTGTATTCTTGGTACAGTGAATTCAAGGGACTTGGTTTTAAATGATGTATCTATATGAAAAATATTAATAATGAAAAAAATGCTTGTTAAATATTTGCTGATCTCATCTTTTATTTTAATATTAAAGTTTGGTTTCTAACACCCTCACACAGTAGATGCTTCAGCTACATTCATTTCCCACTTGAAGCAGTAGGTCTCTTCACTGCCTTTATTCTTACTCCTCAGTCTGCCCTCTGCTACATGTTTAGCAACATAGATATTCATAAGTTGCATCAGAAACTTTTCACCTTTTTATAAATTGACCTGTGATAGAAATTTGGTTGCGATTCAATCAAATGAAGTTTGCTACGTTAGAAGAGAAAACAGAAGAGGCTTCTGTGATTCCTTTATGAAAAAAGATTATTTAAAGGAGTGGATTTCAGGCTTTAGAATTAGGAGGATCTATGATCCAACCAGCCCCTACCACTTAGCAGCTGGTGACCTTCAGGAACCTGTCTGGGTCGGTCCCCTTGCCCAGGGTGTGGAGAGAGCACTCCCCTCATGGGGAGGTTATGAGTGCAGTGTCTGACACACAGCACACTCTCAAGAGCAGTGGGTAATTATCTCATCTTTTCCTTCTTTCCCTCACAAAGAGCCAACTTGTGACAAGTGACACTCAGCCACTGAGATCCTAAAGTGCCATCGGAACCATTATGTAGATATTACTGTGCTTAGACTAACAATACTATATTTTAGCAATGGGTATTATACCAAATTCCAGTACTTTGAATATTGTCGATCCACTCATGTGGTTCCATCCAACAAAAATTTCCAAGAGGCTTCCCTGAGCATTGTTCTGTGCTGGTCAGGTCTTGACGAATATGACATGGTGTGAACCCTCACACAGCTAGAGTGTTTTACAGTTTGGACAGAGCTGCTACAGATGTTATTCCTTTTGGGCTCATCCAGTGAGATGGGCAGGGCAAGTTAATCAATCCCTATTTCGAGGATGGAAAACCTGAACCTGGGAGAATAGATTCGTTGGCAGGAAATGAAGAGCAGAGAGTCTGTGTCACATTTGCAAGGCCACACAGCTACTAAGTGGCTGAGTCTGGATCTGAATCCAGATGAGATGACTCCAAACCCAGGGAGCCTCACCCCTTCCAACTGCTTCTCTAAGGAACACTGTGTCAGATTCTTCTCCGCCCAAATTTACGTGATGTTTTTCTCTCCATGAGAGCACTGTAGCGTGTTCCTAAAAATATAAATGTATTTCTGAAATTGGCCAAAATCTTCGTCATCCAAATATTGATAAACAGCACGTGCAATGGCTTGCTTGTTGCTGTCTGTCCCTTCTGCTGTTCCTCCAAAGGCAGCTTTGTCTTGGGCCTGCTGACATCAGTACCCAGTACTCGCAATGAGATAAAGCTCTGGGCAGCTGTATTCGATGCCGTGACCAGCAAGTGTGGGCTTGGTTGGTGTTAGCATGAAGGGCAGTGCTTGGGTTCCTTGAGCAGGAAGAACCTGACCTACGGTGGCCCACTTGCTCTAATGTTATCCTAGAAAAATGTCTGTCTTTGTGTTGGTAAAAAATCAACATCAGAAAGACTGGCATCAAGGAGCCCTAACTGCAGTGACAGAAGGAGGGGCCAGGGAGGAGGAAGGAGCCGGTAGAGGCCCCGGGTAGGGACTGACCCTGATATGTGGGCACCGGGGTAGGCTAACAATTTGGTGCCCAATCAAGCCCAATCTTTTAATATTGACTCCATATTTGGGGGAGAGGTAAGGCTGGGTGCTGAACAAGGAAAGGGTGGAGAAGGGCTAGCTTCTCTTTTGTGGTCCTGACCAGCTCAGCTCCAGCTCAGAACCTCTGCTTTGGACTCAGCAAAAACATAGGCCTTTTCTTCCTCAGATTCTTCCTCTTGGGAAGGGGGTTTAGGAAGCAGGTTTCTTGTTGGAGCATGCCCCTTGGGGATCTTTCTGTCCCAAGCAGGAAGTACCAAGTACATCTAAATTCACACAGTTTTCTCCTTGAAAGTGCCTGGGTGGGGTGGGGGAGGGGAACAAAAAAAACAAAACAAAACAATTGTTAGCACTTTGCTGAATTTCTTGTAATGTTTTTGCTACTCTTGTGGATCGGGATCCTGCACGCAATAGCACCGCTGGCTAGCCCTTAGTCTGGGCCTTGTCCAGGACCTGGGAGAGGAGAGGGGGCAAGACTGACTCAACGCTGAGGGAGGAACCAATGACCTCAGGCTCCTCTGTTCCTCTGCCCTCTATGGGGGCCAAGTTTGGAAATGGACACTGGGGCTGACTGAGCCTGTGAGATGAATAAGTTCTCTTGGAATCTGCCAGGATCAGTGACATTAATGGAGGGGTCAGGAGTCTGGCCGACCATTCTCGGGAGTTTTCATGTTTTCTTCTCTTTCGTAGAGTTTTTCACTGAACTCCACACTGCCGGCCAATACGGTAAGTACAGCAGTCCTCACTCACCAGGTAAGTCAGACAACATCAATGCAGACCTTCTCCTAGGCCTCCAAAACGCTGTCACATTAACCTCATGTAGAGTGATAAGGTACACAGTTCTTCAAAGGCACTTATGAAGAGTTGGAGGACACTGAGAGAAATGTTTTCAATTATTAAAACTACAAATATACATGTTGTACAGGAAAACAATAAAAAAGAAAAAAAAAGACCCATCCAAATTCCCATCAGCAGAAAATATCACTCCTTTCAGTCCCATCTGAGTAGATCTTGACATTGGTTGTCTTTGTACCATTGTGTCTGACTCTACATATAATTTTACACGTAGTGTTTTCCATCAGCTGTTATAACTATAACTGAGGATGGCCAAATAATATTTCTTCAAATGAATTATTTTCCTAATTTCTTAATCACAGTTAGAAATGATTTTGTGATAAACACAGGTATAGACAAATCTTTATCTGCCTTTAAGATGATTTCCTTAGTATATAGTCTAGAAGGAGAATTTTGGGGTCAACAAGAATGAACGTTGTTGGGCTCTTGATTATGGCATTTAGCTGCAAATAAGAATAAAAATTTCAGTTGATGACGGCATACAGGTTAAATCCAGAACTGATCTTCTATCATCAGTTTTCATGCTGTGGAGAGAGGAAACAGGGCTGTTTTTTGACCAGTGGTGCTACTGTGGTTGAACTGGGCATTGTCTTGGCCCAGTTTTTGTGTGTTTGGCTGTGTCAAATGTTTCTGATAATTTATATGGTTATTTAAAGAGAATAAACCGAGTCTATCTGGTAAGAAGAAACATAGCCAGGGCTCATGTTTACTGTATCATGGGGGCATGGTTCTGGAGAGCCACAGGGAAGTAGAACCTTGTGACTGACTGCCAGCCTTCTGGTGCCCACTGCGGGCTGCTCTGGACATCTGTCCCCTGACTCCTCTGGCCCCCACTCCACCCATCTGGTGGAGCCCTTCTTTCCGAACTTCTCTGGCTCACTCTGTTTCCTGCTTTAGGTCTGCCTGTTGTCTGCAGACAAATTTCCCTATCCTTTAACTGTTAAAATTTTTTAATATGGTCACTGCTGGAACCTTCCTCCTGGCTGCTCAAACTTAGCAAGTCTGTAGAGCCCCTGGGTTGTGCCTTATCCTGCCTTGGCCTACCCTATGAAGGGAACTCAGAAGTAAGAAACCATTGCTTGGGGCAGCAGAGGTGAGTGGGGTAAGAGAAAGGTCCTTATGATGCTAGTTGTCACCTTTTGCAGTACCTCCTTTGTTTGTAGCCCATTGCTCTGAGAACTGTCCCTTTCTCCCTTTGAACCTGTGTAAGTTGATCAACCATCCTGGTCTGCCTGGGACTGTCTGGTTTTAGCACTGAATGTGCTGCAACCTAGGCAAACTCTGGAAAACAAGTATAGTTGGTCACCTTCCCTGGCAGTTAAGTTTCCATCACATAAACTTTCCCTTTTGGTACAGCCAAATTCCAGAGCACTGGGAGGTGGAGGAGAGAAGTGGCTACTAGCTCATCAGAGCCTCTGTGGGGAGTTGGAAACAGGACCAGATATGCATGATGGTCTCTGCCAGGCCATATGGAACTGTCAAGTACAAAACTTGGGTTAAGGTGCTGCATTTGGTCATGGAAGACAGTGGAGCACAACGGATAAGACCTTAGACTCTGGAGCCAGACTGCTTGGCATCTGCCACTCAGGGCTGTGTGACTTCACACGAGTTACTTCACTGCTCTGTGACTCTTCTCTTCTGTAAAGTGGGGATTATAATCTTGCTTCACTGGCTGTTGTGAAGAATAAATGAGCCAATATAGGAAAATTACTTTAATAGCCTGGCACATAGCAAGTACTCCATAATCATTAGCTGGTACAATTAGCAGGTGTTCATGAGGGCAGGAAAATTCATCTGGAGAGAGGAAGAAGAAAGCAAATATACAAAGCAGAGCACAGTGAAAAGCCGAGAGATGGAGAGATCCCAGAAGGGATGGCTTTGGTCCTGGCAAGTTCCTAGTCCCCAGCTCTGGTTCTTGGAGAAACCAGATTCCCACCACTCTGAGGCTCCATGAAGCATCCCTGAATCCTTAGAGTTAACTCCTTTTTGGGGGATCAGAGCCAGCCAGCCCCCATAAATTTGTGTACACTGAAGATGGAACATCTTACCTGAAAAGATATTCAACTCTTACCACAACCCAGAGAAACTGAATGCTTTAGGCAAATGTAGCATTAAGGTAATATAGTAGGGTCGGGGATTAGGCTGTGTTTAGATAAAACTGTAACCATGTAAGTACCAAGTGTGAATGCTTCCTTTATAGCATTTCTCCTTTGGTGGAAGCTCTCTGAGAAAGAAGCCTAGGCTTGGAACACTCAAGTTCAAGTTAGATTTGCAGTTATCTGAGGAACCTTGGACAAAAGCCCATAAATTCTCTGAGATCTAGTTCCTTTTTTTCTTTCTTTTTAAATAGATAATAATTGTCGAAAGTTTAAGTCTCAGGGTCTCAAATGTACTCACTGAGGTTGATGATAATATTACATTAATAATAGAGCTTTGCCAAGTTTAAAGGGATGACGAAAGCTTATACTCTGGTATAAACTCATAACAGCTCCAAGGATTGATTCTAATATCCTTATTTTATAGATGAAGAAATGAGGCCCTTTAACCCACGAGTTGGGACATTGCTGTTCCACTTTGAGCAGCGAGCCCAGGACCTACACTCAACCCCCTACAGCATTCCACTTACCATAGTTTACACAGGCTAGTTGCAAATGCATAATAAATCATTACTTTGAGATTTGCTGATCTAGGTAAGATTGTCACCTGAAATAGCTCAGAAATGGTGTGATCCGGTGACCTTTCTTAAGTGGAGATGTGAAACAGAAACATACAGTGTATCCATTTAATGTAGAATTACTCCAGGAACATGCATGGTTCACAACTGCAGAGCCCCTCAAAGCCATTTGCTTCATTGCATGTTTGAAAACAATGTAGAGTAATTAAAGAGCCTCGCTTCCGCCTGTCTTTATATTTTTTTCCTCTAGGAATTGGGACAGGTAGGCCCACAGAGTGCTGGGAAGGATGTGGGTACTAAGGATAGGAGAAAGCCTTTTTGAGTTGTAAAAAGGTGTTATTGCAAGTCCATGGGGGTGAAAAATGAAGACCTCACTGAATTTTTGAATTCTCTTTCTTCATACCCAAATTTCATTCTTTACTGGGGAAGCAATCAAGAAAGGTTCCATTTGTCAATTGTTATCATTTATTGTTTTGAATAGAATGTTTAGCAAAGGGGTGAACTTGAGGCATATAGCTTCACTTTTGACAGACCATCTTGTATAATATGCATTACATAGATTTTTTTTCTTAAGATATATGTTCTTTTTCCACACAGACTTCCTCTCCAGTTGTTACAGATGGGAAAAAAACAGTAAGTGTGCTACTTAAATTTTGGAGCCTTGGTTTGGTCATTTATAAAATGAGACTAATAATGCTCTACCCATCTCATGCATTTGTTTTGAGGATTAGATAAAGTTTGATGTGTGAACTGTCACCAAACACATAAGAATGTAATTCTTATGACCATCTCAGCTCAAAAAGTGGGGAGAGTGTACAAAATTACAGATGGGTTTCACAAAGTGTTGAGCAAAAGAAGCTAGACACAAAAGAGTATAGCAGGTCTTGGAATAAGGTCGTTTAGTTGAATGTTATTTCATTTTGACATCGATGAGATGCTATAAGAATTCTTGTTTATGTTAATTAGTCCATGGTAAAATTGATTTCATTATACATTATTTCTCTGAAGTTCCAAGAACCTATTGACACTGTTAAGTGAAGACTGTCTTAATGTACTTGCTGTGTGCATCTAGATGATGTTGAAAAACAGACAAAACTAATCTACAAGGATAGATCTCCGGATCGTGGTTATACATGGAGTGACTGGAAGGGAGCATGAAGGGCCTTCTTGGGTATTGGCAATGTTCTGTTTCCTCATCTGGGTGCTGGTTACATGGATGGATTCATCATGTGAAAAGTCATCAAGCTGTATATTTATGATCTATATAATTTATGTATGTTAAATATGAGAATTATACACTTATAGGTAATTTGCAGATTATTTTGAATATTCCCAATAATCTGCAAATCTGAAAATTTATGTGGCTATAAGCATGGCTATTTTCACTCAGATAAAAGTAATAATGGGAATTTGAAAATTAATTAATGTATTTAGTGTAAATAAATTTTTTCAAATTCACATCAAAATAGTGTGGGATGTAATAAAACATTTTACTTTTTGCCAAACTGATAGGTAAATATGGTATCCAATTGTTGCTTAGAATTGTATCTCAGCTTTTCTAATGTTGATGAGACATTTGTATTTCTATTCTTAGGAATAGACTGTTCATATCCTTTGCCCATTTTTCTACTAGATTATCACCTTTTTCCAATTGACTTAAACTATATAAATTAAGTACTATGAAAATGAGTCATTTGTCACGTACACTGCAAACATTTTTCACAGTACCTCATTACCCTTTTGATTTTGTGTATAGGGTCTCTGAGGTTTTTGTTTTGTTTTATTTAATTGATCAAACTTTTTTTTATTCTTGTGGAAACTGACTCTGCTTTTCTCTCTGTGCCAGGACTGTGGGCCCTCTCTTGGATTAGCCGCAGGTATCCCGTCCCTGGTTGCCACGGCACTGCTGGTGGCTTTAATATGGACTCTGATTCAACGAAGAAGAGGCAGCATTGAGTCCATTGAGGTGATTAGCAGTTTCTTTGGGTCTGGATGTGCTGGCAGAAATATTTCAGTGAACTGGCTTTTTGGCAAAGAGTGTCAGGATTTGTGCCAGTTTTCTGAGAACAAGATGGTGGAGTTCCCTATGCCTCGATTTCTCTCTCAGATTCATGACATTGTGCTCCAGGCAGAGCTGATTTGTCATATACAACCTCAGCTCACTTGAGGAAATCTGTGAAAACAAGGATGATAGTTGGGGTGGCAAAAAGTAGCAGTGAGGAGGGAGGTTGCCACGGCAAAAGCATGTCTATGCAGTGGGCGTGCTTTCTAAAATCAAAAAACAAAAGGACACAATCTTCGTAAAGAGGATGGAGATAATCTTAGGAAAGATAGAAGACAAAAGGTGCTAAGGTATGGATGGTAGGAATATAGCCAGAGTATGTGGCTTTATTTGTCTTTGCTCTTTTCCCACATCTGAACACACATCAGTCACAAGAGACTCTACCGACATCCACACCTTTCCAAATGCCAGATTGTTCTGGGTACCATGCTCAAAATTCAGCCAGGCCAATATCCAGCAAGGTTCTATGGTTGTGATGCAACTGTGTTGTGTGGATTCTGGGTTCTAATTCCATCCTCTATGAACATTCTTGGTGTTCTCACACTGGTGAACACTCATAGGGAGATAGAAACCAAGGCTCTAACCTTGGCTCTGACACTCTACTATTTCTGTGATTCTGGACCAATGACTTAACTTTTTCTGTGCCTGGATTAGTTCAACTTAATAGGAGCCATAAAAACTACTCTCCGAATTTTAAGAGGTAAAGGATGAAATGAGATCATGGATGTAAAAATGCATTGATAAGCTATAGACTTTGAACACATTAAGAATTATTGTGGTTGCTGGTGGTGTTATTTTAAAATCATCTAGGAAGATACCAGTCACCAAAACCAATTAAATCATTATTACTGGATAATAGAGATGTGGCACCACTGGTCTTAAAAAAACAAAATATTTTATTATGAATAATTTTAAACAAATATTAAAGTAGAGAGAGTAGTATAATGAACCTAATTATCAACTCATAGCTAATTGTATTTCATCTTTATTCCCACTCACTTCTCCACACTGTCAATCCTGTATTATTTTTGAAGTAATTCACAATAGTATTTCTTGTTTATGTTTTAGGAGGGGTGAATTATTTTTGCTTGCTTATTTTGGTTTGTTTTTAAAGTTCTGTGGTGATTATAATATGCACCCAGGTTTAAGAACCAGTGGTTTTAATCATGGTCATGAACAAATGCTGTGACCCTTCATGTCTTCTTTCTATCTATCTATCATCTATCTATCTATCTATCTATCTATCTATCTATCTATCTATCTATCTGGTATTTATTTATTTGTTTGCTCATTTATTTTTATCAACTTAGGAAAGTGAGAGGCCATGTGAAATTACAGAAATTGATGACAACCCCAAGATAGCCGAGGTAAGAACTCTTGATTAGAATCACTACATATCATCATACAGCAAACAAACATTGTAAAACAAGAGTTTTAAAGCCTTTTTCATGTACAGGAGAAGTATAGCATGAGCATTTGTGGAAAAGAAATGACCAAGTAAAACTCGAGCATGAAAGAGGTTCTCAGTATTTTAATTGGCTGGACTGGAATTTAAAGTTGATTTAATATTAGAAAATGAATTTAATATAATTTATTTCACTGACAAATGAAAAGAGAAAAATCATGTGACCATCTCAATAGCGAAAGAGAGATTAAGAGGCCTTTTGTTATGTCAACTCTTAGCAAACTAAAAACATAATAGGAACTTCCTTAAATTGAAAAGAGTTGTTTTTTTTAAAAAAAAAAAAAGATTGCAGCAAACATCATACCTAAGGGTAAAATTTTAATGAGTTCTCTTTTCTATCAGAAACAAAATGAAGATGCTCGCTATTACCACTTCTATTCAACATGGTAGTTTAGGCCCTAGTCAATGCAGTAAAATAAGAAAAAGAAGTAGAAAGTATAAGACTGAAAAAGAAGAAATAAAACTTTTATTTCCAGATGATATGATTATTACAGATAAATTATTAGAATTGACAAGAGATTCTAAGAAGTTTACTAGACACAAAATCAGTTTATAAAAGTGATTTGTATTTTTAAAAATTAATAACAGCTCGAAAAAGTAATTTTTTAAAATATAATTTTGTAGTGGCAATAAAAATATATAGAATGCTGAGGAATAAATCTAACAAAGACATATAATCCATTTATGAAAAAAATTGAACTTTAGTAAAAGATAATATATAAGACCTAGATAATGGGAGTCACATACCATGCTCCTGGACAGGAAGACTCAATAGCATAAAGATGCTAAACAACCACAAAATGATCTGCATAATAAATGTAATTCCAGTATAAACTCCAACAGATTTTTTTTCATGGAACTTAATAAGGTGCTTCTAAAATGTATATGGGAGAAGGCAGGAAAGAGATTTAAAAAGTAACAATGAACAGATGGTCTAGAAAACAAATAGCAAAATGGTAGATTTAAACCTAACCATATAAATGATCCTATTAAATGTAAATGGTATGGTATATATACCTCAGTTAAAATGAAGAGATATTCAGATTGGATATAGAAGCAAGATCCAACTATATATTGCCTACTACAAGTCCCTTTAACAATAAAGACACTAACAGATTAAAAGTGAAAGAATAGAAAAACAGATAGCATGCTAACATTAAGCAAAAGAATGTTGAATGGCCTGAAAACCCACCCAAGGCAGCAAGCTCAGGTAACTGTAGACCTCTCCAGGGTCTACAATTTATGTCTCTCCAGGGTCACTGTCCTTTCTTGTCAGTGTCTTGAAAACTATTATTTTAGCTGTTGTCTCATTTTTGGTTGTTTTAGATGAGAGGATGAATTTGGTTGCTGTTACTCCAACTTGGCCAGAAGCAGAGGTATTTGCTGTATTTTTTTAAAAACATGTTTGTTTTCTCAAGAATCCTAGGAGGGTACCCACTCATGAGAAGACTATGATGGGAGCAGAAGAAGCTCACATATACGTGAAGACTGTAGAAGGAACTGAGGGGCCCATACGTGATACTTACCGTCCCACGGTAGAAACGGAGAGAAGGAGGGGACTGTGGTGGCTTGTGCCCAGACTGAGCCTGGAATGATGCAGCTCAGTCAAGGAACAGCTCTGGAGCTGGAACAGAGCTGAAAACCCAGAGGTTTGTGCTTGGAGTGGGGAGAGATGAAAAGCTGCTTCTTGACCAATTCAAATTTCATTGACAGATTTAGAAAACTATTGGGTTGATTTGTCTCTTTAGGGGACAGATCTGATAAGGTTCATTCCAACTCTCACATCTTGTGGTTTAATAAGCAGTGAAGCCCAAGCAAAGTCACTGTGCATCCAGAAAAAGCCCTTGGGTCCTGTTCCTGACCACAGTGAGAATTTGCTTCCCTCTGTGATTTTGGGAAAAGGGCTTCATTTCTGAGTGTCTTGCCTTTTCATCTTTTTTCACATCCCATTTCTCAGAAAGCCACCAGACCCGGCTTCCATGGAAGGGTTGGCCAAGGTCAGCATGGTGCAAGTTGGGATATAAATGAAACTTAAGGGGTCATAAGAGGGGAAGCAGTTCCTTATTTCTCACCTCAGGGTGGAAAGCATGTGGAGCCACATGTTCCCTGACCACAGGGCAGCATGTGGCTGGATAATTCATCACTCTCACTTGTTTCTGTGATCAGACAGTATTTAAGGAGGGCAGTTCTGCAATGGTGTGTATGTTTATGTGTGTGTGTTGAGGGTGAAGAGTGTGGAGGGAAGGCAGAGGTGGTTTCAAATGATTATTAGAAATGAGGGCCATATCTACTACATGGGGGTGAGGAGAAAGGCCCAAGTCCTTGGACTATCCTGGGGGAAAACTCATTGTCAAAAAGAGAGATCCAAAAGACTCTGAATCCATGAACACTGGACCAAAGGGATGGGCTAGGCGGCAGTGTGCCTGCCATCTGAGGGAAGCCTGTAGACAATGTCAGCCTGCTCAGGCCAGGCCTTCATCATCGCTTCTGCAAGGAGGCTTCCAGTGGTCCTAGTTTCCCCACACAGGGCCATTGTTTATGAGTAGGTCTGGTCTTCTGATGGGACAACTTGGTCCAGGGCATTTCAGAGACCATTTGCCAGCTCCATGACCACTTTGATATGCAGTGGGCCTCTGAGGAACACCCACTCCTTTTCTTTAAATAACCAAGAACAGGATCTATAAACCCAGTCACTGTCATACGCTTACCCCTACTTTTCAAAGTCCTATTTTTCTGCTAAGTCCCTTGGGTCCAGTGACCTTGACAAAGCAGATTTGGCCATTTTTAAGCAAATGTTCCTGGTGACTCAGGTACTTGTACTTCTCTTACATGTTGGGAAAGATCTTGAATTTGCTGAGAACGTGACTATGGCCTTGGCCCTGATGTTCATAGGTGCCAGTCCTGGGTAGATTTTTGACAACTGGGAGCTTTAGCTTTGTACCTACAAAATGTAGATAACAATTTTTAACCTCCTACCCCCCAGGGAGGTTGTGAGGCAGGACTGAAATATGCGTGTGAATAAGACTTGGAGTCTATAAAGTGAGGTGTGATTTGTATTTTGAACCATTTATTTTAATTCCACTTATACTCTATAACTTAGAATATTTATTTCAAATTGTTTCTACTAAATTAGCAAGGTTCAGTATTTCTGTCATTTTTGTTGCTACAATACACAAGAACTTATTTTGGAATAAAGTGAAAAGTAAAATGGTCGTTCTTATGAATCCGTGGGTTTTCTTTGCTTATATTAAAGTATACGACATTGCCGCTGGGGTTAGAATCAAGGTGATCCGCGGGATATCCCTGGTGCTGGCACTGTCTCTGCTGGGCCTATGATGGAGCTGTTCAGCAGCCAGTAGTATTGTGAGGAAAATCCTGAGACCAGGAGTCAGAAGCTATGGTTCCCCAACCCAGGGCTGGTGCTAGCTTAAAGATGACCTTGGGCCCATGTGTTTTGGTCTCATATCTTCATGTATCACCTGATGTTTGGACTGGCTTCTTTCTAAGGTTATATCTAACCAATTCAAACATTCTACTTTTATTTTTCCAAATCCTGCAAAGTACTGCCTTGTGCCTCTCTGCATTCCACTCCTGTCAGCACAGCTTTCTGGACCCCCTGAGGTCTTCCTTAGCTCTTGGCTTTGCAGGTGAAGAGAGATACTTATTTCTCTGGTGTTTTGACAAAAAACAACTGTTTTGCGTAGCTTTTCTTCTTGCATTTATCACTGCAATATTGTAATGCTAAGTAAAGACAAAAATCATCAATGAATGACTGACCTTGGAAGCATTGCCTGTTCATACAATCTTCACACTCCCACTATTCTGATGAGATTTATAGATTGATGCCTAAGTTAATTTAACAAACGTGCATGGTTTTCCTCATATGTCAGATGATCTCCTATGTCCTATGACAATACTGGGGATGCAATGAAAAAGCTAAAGGCAACTGGGTTTTCTGGAAATGTCTCTCCACCCAAATAAACGTGGAGTCTCCTATCTGACCAAGGAAATACTATCAGAAAAGCCTTCATTGAGGTGTTTTCCTTCTAGGCTCAAAGACATAAAATAGGCTCACCTCAATGTAGGTATTACTATGCCCATTTTACAGATGAGAAAACTGAGGCTCTACAAAGGTGATTTTATTGGTCCTGGAAATTGTGAAGCAAATTGTTTTGAAGAATGATTTGTTTGCAGGAAATGAAGAGCTAAGAATAATGAGTTTAATCAATAATTGGCGAAGGTTTCTGTACTATTATGGGGTCCTTTGATATACATGCTAGAAGAAAGATTTGAAATACAATAACGTGAATTGATGGATAAAAAGAACATTCAAAACAGATAAAAGTGACCTCCATTATGGCCTCCATCTGTCCCTAGGAAGAAAGGGTCAGTGAGTACCCAGAGTTCACCCTAAAGTAGCCCTTGGCTTCCACTGGACCAGGACTTTGCCTCTTGTTAACCTCAGCCTGGTGCCTAGAGAGTTTCAGCTGGTGTAGCCGGTGCTGGCTAGGTGCAGGCAGCCTTGTGTTTGGGAGTCCAAGAGCCAGGACCCTGAAACTGATCGTCACCACTTCTTGTTCTGGCTTCAGGGGCTTGGTGCTTACTGGTGGTACTTAACAAGTACAGTACTGACAGTATTCTTTGATGTCTCTTCTCCCATAGTAATTATTAACTTGTTTCTTGATCCTTCCCAATCCAGAGGATCTCAAATCAAGCACTTTACAGCATTACCTCACTTAATCCTCCAGCAGATGCAAAGAGAGAACTCATTGTCATCTTGATTTCACAAAAGAGGAAATTGAGGCTCGGAGAGGTTAGGTAACTTATCCAAGGTCACACATTCAGTAATTAGGGGATGCCAGCTCAGGTGCAGATCCTGCATTGAATCAGCAAAAGCTCTAGCATTAACTATGTGATGTTGAGCAGGCCAGTATCTCTCTTTCAACCTTGGTTTCTCATCTGTAAAACGAGGGGGATGGACTATAGGGTCTCCAAGGCCCTGCTCGATATTCTTGGGCTTCTTATTTGATCTGCCATGATCTTGTTGTACTTGCTGCCAAAGGTTCTTCTGTTTGCCACCAGAGGGTGCCCTGCTCCCAAAGCAGGAGGCACTGGGGAAGGCTGAGTTCTACTAACTTGTCACTACCCTGACTGATAAAAATCTAGGACAGTGCAAACAATTGTGTGGATCCAAATTCTCCCATTCTTTCAATTGCTAGGATCCCTCTTTCTCTGTGGAGTCTTCCTGGCCTTCTCACCCACAAGGCTCTCTCCTGTTTCTAAGCCTGTATTGCCTATCTTATCCTTCAGGTGGTAGCCCTCTTACTTTTGTACTGACCAGCCATTTATCTCTGGCATTACCATTTTGTTCAGTTTTCTTGCCTTGCTCTCCAGTCCTCTCTTGCTCTCCAGTCCTATAATGAAGGAGAGGTCTGGATTTCGGACATGAAGACCTGACCTTTCGATTCCGTGATTCCTGCCCCACAACTCCGATCTTCTAATGAAACCTTGAGAAAAATCTTAAACTCTTTATATTTTTTTATTTTGTTACATTTTTGTTTAAGAGCATTTTATAATAGTTGAGTAACAAAAATAAGACTCCACCATCTTGTGTCCTTCTATTTTTAATGGAAATATACAGCATTTCAGCTACACTGTGGGCAAAATGGGCTTTGATGAGCATCCCTGGAAAAGAGCCACCAATTTCGACATGATTTCTATGGCAAAATGCATTATGAATTCTAAGTGATGGTTGTAGAAATGGCGTATTAGAGCACAATATTACTAGGTGGTACTTTATCATATTTCCCAAACTATTATTTCTAGGAGCAATCTGCATTTCAGTAAGACTTAAAGAATCCCCAACTGTTCTAAGGCCTCTTTCACTATAACATGAAGCATAATTTATTTAACCCAGAAAAAAAAACAGCAAAAAACGTCGTTAAGTTTTTCTAGGCATTCCTTTCCCATGGGTCAATGTAATCCAATCCCAGATGTGCAAAAATTTCTTCTTCACTTTCTGCTTTGAGAAATACCCTCTGAAAGCATAAGAAGAAATATGTGTATTCAGATATTTTTGTTAAGCATGTCAGTGCTGACATAGTGAAACTTTTACCTCTAAAACTGTCTTGTCAGAATAAGTTATTGCCAAAACACAGTTCCTTGCTTCTTAGTATAAAAAGTCATCTTAACTGACTTCTGTAATTTTTATATTTTCCCATCCCCAAATATGGCACTTAATTTATTAAATTAAAATAGTGATAGCTTTTCGTATGTAGTGAAAGGCACTTGATATTTTTCCTGTGGGTCTGTAAATCTTCACCACAGTTGTTCATTATAACCACCAGAAGAAGTTGTTTTTTGTTTTTGTTTTTATAAAAAAAAACATGGACTCTTGAGCTATACCGCAGTCTAATGCAGTCAAAATCTCAGAGTTCTTGGCATCAATTTATTTAAAAGCTCTGGGTCACTCTAATATGCAGCGGTATTAAGTACTGGTGCTATAGGGAATGAGGAGTGGCAATTATAGGACACTTGCATGTGCTGGGTTCTCTTCCTGGCCTTCCACACCAGGCTCCCACCCTAGATCTCTTGAAGATGAAGCACCACTTGTCTTTCATCTCTTCTTGTCTACAGCACAGTGTTGGACACACAGGAGACACTTGCCTACGTTGAACTATTTACTCTCTGTCAGGCCGTAAATATTTCTAAACAGGATTATGAGAATCTGCCTCCACTGACATGCTCGACATCTGAGGTATTCCTGCCAGCATCCACAGCCCTTTATGCTGACAGCAACACCTTGATTCTTCTTTGGGAACCCCCTTCTTTCAACTATAAGGTCCTGAATGGCAAAGACTATTACTTTTGTTTCATGTCACCTTTCCCCACAGAGCTTAGTTTAGTGTCCTTGACCACTATCAGAACAGTAAACCCCGGTATTTGTGGATTTAACAGTTGAATATTTAACTTTTCATAATTCACAGAGTAATTTATCATTTTGCTGACACATGAATTGAATCATGACTGCAAGCCTAGCACACCAAATGAGTCACATAGCTGGTGAGTGACCACTCAGCTATATCTCAGGGGAGCTCTGTTGGTCTCCTTTGTGCAATAGATTCTCATTAATGACCTAGTGTTCACTAAAATGCTACTGTACACTGCATTTGAGAAGTCCTTGGGTAGCATTTGTGATTTGAGGGGGATCTTTTTCTTTGGAGTTACTCATTCCAAACACCAAGGGTATACCAAACTCAATTAATGTTCACTGCTGGACTGGTTTTGGGGGCCCTATGAGCTCATGATCTTTGAGCCCAGTGCCCCTGGGGTGCATTCTGGGCCAGGTAGGGGCTGTGCTCCTGTCAGGATCTTTCCAGTGGCCCTCAGTTGTGATCTGTGGCAACAAGACACTCAGGGCAAAGGAAGCTAAACCTGGACACTAAAATCAGTTCAGGGAAAGTGCTCAGAGAGCCAGCTTTGGGGATGAGAATCAAAGTGGCCCATCTCAGGGAGACAACTCTACCTTGGTCTTGTCATATAAAGCGTGATTATCCAGTATCATCTTCCGCTCGTGTGTGGCATAACGTCGGAGGTCTCTCTCAAACTGCTGGAGAGAAATAATAAAATAAGTTACTAATAAGGTCAGGATATCTTCAGTGTTATGTGTTTAGAGATATCTAAACCCTTATAAAGAAATATCTATCTCAACATTAAACATTCCACTAAATGGGATTAAACTCCACTAAACATTCTCAAAGGAATGTTCTCCAGAGGGCAAAGCTCTAAGAGGACAGAGCTCCATACTCATGTGTACACACTAGAATGTAAGCTCAGAAAGCAGAAATTTGATTTTGTTATGTTAACAACTATATTCCTCTTCAAATATGCCTGGCACATAGAAGGTATATGGCAAATGTTTGTTGAATGAGTAAATGAATATTGTGAGGATTGTGTCCAGAATAACATCTGTTCCAGAGTAAATGCTGGGTAAATAATAGTTTGGAATATCACTACTGTAAATGAGGATGAGGAGTCAGGAGATCCAGATTCCAGCCTGGATTTTGTCCCTATCTGGCTATGCATCTCTCGGCACGTCACCAGACACTGAATCTTGGTTGGTCAAACAGGAGGGTGAAGTAAGTGCATGAGGTCACCTCTGGCTCTGCCACCTTCTCATCTGAGATTCTATAGAACTGATGTTCTGAGCCACCTGTACTGGATTAGCATGTCCTATGACTAGAAGTGGACTCAGGCTGCAGAGAGCAACACCTGAGGCCTAAGCTAGAGGACAGGAAGACCTTGGAAAAGGAGGATGGTGAATGAAGTCACTGAGGTTAGTTTTCCTGAGAGAAGCATAGATCTAGAAATACTGTCCTTTTCCATGTGGGAGTGGGGAGAAAGCGTGGGGGTAATTGTTCCCTCCAGTGGCAAGGAGCCATTTCTTACTAACAGGAAAGCTGGCTGAGGGTGGGAACTGCCCTTCTAGACCATCACTTGGCTGTGTGAGAATGCAGACTTCTCAACCAGAAGTCCTTTACAATGCAGCAGAGGGGAAGCCAGGTCTGTGGGGGAACTGAGGTGAAGCAGACTCTGGGTACTGTAGCTTCTGGTCTGCGAAAGTAGCAGGTGTTGCTTAGCACAGGGCCTCCTCCCAGCCCTGGGTCACTCTCCTTCTGTCCCCTCAGCACTTAGAATAATGGCTGCTCACACTGTGTGTTGGGGGAGTCTAGAGAGGAGGGGATAATGGGAACAGTGAGCGGCAGCCATTGGCTCTCCATTTCTGTGTGGTGAGAGATATTTTCCTGAATTTCTCTGCTAAAAACTCAGGAGCCTTTCCCCATAGATTGTTAGGGATTATAATGAGGTCTTTCATTTGGAGACTAATATTATTTATTCAACAAATATTTTTTGAGCATCTACTATGTGCTTAGTGTGTTCTGGGTGCTTGAACAAAGCAATGATGTCTACCCTGGTGGGGCTGGGAATTGAGCAGGGGACATAGACAAGACACAGTAATAGAATAAATAAATTATATGATATGTTTAAAAAGTAAGCGCTGCGTACAGGGCAGGCCTCATTGAGAAGGTGGGATTTGAGCAAGGACTTGAAGGAGGTAAAGGAGTTATCCAAATAGATTCTGGGGGAAGACCGTTTCAGGCAGAGAAAACTGCTAGAACAGAGGCCTTAGGGTGGGGTGAGCCCAGCCCCTTTAGAGAGAGAGCAGTAGCAGAGAAGTTTGGAGAAATAAGGGGGTGGGAGGATCAAGCAGGGCCTCATGAACCACTGCAAGACTTGTGGTGTTTACTCTGAGTTAAATTAGGCACCCCTAAGCAAGGCTTTGAACAGAGAAGTGATCTGATGTAACTTATGTTTTAACAGGATCACCTGGCTGTAGATGGGAGAGCCAAAGTAGAGAGACCAGTCAGAAAGGCCGTGGCAATGATTCGGGCAATGATATCCTAGTTAACATCTACGGGCATCTTACCCCGTGCCAGGCACTGGACTGAATTCTCGCTTTATATTAATTTTCTGACACACTCTATTGTGGCTGGTACTTAACAGCTTCTAAGAGAGCTTCATGTCACTTTTTAAAGAACAGTTTAAATTACATGATTAGACTCAAAATTGTGTTTAGATGAAAGCACCATCTCATTTAATCCTCATTATAATCCTGCAAAGTTGGTGCTATTATTAGCTCCATTTTTCAGATGAGGAAGGAAGGCCCAGAGAGTCTAAGTAATATACCAGAAGCCACACAGCCAGTGATAGAATTAAGACTCAGACTCCTGAATTCTAAAGCTCAGTTTCTTTACCCTGGTCAGTTCTGCCTTCTGCTTTAAAATCTCTAGCTTCTCATAGCAACCCCATGAGATAGGCAGGCAAGACTGTTGCTTTATGTTTCAGATGAAGGAAGCTGAACATCCAGCAGGGGTGATGGTACTACAGTCTGGCTGTATCATTGGTCACAACAAACATCAGAGGCTGGCCCAGGGTTGCTGCATACAGTTGCACAAGTTGTGCTCTGTGAAACTAGAAGGTGCCAATCACATTTATAATCTTTGTACTCATGCATGTTTATTATGACAATTTTCTGAAAAATGACAGAAAGGTATCATAAGAAAGAGATGCTTTTTAAAGTTGGTGAAGGGATGCCATCTGGGCTAGTAAAGAGTCTGGCTGAGCCTAGGCACCTGGCCACAGTTATCTATGTGTTTCCATGCCTTCTCCCAACATTTGACACAAACACAGACAATACTCTTGAAAGAATCTTGGCAAATCAAGTCATACGAACGAATTAAGCAGATCTGTTTGGAAGAAACATGATTCAGAAGAAAACGGGTGTTTCTTTTGGTTTTTAAGTTATGAATACCAAGTCCAGAGATTGCACCATACCTAGATGGCTCTAGAACATTTAATGTGCCCCTGTGCATGTGTCCTGCTTGGGAAATTGTTAGGCTACAACATCCTAAGGAAGCTTCATCAGCTTAGTAGATCAGACAGCTTGGTAAATGAATGACCCCAAGCTGAACTGATTTTCTTGGGTGACTTGAATTGTCTTGAGAACATTTCCTAGGCACAGACATCTTTGGGTAAAAAGGTGAAATTGAATTTCTCACCTATAAAATTTTAGACTAGACCTAATCCTAATCACCCACCAACATGCATTCACATGGGGACAAAACAGTGGCTGCATAAGTGGGGGCATAAATATAATAACACAAGTAGCTACCATTCGCTGAGCCCTTACCACATTTAAATACACGCAGCATCTCACCGAACCCCGATGACAGCATTAAGATGTGGGCATCATTGTTATCCACAAGAGAGGTGGAGCAATTGGGACTTGAAGAGGTTAAACAATTTGTTTAAAGTCACTTAGCTAAAAATGGCATGCTTAGTGTCGTGTCAGTGCCTGCAGAAACAATAGCGATAATTTCTGAGAAATCGGAGAAGAAACTGAAATGTGCTGAAAACATGCCTTGTGTTAAAAACAAAACAGACAAAGGGCAACCATTTCTGCCACTGGCATGACCTTGGATAACCTCAGATTTCTTTTTGGAACTCTTCCCTTTCTCAACAGACTGTGTTCCCAGAGATTTATGTCTGTCAAAAAAACTGCTCATTAGGGAACCACACTTTGAAAATAACTCTTCTAAATTAATTTGTCTCTCTTGACCATGTGCAGGCAAATTGCCTGACTTAGAGGTTTCTGGGCATTGCCCCCTCCCCTGTCACCCTGCCCCTACTGCCACTGTCACTCCTCTAGGCCATTGACCCACTGATCCAGGTAGCGCTTACCCGGGAGCCGGTCCAGCCCAGCAGAGCGAAGGCATGGCACTCATAGGGGCACACAACCAGGTCCACGCGGATGGCCTTCCAGGTCTTTCCTTCCTGCTGGCTGGACTTGTCACTTTCTACCCTCTGATGGTGCAATTTTAAAATCAGAAAGCATTTCTGGAAATGATCTAAAGCATCTACCTTCCTGCTAGGCAATTTTAACTTTTCAAACGTCGACTCCACAAGATCATAGTATAAAATCAATCCCTGAAAACAAATGGAAAGATGTCAGAAAGAGTCCTTGCTTGACAGGGTCTGCGATTTTACACTGGGCTCCAATGAAAGCTCCTAACTAATGTTTTACAGATTTGAGAAAAACGTTGCTATTTTTTTCTGTTTGTCTTCAATTAAAGAAGATAAGGGACTACTCCCTCCTGGGTTTCCTCACCTGGCACACAGCCTGGCTCTCTGGCGGAGTTTAAGAACTCATTATGCATGAGGAGAGATTATGATAACAGCCACCATTTATTAGGCATTGATTAGGCACTGCACCAAGTGCTTTATCCAATTCTATCAGTTAATCCTTCCTATTAATGAAATAAAGAGGGATTTGTTATCCCTGTTTTAAGATAAGGAAAGAGAAGCTTGGAAAAATTAAATAAAGCATCCCAGGTCAGATGGCCAATAAGTGGCAGCGTTGTTTTGAAATTCCCAAATATAAAATCCACGTGCTTAATATCAGCCTCTACCAGTGCCTGACCATTTCTTTGCTGGGGAAACATCAGTAAGACTGCCTAAAAGCTGAGGAGATACCTTTGGGAACAAGGCTCGCTGTCACCATGTCCCCGCCCCATACCCATCTTGGAGTGGAGCAGTCTCAGAGTATGGGAAGGGTGGTGCCTACAAATCAAGGCCAAACCAAGGTCTCGCAAGAGCCCCAGAGTGGGGATCCAGGCAGCCCTGTCTCCACCCAGAGCTCAGCTAGCAGGGTCCATGTGTTGTGCTGTCTATCCATGAGAATTTTCATCTTTCCTGCTTGAGCAAAGCAGTGGGGCTTGCCCAGGTGTAGCTAATGCTTCTTTGTCCTGCCTTTTCCTGACCCAGCCTATTACATTCACTCTTGGATTCCCCTCTCCTGAGAGAGAGGGATTGGGGTGGCCTCATAGGTGAATTTGGATTCATTTCCAAAGTTGGGTTTTTACTTCTGGTGCTCCTGACTCTAAGTCTTATTTTTACATTATCTGAGTGCCTCTCTCTGTGGCACATCAGGGAGCTTGGTCCACTCCCAGCAGAAGCTACATCACTCAGGAAGGATGAAGCTATGCCAGAAAAAAAAAATGCTAGCCTCAGCCTCCTCCAGGTCACAGGTAGGGCCCCCTGGTCTCTTTGGGAAGAGGAGCTCTCACTAGAGTCTGGCAGGAGTCCAGGCTCTGCAGGTGGCTTTGGCCATAGGGCCATCCTTTGCTTCCTCCAGTGGGCAATAGGTGGCCTGTGGCAAGTTTGATGTCCGCAGTGGTCGGAGGCCCCTGAGCCATGACCTCTGCTGAGCCCAGCTTACACTCATTAGTTTTCTTCTTTCCATCTCAGCACAAAGTCAAGGTGGCTATTGACCACCAGCATAGACTTTGAGGGGCCAGAGATACCTTTCAGACTGATTTTATCCCAGTCTTAGCCATTCTGTCTGACCTTGACCCTTGCTCTGACCCCTGCTCATACCTCCCAGGTCTTCACAGTGACTTCTCTTCATTCTGTTTAGGAGTTGAATGTTTCTTCATGTCCAATGCAGAGACAAAACCATCTCAGCCCATTTGGTAATAGAACAAGTATGTATAAACAAGATATATATTCATAACATGGACTCTAGGACCCAAAGTGAGTACATCTCACTGTATATCATGTGGCATTGTGTAAGCTATTGAAATTAATTGAGCATCAATTAGGTGACCATTATACAGTTATGAAGTGAATAGTGTACAAAATTCAGTGATATTATGCTTAAGTGACAATGCTTGAGTGTCCAAACATCCACTTTTGATCTTTCTTCTTACCTTCCTTTCCCATAAGTTTATCACTTTAGGTAAAAGTTGTTCATCTTCCTCTGTTGATCCTGGGCTGCTAATTAAAAAATCTACATCATGCCCAATCTTCTTACCTCTGATTAAAAAAAAAAACAGTATAACATGGAAATGAATTTTAAAAGTCACCTTTGTTTCTATGCCTTGCCCTTAAGGTTTACAACACAAAATGCTCATGACATTTTTTGAGCAAAATATCCTTGGTTGCACAACTCTACTTCTTAAAAAATGAATTCATGACACAGAAACAATAAAAAATTATACATGGTATATATATAATTATGTGAATAAAAAATGACAAAAAAGATTATTTCTTCTATACACTCATACATGCACCCCCCCCCATACACACACACACTCACTCATAGACAAGCAGGACAACAAGCAAACCAAAAATATATTTACATAATATAATTAATGGGGAAAGCATGCATGGGGAAGAAAGAATCAAGGAAGTCTTCCTAAAGGAGGTAGTATCCGAATTGAGTCTTTAAGGATGAGGAGAAGTCAGCCAGATGATGATCTGAGGAAAGCCAATTCAAGCAGAAGGTCCTTCTGAGCAAACTCACAGAGGCGAGAAATAGCTCCGTGTGTGCAAAGAATGACAAGCCATTGGAGATTGCTGGAGTAAAACATGAAGCGTTGGAGATGAAGGTGCAGGGAAAGCCTGGCGCCAGACCACCAAAGGCCTTTTGTGCCATGTTCAAAACTTTCAGTCCTGAACGTGGGGATTCACTGTAGATGTTAGAGGAGAAGAGGTGAAGGTAGCCCTTGTTGTTTACCTTCGGAATCCTCCTGTCACAGTGATAAAGGCGTCAGGCAGAAATGCTGAGACAGCTTCTTTAACCAGCACGCTGACCGCCTCTGCTTCTGCCCTGGTCACACAGCTGACAAGGTCATCATAATAGAGGAATCCTGAGAGGCATTGGACACATCAGTGGAAAGAGTGGCACGTCTTGTGTGAATAAATCAGCTCTCAGTGGGAAGGGATTCTGCCCCACTAAGAGCTAATGTGGTCATGGGTATCAACACCAAACCGTTTCACAGAGAACAGTTATTTCTATTCTCTTGGTTGTGAAATTTTCATGGTAATAATGCTCTTTACTTTCTGACTGAGAGACTTACAACGTCCTGACTAAGAAAGAGACAATATTTCATATCTCCATAGAAACCAAGCTGTTCAAATCTGAGTTCTTATTGAAGTACCAGCTCACTTGATCAATAAACTGTGCCCTTTTATTTAAAGAAGACAATGCATAAAGATCTGGGATGGGAAGATTCAGGATTGGGAGGTGATAGATGAATTAAAAAATTAGTCAAGAATAAGAAGAGGGTAGATTTGCATTCTAGAGCTCTGCTGTACATCATTGTATGTATGGTTAACAATACTCTCTTGTGCACTTAAAATTTGTTAATGTTATGTGGATCATAGGCCTAAATGCAAAAGTTAAAAAGAATCAGGCTTCTGAAGGAAAACAGGAAAATATCTTAATGATCACAAGTGTAAGCAAATAGCTCTAAAATAGAGTGGGAAAAACCCTAGCTATAATGAAGAGATTGATAATTTGGATTTCATTAAATATAAAAACTTAGGCTCATCAAAGAACATTATTAAGCAAGTGAGGAGCAATCTACAGACTGGGAGAAGAGATTTAAATATTATTTGTCTACTCAAGGACTTACAGCCAGAACATAAACTAACTCCTCCAAAAAAAGAGAGAAAGACTTGAACGGAAACCTCTTGGAAGAGGAATTGTCCCCTGAAGCACTTATAACAGTCATTAGAGAAATGCAAACTGAAATGACAGTAAGATAACACTACTTATCCACCAGGACAAACAAAACAGAAACGATTGACAATAGGAAGTGTGGGTGAGGCTGTGGAACAAGGGGAAAATCTCATACAGTGATACTGGGCCTGTATAGTGGCTCAACCACTTTGGGAAACTGTTGGACAGTATCTAGTAAATAAGTAGGTAAATAAGTAGCTATCTACAGCTAAATAAGTAGCTAATTATCCTCTGACTCAGCAATTTTACTCCTAGATACTCTAAAGAAAAATGAGAAAATATATATCAACAGGTACAAAAATGTTCATAGCACCTTTTTTTCCCCCCATAATAACCAAAAACTGGAAATAATTCAAATGTCCATGGACAAAAAATGAATAAATAATTTATGGTAGCAATGGGTAAGAAATTGCTAAGAAGGTAGATCTCATGTTAAGTATTCTTACCATAATAAAAAAAATTTAATAAAATAAAATACATAAAATATTTATGTGCAAAAAATAAAAAGAAATGCTTCATTAGGCTCTTATCAGTACAAAATTTTTCATCAGGACTGATATTCACAGCACATCTTACTTGATAACCATACAGCTCCTGTGCTTATTCGGGATGCACATATACCAGAAGTCACAGTTACTGTTTCTTTAAGAACATGTACACACATCAGGTATGACATGGAGAGAATGCAATAATTTGTTGACATCCATGATAGCAACTTACTTGGCTTTCTTGCTTTCCTTTTTGATATGGTTGGGGAGATTAACTTATTACCAGAAACTTATTACACCTGAGTAATGTTATTTATATGTGTGCTGTTATATTTCAGACTGTTCAAGGCCAAAGTGGCATGTGAATCCTCAAGCCTCAGGGAATTAAAACCAAGTGTGATTATCAGTAAAACTGAATCAGGTTTTTCATCTGACCTGTGGATCATACTTTCACTATGTTCAATTAGCTTATCCTCTGTTGCAGGGGTCTCTAACTCCTGGGCCTCTGTGGCCTCTTAGAAACCAGGCTGCACAGCAGAAAGTGAGTGGCCAGCAATAGAGCAAAGCTTCATCTATATTTGCAGCCACTCCCCAGGCTAGCATCACTGCCTCAGCATCACCTGAGATCATCAGGCATTAGATTCTCATAGGAGTACCATCCCTGGTGCCAAAATGGTTAGGGACCACTGCTCTGTGGTATTCTAAACTATTCCCATTGACAACTGCATTCATTACAGTGCTGCTAAAGGAATACACACATCCAGGGGTTTTAAGCTGTAAGTACTATAGGAAGGCATTCCTAGAATTCTGCATAAAACAAGAGTTGCATGTTTTTTATTTTATCACTTAAACAGAAGAGAGGTGTTCCCCGCGCCCCCCTGTGGTCTTTTGTAGAAGATTCCCTTACTTTAATATCATAAAAAATGTGAATGACTTCATCATTCTTTGTAACTCAGAAACCATACTGCTCAGAAATGTGGTTTTGACTCCCTTTCAAATACCAATTATATTGTATTTCTATTGCATATTAAAAGCAAACATTTAAAATGTGTACAATTTTTTTTATCCTATATTGACATTTCTTCATTTCTAAAACTGGGACCCTCTATGAATGGAAGCAACCAAGCCATCTTCAACCTCCAGGAGGTGCTGCCAGGTTTTCAGGTGCCTATGTCAACACTTCTCGGGTTAACAAGTCCAGTGGGGTAGATGAATCTTGTGTCTAGATTTCTACCATTTCCCTTCTATGTCCTGATGTTTTACAGTTTCTAAAGTAGATCCATACTTGTTCTGGACAACAACTCTAGTTTGTTCAAATATTCTTTACTCTCCAACCCTTCATGTGAATGCTTTCATCCACGCCTCTATCCCAACTGGGACTCAAATGCTCAGAAGGGTCAGTTCAGTAAAAATTAAATCAACATTGCAACCTGATTTGACATCAGAACATAAAAGAATGAATACAGCCTTCAGGAAGAGTATATTTGGCCTGTGCTCAGGGCTTTGCCTGCATTAAGCATTGGTACCTATTTCAGTACCAATGTCACCTCCCTTTTATAGAGGAGGTAACTTAGGCTCAAAAGTTTTAACAAACTTGCTCAAGATCACATAGCTGGAGCCAGGATGTAGATGCAGGTCTGTCTGATTCTGAAAGTATGTGCTTTTAACCATAGCATGAAAAGAATCCCCACAAGTGACCCAGCTCACCAAGAGTAGAGTTGAAATTCAACTGACTTAGAGCTCTACTACAGCCTGCCCAGCCCATAGGAACAGTGGGAGATTTTTAGGAGACACAACTTACCTGCTTTCTGCATTCGTGTGAATTTCAGGGTTTTGTCTGACCTTATTTTACTCAGGCTTCTGAAACCCATCCGGAACCATTTCTCAGATGTCTTCAGTCCCACTCCAAATACAGAAGTAAATAGCTGAAACAAAGGGAAAGGCACACTTTTAGTTTCTAAAATAATCATATGGCAATGAAGTGATACTTTCAAGGTCAAGGGATTAAAATAAAAAGTGTAAGGTTTTTAGAGACGTTTTTGTTTCAGAAGGATCCTTCCCTGATAAATGAAACAAACATGAGAAGCAGGTTCTGGCATCTGCATAGGGCTTCCCTGTAATCTGATTGTGTGATGGCCTGTGCTGTCAGTGAGTGACAACGGCTATCCCTATTAGGTATTTTCCCTTGCCAAGGGTTCCTCATGTGCTGCATATTTATCCTCGCAATTTAAAGAGAGAAGTGCATGGAGGTGGTCTAAATTCTCCACCATCATGCAGCTGGAAAGTGGCAGACTCAAACCCAGTCTGTCTGCTATTCCATGGCTGGGCTCCTGCCCATGACCACCTTTTAGGCCTATGCATCCCTTCTGAACTGAAGGGACTGGCAGACATCCCTGCTGCTTGCACCTCAAGGTAGGGAATATTGGGAGGTAATGAACCCTGTTTCAAAGTGAATGAGGATGCAGTGAGTTGCTTTCCAACACAGGTTTGCTCTTAAAGAGCCGGTATGTTTTGTCCCATGGTTCTGATTACCCATTATATTTGTACCCATGAATGACAGACTCCTGGAAGGTAAGGTAATTTGTATCTTACCATAACATGGCAACAAGGTCGAGCATTAAGCATCTGCTCTATTGACCACTGCTGTGGACTGAATGGCACCTTCCCCCGCTTTTCCCAAATCCATATGCTGAAGCTCTAACCCTCAATATGGCAGTATTTGGAGATGAAATCTTTGGGAGATAATCAGGTTTAGATGAGGACATGAAGGTGGTGCCCTAATGATGGGATTAGTGTCCTTGTAGAAAAAGGGCTAGAGAGCTTATGCTCTCTCTTTATCATGTGAGGGCACACTGAGAAGGAGGCCTTCTGCAGGCCAGGAAGAGGATCCTAACCAGAACCCAACCACGCTGGCACCCTGATCTCAGACTCCCAGCCTCCAGAACTGCGAGAAAATAAATATTTGCTTTTTAAGCCACCCAGTCTATGGCACTTTGATAGGGCAGCTTGAGCTGATTAATAAAACCACCTAGAATAAGCAATAGGATTAAGTGAAAAACCATTTTCGATAAACATATGTAAAATCACTTACTTTGAAGGACTGGTAGTGTTCATCATTTAACACAGCTTTAACTTCAGAACTTTCTCCATCTTCAATAATTTCCTACATGAATAATTGAATAATATTTTAGATTAATGATGTTGGACAACCACAGTCCAAGACTCCCAAACTCATGATCTGGTAGCTTGATAAAAAAAAAATGCACACACATTTTATGGAGGAACAAAAGTACAAAAGGTTCGGGTCCAAACCTGCAGAACACCAAACCAGAATATTCACTGACAAAAGTGTGTCTAAATATTTGAGATACTTTTTTTCAATGGATATGAGCTTCCTGAAACAAGAAGACTCTTCATCTGAGTGGGTTAATTATGGACCCGTTGAAAAACCAATTCAATTTCAAGCCTTTATGATGTTTAGCTCAGAGTTACCCACTCTCCCCTAGATAAAATTAGGATTATTTTTTTTTTAATAATTTACCTTGCACTTGACTGCACTAAAACATACTCCTAAATGACCAACTTGCCTTGCTGGGGAATCTTTCAACATCATTTATAAATAAACACCCACCCCTGGCTCTCTTTCTGAAACATACTCACTGAAAAGCAGAATTAGCTCCACTGCCCGTTACACCCACTACTGCTTTGAGGGGTGATGTTCCCTGACGGAACTGAGATCTTTCACACAGCCTGTGTTTGAAGTCAGATCATCTCCTGATGTCAAGCTTTTAAGTCACCTGAGATTTTCACGTGATTAATAATAATATAGTAGAGTTGTTTTCCCACTAAGCTGGTCCCACATAGCTCCAACTGTGAAAATATTAAGGTATGGATTCTATTCATCTAACATCTCTTTATCATCTGTCTGTCTAACCATCTATCGTCTACCTACCTACCTATTTATCATCTATCATCTATCATCTATCTAATCTATCACGAGAAAGTAAAGCAAGCCATGATTACATCCATATAGTTGACAGGAAAATCTATTCTCTCTCTCTCTCTCTCTCTCTTTCTCTCTCCTTTCCTACCTATCTCCTACCTACCTATTAGGAGGTGTGATGAGTCACATTTCACACTTACCTCTATGATATATTTTGCTTTGTCCCCCAGGCAGGGAATTCCTTCTATGTCCTTCATACTGGTGATTGTGAATGGCAGAGATTTAAGTACAGAAGCTGCTCTCATAAATACCGAATAGGAAACTTCATTTTCTCTGAACTCACAATTTTCAGCCAGTACCTCAAAGGCATCCTGAAGAATAGAACCAGATGAGGAGTAAAACATGGTTTGTTTTCTTGTCCCTGAGCCACTTGCAAACATCTCTTGCTCTCCTTTAAGCATTGGAACACCACCTGTTCAGGAACGGGTCTTCAGTACCTCTGCACCCCTCCCTTGTTGTATGAGGAGAGTCGAATTGAAAAGATAGGCCACCGAGTGCTTTGTAAGAAAACTGAATTCATTGCCATTAGATATTCAGGAATGATTTAACCAACACATGGTCTCGTACTCACTGTATTCTACTAGTCATTACTCAGCGTGCTCCTTCTCTCTTTGTTTGTCGACCTTCCCACCAGCATGTGGCTAGGATTCTACCTGGGTATCCCCATCTCTTAACTAGTACATAAAACACTGTGGAATGGGAGGTACACACCCAAGGCTGGGGTTATTTAAGGTAGGGCGTGTTTGCGCTTCTAGCAGAGGATGAGCAGCTGCAGCTGTGTGACTTTGTGCTCATGGTGGCCAGTAGTGGCAATTTCCTAGGGCTGGAAGGCTAGAAATGAGAAGTTTTGTATTTGATATACTACTGCATGTTTTATTCACCTGACTGCAGGCTAAAGGATGAGCAGTTATGGGCTTGTTTGGGTCATTTGAAACACAATTGGCAAACTACAGGGCTGGATGAGGCTTTAGAGATGATCTAGCAAATTATTAATTGACTGGATAAAGGAACTGAGGCTGGGAGAGAGGAATTTACTTACCCAAGCTAATTAATATCAAAAAAGCAAGAATCTAGGTCTGCTGTCTCCCAATCTTTTGATTTCCCAGCAAAGGCTATTTATATCTAATTGCTATGTTTGTGTAATTTGTTCTTACTATGTTCTGGACTAACTACAGTATTTAAGTTTTCAGAATATTTGCCTTCAACAAGTATTGTGCCCAATAATGACAATTCTCAATAAATAGTAATCTATCATCTCTAAAGAATATAATTCAAATGTATTTGTGCATTCCCATGGCAGAAAAAGATCCATTCTTGACAGAAAGAAGAATCAAGGATCTGACCTGGGTGAGTGGTAAGTATAGGAAAAACTTCCTAGATTTTCAGAAATTTTCATAATTTAATTTGTAGATCTATGGAAAGAAGTGGCAAGTGCTTCACTTGCTATGGGTGTTGTGAAGCCTCATTACCGTGAATATGCGGTTACAGTTGTTTAACGTGGTTCTTCTCTGACAAGCGTACTGAGAGATCTTTTTGACAAGTGTTGGAGTCTCCTGGGGCTCTGTATTGGAGCTAGCTGAATAGTCTCTTCTCACCTAAACAAAAGCATAAGCATCTCTTTTTAGTAATAATCAATAGTAATAATAATAGATGTATGTATGAAGAAAAATTGAAGGCCGTATGATGGCAATTATCTCTGAAAAGAGGATAAAATTATAGGAGAGTCGGATTTGATGTTATATAAATCTCTAATATTTGAATTTGCTATAATTAACATGTATTACTTTTGCAATCAGGAAAAAAGCATGAAAAGGACCATCAATAAAATATCACTTCCCTATCCCATGAACTTATGTAGTTATTGTCTAAACCTTCTTCCTGAAGATTCTAGCACTATTGGTGAAAATTTTTCAATTAAGAGCTCACTTTCTTAATTTTTTCTTAATGAATGTTTATAGTACCAAAAAAATAGGAACCCTGTATTTATTTAGCTTCCAGAGCATCAAGGCTTCAATATTTTGAAATATTAGTATATAGACGTGTTCATAACTATAGCTACCATTTATTAAGTGCCTAGGTCAGATTTTGTGTTAAGTGCTTTACATATATTATTCTAATCCTCAAAACCATCTTATGAAGTAAGCACTATTGTTTTCTCATATTATAGAGAAAAAAAACTAAAGCTCAGAAAAGCTAACTGCCTTGCCCACAGCCACACAGGGAATAAGCAGAATACCTAAGGGTTAGCCCAGGCCTGTTGATCTTATAACTCATGTACCTAATTACTAAGTGAAGGACAATGAAAATCACAACCGTGACACTTACGACAAGCTGGTGTTTTCCTGTCATCTCCACTGGTTTTCCTGCTCCCATACATTCTATCAGCCAGGAGATGTCGAGGAGTTCTAGCTGTGAGTTGGTTTTTATATTCTGGACCTTAAGCCACTCCAGGACTTCTGAACCAGAGTTATTTTCTGCCACAATGTGGGTGACAGAATCACTGCAGAATGCAAGACAAAGTTATGAGCTGAAGGGGCTTTCAAAATCAGAAGCTTCTTTTCCTTGAGGTGTTCAGAGTGTTCCATCTGATGGAGAAAGATGCACACTAGACCTGACCATAGGCATGGAGAATTTAGGCCTCCATGCAAGGGAATTCTATTTTAATTACTGTAACAACTGTGGTTTATGTAACATGTCAGACGCAAGAAAAATTAAGAAAACATTAGGAAGATTGTGGCTGAGCCGGTAGGGGCAACCACATTTTAAAAGATCTTAGAAGCCTGGTTGAGAAGGTTGGATTCTATTTTCTTGGACTGTGGAGCCATTGAAGGCTTTTATGAGCAAGACATTGATAGTGTTACTGTGTTATTTTTAAAGACTAGTCATTACATGCAATGATTTGGAGGGGAGAGTGATGGGGCTGAGAGGGTTGGGGAACTACTTAGGAGAATGAAACAATGAACCAAAAGTGAGATGATTTTAACCCAGTCTGGTTCCTATAGCACTAGGAAGAAAGGCAAAGTAGACAAATGATGAACCTCTGGCATTAGTTCACTTATAAAAGATGAAATGGAGAATAGAGTTAAATATTACTCCAGCATATCGATCACAGTAAAGTACTAGCATTTTTGCTAGAAATAGAGATTTAAGAAATTGTGTCTTTTTGGAGGAAGGGATTGGGAGAGTGGAATTGAAGTTTATTTAGCCATGTTGCATATATAGGATGGCAAGAGATCCAAATGAAAATATCCAGTTGACAGTTGGGAGCTGAGGCTCACTCTGGGAGAGAGATGGGTATGGGGATCAGGGCTGGGACCATCTGGATGGCAGGATTTGCCACAGGGCCCAATGGGGAAGTGGGGGAGGAGTGCTGTAAAACAATCAACAGACAATATAATATACAGACATATAAAAAGAAAAAGACTAGAGAGAAATGCTCCAGACTATTAGAAAAAATAATAACTATACTCACACACATGGATACGCACAAATACACTTGTCACTCAATATCCTCAGGGGATTGGTTTCAAGACCCCTCTCCCCAAATTCCAAAATTCTCAAGATGCAATTCTTATATAAAATGGGGTAGTATTTGCATATAGCCTATGTACACATACTCATATACTTTAAATCATCTTTAGATTACTTGTAATACCTAATACAAGGTAAATACTGTGCAAACAGTTGTTATACTATATTGTTTAGAGATTAGCTTTTAGGAATTTTAAAAATATTTTCAATCTGAGGTTGGCTGAATCTGTGAATGTGAAACCCATGGATATGAAGGGCCGACTGTACATTTTTACTTAATCCTCACAAGATTCTTAAGAGGTGGGCAATCTAATTTCAGATGAGACAACCAAGGCTTGCAGAGTTTACATGAAGCCAGGATCCAAACCCAGGTGTGCATGACAAAGCAATCTCTTAACGTTTTACTAGACTGTGGTTAGACCCCTGAGTGAGCTTTTGTTTGTTTCAGTTTTTTTTCCATGTTTTCTGTCATGAAGCATCTATCATCACTTTTCTATTTAGGAGAAAAAATACACATAAATGTAGTGTTTGCTTGCCCCTGGGAGGACTGGGTTTTCTTCTTCTTCTTCTTTTTTTTTTTAATTTATTTTTTTTATTAAGCTTATTGGGGTAACATTGGTTAATACAATTATAAAATTTTCATGTGTACATTATAACATGACATCTATATATTCTATTGTGTGATTACCGCCCAAATGGGCTTTCTTCTTATAATAAAAGGTGTCAGAGAGCCTCAGGCAGCTGCCCCCAACCTCTTTCAAAGACCCTAAGGCACTGATGAAGTGGCTGTTTCTGAAACTCCAGTGGATTCAATTTCTTAAGTGCATCTGGTTTTTTAGCCATGACTAATTAATGTCTTGTAATGGGTTTGGGAGGCCTTAAACCAAGTATAGCAGTTCTGAACTGGAATTTGTCCCTCACTTTCCCACAGGGAAAAAGATGCAGTGTCTTCTCCTTCAACTAGCACTGAACTGAAATGTGCTCCTCATAATCATTGGCATCCTGCAGCCAGGGACAGTGTTATAATCTGCCTGATTATAATCTGGGTTATGATCACACCTGATGCCCGGCACATGCCCAGATTCATAGAAATGGTCAATGAATAGACCATTGATAGAATTAATAAATGAACTGATTAATCAATGGCTCAAAAGAATATTTCTTAAACTTAGAGTCTACCCAAGACACCCAGAAAGCTGAGCTAAATAAAATTCAGATGCCTGGGTCTTATTATCAAACATTCAGATTCAGTAACTCTTACCTAAGGGCCCAGGAATATGCATTTTGACAAACTCCCTTGGTGATTCTGACATAGTCCTAATTATCTGTTGGTGTGTAACCAACAACCTCCAAATGTAAGGGCTTTAAAAAGGCAATGTTTTATTATATCTGCATTTTTGTGGGTCAAAAATTCAGGCAGCTTGGCTGATCCTTCTCTTTGCTGTGGTCTCAGTGGAGGCATTGATGTTCCAGATGGCTTTGCATGACTGACACATTGGCAAGGATGGCTGGAAGGCTGGGCTCACTACATCTCTCAACCTGAACACCTTTGCATGGCCTCTCACAGAGGGAACTCAAACTGCTTACCCAAGGCTCTGGGATCCAGGGAATAGCAGAAGGCACGGAGCCTTTTATGGCCCTACCTCAAAACTCATACAATGTCACTTTTGGTTGAACCAGTCACAAAGCCTTCCCAGATGCAATAGTCCCTGCCTCTCCATGCAAATGCCTCTATTTTAAAACTCACTCACAGTGCAAAATCTCCACTTTGAGAAACACTGCTGTGAAGAAAAAATCTTTCGATAACTGCTCTACACTGGACATTGGGCTCAATTACAGCTATGTTTCCCAAAGTGGTACTCATTTTTCTGCAGGTACATGAGATAATTTTAGGAGGTTCATGATGGGACATTTTAAAAGTATGTATATTTATTTATATCTGCATTTTTAAATTATGCATATCAGATGGTTTTTATGGGTTTCATGATTTTCATATCATTCTTTAGGACAAAGCGAAATTATTTTTAACAATTCTGTGTATAAACATTTAAAGAAGCATTAGGTATATGACAACACATGTGGTAAAGATATTCTAACTATGAATGTAGCACTCAGATGTCTAAAAAGTTATTAAATTAACTCACGAATCTCTGTTCTGCATTTTTTTCCTCTGATCCCTGTCTTCCTTTTCTTAGTTGGTCTTGTCTCTTGATCTAATTAGAAAAACTCTCCATGAAGAAAGAGGCAGCCATCTTTTTTGCCTGGAGACAGACTAGCCCCGAACCTGACTTCTCCAGTGCTCTTGCATGGTTACCTGCTTTTGTCTTTATCTTTATCTGTTCTCTTTCTCTGGAGAGGTCATCCTGATTCTTCCCATCTGAAGTGGGACTTGTTTTGTAAATAATAACTTTAAATAGTAAATTACAGTTAAGCTGAGCTCTTTATAGTTAAAAAAAAAAAAACTACCTAATTTCCCTTAGCAACAGATCTCTTTCAGAATTCCTGAAACAAAAAAATTAAAGCAGTTTTATTTAGTTTTGTCTCACACTCTTATTAGCACCAGTAAAGACAGGTTTCTATCTCCAGTCCTGATACATTGAAAACTGAGAGGGTCTTGCCTTGATTTTTTGGCTACCTTAAATGGTATTACGAACATTTTCATTAATTTAAATTCCACAAGTTTTGAAATACAAAGTGATTCTAACCAGAGAAGGACTAAAGTTTACATTGCCTTCTCTTGAATTTTTAAAAATAAAATCTTTATTATTTTGTTATTTACAAAAGTAATACTGGTGCACTATGGAAAAAAATTAAAATTACAAAAATTAATCTTGGTAATCTCAAGTTCCTCTTGCTGGTTTCATATTCACCAGATAAATCATTCTTTTGAGAAAAATATTTCCTGAAGGCTACAATGTGTAAGAAAATTATCAGAGGTCTGAGATTGAGATCTACAAGATGACTTCCTTGCCCTGTGGAGTCACAGAAAGGTAATTGGATGAGACTGGGAGAACGCCAAATAGGAGCGCTAGGGGTCAACCCCAGGCCATGGATCATACCCCTGCCCTAGGGAGGAATTCTTGCCTCTTGGAGGGCTTCCACCTGTGGAAGATCTTAGACTATAGAGAGGGGTAGGAAAGAGAGTTTCAAGGTCGGGGGAAAGAGCAAGAAAAAACATAAAGAGAAACCAGTGAAGGTGTGTTTGGATATTGGACCTGGAAGGGGCCTAAAGGTGTGCTAGTTCAACAACATATTTTCTAGAGCAGGTAACTTCTTTTTCATCTGGTGTTCAGTTTCTCTTGCAAACAATGACTCTTAATATTTTGATTTCAGGTACCACAAATTTAAAGTGATAAAACATTGTCAAAGAGAAACAAAGCTGATACCAGTTAAAGCAGTAAGGATAGATTTTATTTAGCAATAAATATTGCAATAGGGTAGGGGGGTCCAGCATGATTGGAGCTGAACTCCAAGGAAGCAGAATGCAGGAGACCTTTCAAAGGCTGGGTGTGCTGGGTGTGCCAAGGAACATTAAGGGGGGCTGGCCACCAGATTTGCTAATTGGTGCTTATTCAGAGGAGAAACAAATTTCTTGAATTTTTATAACAAGAAGCAGTGGTGCAAATTAGAGCAAGGTGCCCACTAAGATTAGTCCTTTACCTTCTCAAAGAGAATGCTCTTGAGAGTTCTCTCCTTAGACATTTGCCTTTCAAAGAGACAACTCTCTGATTCTTGAGAAGAAAGTTCTGGGTGGTTGGAAGACTTACAGCTCAAAGGGGCAGAGAAAAGATTTAAAATTGCAAGGTTTCTAAAATATCAGCTCTAAGTGGGGTTCAGGTTTTGGATGGAACAAACAGTTCGTTCTCCTGGCAGTCTTGAGCTTTCTCAGGCAGGCATTTTAAGGGGGAGGGTCATCCTAGGAGCATAGCTTAAGCTGCTAGGTGCCATGCTATAGTTTGGTCAAGGAGAGAGTTTTTATCTACATTCAAGTGAAAAAATCATGCATTTTATTACCATGAGATTCCTTGGGATGTTGGGCACAATAGTTTTGGGATAATGAATAAGGCAAAAGCCTCATTTTAAATATTACATAGAGAGTGAATGAAAAGTATAGACAGGCCAGTTATATATAACTAATCTAACATAATACAAAAAGGTGGAAAGAAAAGGATTGGGTAAGAAAATGCTAATTAAAAAAAAGATACTTGGTACATACTTGGCAAATACATTATGGTCTATTTTAATTCTAGGTGACAACAAAGGTACAATTTCTGACTCCCCTGTTCACTTGTAAAGTCCTTGCCTGCAGGGCTCATGTCTTTTACCATTTGCATCTCTAGAACCGGACAAGTACTGTACAGAACGGGTACTAATAGAACACCTAGTGGTGATGCCACATGATATATCTTGTTTTCATCAAAGACAATGCCTTCTAAAGGTACTCTTGTAGACAAATTACAGAGGTCTAGGCAGGACAAAAGTGTCATCTGGTGGGTTTCTACTGCCTGAACGATAGAACTCAGCAAGAGTTACACTGCTAGGTTACATAACCATGGAGAGTCATCCTTCCTAGCCACGGCTCTTTTTTTCTTCAACATCAGTAATTAAGGTCAAGACATAGATAGTAGGCTTAGCTGATGTGTTCACAGAGGAGGGTTTATGACAGATAAAGTTTAAAATAGCCCAGTGTACTGGAACCAAGGATGAAATAAGAAGGTGAGAAGCACTAGATTCTAATCCTTCTCTAGCTTGTCTTAGATAACTTAACGGTGATAAAGTTGCTCTAAAATTTAGGAGTTGGTCATGGAATAAAATTCAGTATCCTTTTCCTGAATGTGCAAAAATGTCTCAAATGACTTGACACCCCCCTGATTTATATTTTAAAAACCAGCTTCCTATAGCATATTGAATAACATGTCTTTTGCCACATAACATAAATATTAATGAAGCCCAAAACACATGTAAGGATACAGAGCACATATTATAGAGAATGAAATAGCTCCAAATAGTTTAATGCATTCAGGTATGTCACTTCTAAGCTGTGTGTTCAGGCCTAGGAAAATTAGAATCTGATTTTTCTTCAACTTTAATTCTTCTGGCAGCCAAAGAACGTGCTAGGAACTATGGAGATTGTTTCCTATTTTCAGAACTTTTTTTCTTAGCTCCTCTTTCTCTGAACCTTATATACTGGAAAGAAGAGGTATAGCTACACTTCACCATTGAGACACAATTCTTCCTTTCAAAAATTAGCTTTCTTTATTTCCATTTAAAAATATATGCTTATTATAAAAAATTGGAAAACACAGAGAATAAAAGCTGTCATAAACCATCCCTACTACCCTGTTCCTCCTCAAACTAACCCTTATAACATTCTGATGAGTTTCCTTCCCGTCTTTGTTCTATTCATTTGTATCATTTGACCTAGTTCATGCTGTGGAGAGAAAACTCTCTCCTTAGGATTCTACTGTAAAGGTCAATGGATCCAGCTAAATAACAAGAAACCAATCCCATTTTACACTTTTATAACTGTTTTAATTTATCAGAGCACATTGAAATCCATCATCACATTTGGTGATCACATCAGGCAGACTAGACTATTTACCTGGACACTAAGTTTAGAGAGGAGAAAGGGGGTCTGGCCTCACAAATTTAAAGTCTAGATTTCTTATCTAGAGATTCCCTCTACAATGATTCCTATTATTCTTTCCAATTAAAGCCTATATATCTACCTACAGAAATTCTGTTTGAGAGCTGGGACTTCTACGTTCTGTGATTTATTTTTGTGCCATAGAACACATTTGTATTTACTGTGTCTACTGAGCTGCTAGCCTGGGAACTTTGCCACCATCACATGCACAGCAGCAGTTTGCTCACCACGTACCAGTTTCCTCTGTTGCTTGAGCAGCTGGGTTTGGTTCCTGGCAGCAGACCAAGAGACAGAACTGCCTCTTGGTCTCTCTTGCCAAAAGAAGAAACTTGCCTCTCACTATCTCTCCAAGTCCTTGCCTCAGCCACCATGTACATATCTGTAGCTGTGCCTATAATGAAACGAGTCAGCCCTTGCTGGAAATAGGAACAATTTAAGAGAGCTTTCTATGTAAGTGGTACCTTGACCATCTGGCTCTCGCCTTCCTGCCTGGCTCTTGCCAAATTTATCTCAAAAAGCAGTTCTGTATTTGCTAAGGCTTTTAATTTCTGTTTTTTTAAATTTCCTTTTTTTTTTAATTTCTGAATTTTGGCCTCTTTGCCTCCATCATCTCCCCATTCCCTGCCAACGTCAACACTTGACGTAAGTCTGTAAAATTAAACAGACTTAACAATTAGATGAAATCTAAGATTTCATGGAAAGAATAAAATATCATTCCGAATGAGATAAGGAGTTAGAAGAAAAGAGGCAGAGAGAAGGCAAAGGTGACCATATAAAAAGAAATCAGATGGGAAAGAGACAATGAGAGACTCAGGAATTTCTGAATGGGGCACTTAGTAAAAATTAATTAATTAATTAAGTAAGTATTTATGTGACATTGCCTTTTCATATAAATGTGAAGTCTTATGAAAATGATCATAACCTGTTGTTGACTTTTGACGTATGTCTCTCTGACAATTTGAAGTTGACATTTCTTTAGCAGAAAATGCTTGTCAGTTTTATTTTTAAATATGAAGACTATTTTTTTAAATAAAAATTTATTTTTACATAGACTTCTTACAGTCCCCCCCAAAAAAAATGTGGTCTGTCTATTCCTGGGAACAGCGGTCCCCAACTTTTTTGGCACTAGGGACAGGTGCTCCTATGAGAATCTAATGCCTGGTGATCTGCAGTGGAGCTGAAGCGATGATGCTAGCTCTGGGGAGTGGCTGCAAATACAGATGAACCTTTGCTACTCACTGGCCCACTGTTCATCTCCTGCTGTGTGGCCCAGTTTCTAACAGGCCACGAACAGGTACCAGTTTGTGGTCTGGGTGGTTGGGGACCCCTGCCTTGGACCATCAAAGCCAGCCAATTACATTAATCATCATTCTTTATTCATTGCAAGCCCCCTAGCAGTTCTGTTTGGAACTATTTATGTCAAAGTTCTACTACTATTTGTTTCTGGATTTTGTTTTTTTTTTCTCTTTCATCTATTTGAGACCAGCGAAGAGCTTATATAACAGAAAAACAGCAAGGCTAATTGCTGGGATGTCTGTGGGTTTGTGAGTGAACCAAACAGTTGCTTCAATTGCCTTCTTGTCTGGGTTCTCTTGAGTGATAGATCTTATCACTCTCAGCATGGTATCTACCCACCTTGGACAGAGCTGTCCCTGAATCTCTAACTAGCATCCTTCTCTCTACAAACCTCACTCAAACTGCTCTTTGGAAAAGCAAGATCAAGGCCACATTGGGGTGCTTATGGTGAGCCAGCTATAGCCACTCATCTAGCCCATCACAGACACTGCTCACCTCAGCACAGCCAGATGTTTAGCTTAAGAGCCAAACAAACAAACCATTTTTTCTGCCTCAAAGTAGCTGAAATGTTTTTTGATTGAACTCAGTAGTGTTTTGCTCAAAGTGGTCAAGAATGAAATTGAGCGGTTTCAGCATTGAATTTTCCAACTAGGTTTCTATTTATCATCCCTAGACAGCTCATCTCATAATAGTAAAAAAAAAAAAAAATTTTTTTTACCTCATCTTTTGGAGCCAACTAGTTTCAGTATAATTTTCAGCCCCCATTCATTTTATTTCCTATAATTAATTGGCTCAAATTTGTTCTTTGCTTTCAAACCTGTTCTCCCAGTGGGAACATCACCTCTTCCCTATGTGGAAGAAAACACAGATTCCTTGGGTTTCAAAAAAGCTGTTCACAAAATTGATGCACATGAAATCATTGGGGTCCTACCTGAACTCGTTCTCAACCCTGAATCCTTTCCTTCGGGCCAACTCCATGAGAAAGGCTCTGCGGGTGGTTCCCATTTTCTTCTCTAAAATGAAGAGGACCAAGTCTTGGAACTTGACAGCATGAGGAGAGGAGGCCATGGAGGCATCCATCTGCCTGGGTTTCTTCTTCCGAGGGCCCGAGTAGGCCATTTGCAGTAGATCTATGGAAAGAGGCTGCTGCTACTTCTGGCTGTGCCATCAAGTGGTGTTTCCAGAAGTGAGAGAGAGTCTGCCCCTTTTTCATGAAGAGCTCTGATGTCATCTCACCAGCAGACTCTGAATCCAGGGCAAGGCTTCCTGGGCCCTGCCCTGGCAACAGCTTTCTACTGAAGAGCGATGGGGAATTTTTATCACTGTTCAGCTCATTTGTCCATATGGAGATTATAATGGAAATGGTAAATTAACTTTTGCTAATCCCTGTGTACCTTGCATGAGACTGTACATCCTCTTGGGGAGAAAATTCTGTAGGTTGTATTCACATCTTACACAGCACCTTATACCGTAGGCACGAGTAAATGTAGAATAAACTAGAAATCACATTTAAGTTGATGTTATTATTACGATTATTAAACTTTTATGCTGTTTGGATAACCATGATATGAATCTTCTGCCATGATGGCCTTCTCCACACAACAAATTCCCAACTAAATATCTCTTCAATATGAGCAACTATAATAAAGATGTTAAGGAAGCAGACTACCTGAATTCAACAGCCAGACATTTATGAGCTGTGTGACCTTGGGTAAATCACCATGCCACCTGTCATTCTGTCATGTGTGCAGTGGGGGTTACAAGCACTTCGAAGAGTACTGGCCTGCAATGACTGCTCAGAAGTGTTTCTTGTTATTATAATAGTCTTCTTGTCCCCCTTCCCTCCCCTGTCCCTACCTGTGTCCCCACACACTTGAGAGGTTTCTGTGAGAATACTTCCCACCTACCTTTTGCTTTCCCAGACTCTTCCCAAAATGGTGTCGGGCCCACTCAGGATCTTGGTGAAATCAGAGGGGTGTCCTGTAATGATTTGCACACGGGCTCTGGGGAACACCAGTCTCACGAGGTGTCCCAGGCCCAACAAAAGTTCTGTAGTAAATTAAGTTTAGGGAAGCCAGACAAACTTGGCACAGTTTGTGTTTGAACAATAAGGAAACCTGTCTAATTTTGTTTGGCCTGGTGTATTCCCAACCTGCTTGCATTTTTGTTTGTTTGTTTTCTAGAAAACTTAGAGCACCTTATGGAACGCAATAAACATTGATGGAATTAGGTGGGCCTGGTAAACCTGTCACTAACCAAGTGTATGATCTTGGGCAAGTAATTTCAACTGGGATTCTCAGCTTTCTATTTGTAAAATGGTAATCATGGCCAAATTCATTGCACTTAAGTGATGACACGTATAACATGAACATACCTGCCGGGCCCACTCTGTGTATTTGGCCCCTATTCTACCCGCTCCCACGCCCTGCCATTCCCACGTGCTGATAGACAAGACCAGAGCTCCTGGGTTGGGTAGGTGATGACGGCTGTGAGGGAACCGAGAGCACACCTGGTACTGGCTGCTGCTCTAACTCTCTTGTGCTACTGCTGCTCTTCTGAGTTTAATATTGATCTGTTTTCCCATTTGGGGTAATAATTGGTACCCACACGACGGTTCTTAGAGACTTTTACTTAGTGCAAGCGTATGGGCAAAAAAGAAGAAAGAGGGGTACGAATTTCCCCTGGTTCAGTGGAGAAGTGAGCCTCTCCCCACCACAAACATTATTCTTATCCCTAGGAGTCTCGTTTTGTTTATGTGCATGAGAAGTTCGTTTGAGAGAGAAAACTTCTGCTTCCGGCAGTTTTATTTTTTTTATATGAAATATCTTGTATCATCTATTCATTTCAAGCTGTGGATCTGGGAACTTTGCCATCCTTGAACTTGCAGGCAGAGTGTTTTTTTTTTTTTTTTTTTTTATAACCAAACACCAGCTTCCTCTGCTGCCCGAACAGCTGTGTTTGGTTCTTGGCAATGAGTGTCTTCTGGAGCTTAGAACTGCCTCCTTGGGAAAACTGGTAGTTTCTTGAATGACTAAAATCTTGGAAAATTTACTTCTTGCCATTGAGAAGCATTCTGTAGCTATTGATCCTCAATGCTAAGAAACACATGAAAATTTTGTATTGTAGTAATAACCTGGGGTTTCGCCTTCATCCACAAGGTGAGAGATGATGGCAAGAACGAGTGAACTGAGGGAAACAGCAGCTTATTTGTGACTTTAGTCTTTATTCAAAAATATTTATTAAATAACAGCTGTGCACAAAATGGTAGGTGAGAAAGTCAGGCTTGTAGGTAAGAAAGTACAGGTATTTCCCTCCAGGAATAGCTTGAATAGGAGAATTGGGATTTTATTTGCAAGAAATTGGGAGCTATTTAAGGTGTTTGAGCAAAGGCAGGATGTGATAAAATGGTACCTTAGGAAAATTAATCAGGCAATAACAAATGAGACAAATCAGAGAAGGGAGAGTGAGAGGGGGAAGAAATAGGAGAAAACTGTAACAATGTAAACATGCCATTATCAAAGACTGTACTGGGACAGCTGAAGAGAATCTGAACAGAGCCTGAAGTGACAGCGACAGGCCCTGAAGACTGCATTGTTGGCCATCAGTTGGAGGGAAGAGAGTGATGTGCCTGGGGTCAGCGATGGCTCCTGGATGGCTTGAGGGAAGTCCTCCAGTACTGCCAGTTCCCGGGTGATTTTTAAATCTTTATTGGCAGCCCATTGCTCTCAAGGGCCAGACCCATTTAGGTTCCACTTAGGAATCTTACTCAAAACACCTTTAAAAGAATCATTCCTCCTCACTCCCAACACTGCTCTTTCAACTCTCTCTCTGATCCTTTTTGTTCCCACTTGATGGTGTTTCTGAGGTAACCAGGAACATCTCAGTCCCCTCCAAATTACAAACCAGAAATAAATATGGGAGTCAGATAGGCAGCAGAACATTTAACCTCTGATTTTTGTTAGCTGGAGTTGGCTGGCTCCAACACACCACTGCAATCTGGGTGACTAGCTTAGCATCATTACTGGAGAATTTGGCTAGATTCTTTACTCCTACCTTCAAGACACATATAATTTAATTGAAAAGTTTATGATACAATCATATCATGATGATGAAATAGCAATAATGGTCACCTGCAAAGATGTTAGGCTTTATGAAGTGCTTTAACATTTACCCTCACACTCGGCCTTCAGAGCATCCTGGAGGACATTTAACTTGTCTCTCTTATATTCTCCTGCCGAGGGAATTCAGAGGAGAGAGGGGAGAAAGGGAGAGGCAGGAATGGTGCTCATAGTGAGCCTGTCTAGGATCAGGAGGAATGGCCAGGTCTCTGAGAGCACTGAAAAAGCCTGAGTTGGCCCTCGAGAGCTTCTGAGTAGGATACTTGCCAGAGAAGGTCAGTCTAGCCGTGATGTGTAAAATAGTCTAGAAACGGGACACCTCAGAGATGTGTCATCTGAAGCTGACTCCAGCTGGGAGGCTGTTGGAATCAGCCAGGCGAGAGCTGATGGAAGCCTAAACTGGGGCTATTCATTCATTCATTCATTCATCCATTCTTTCTTTTACAAATATTTATTGAGTGGCTACCACGTTCCAGGCACTATTTTACAAAATGAAAATACAGAGTGAGAACACAATCGCTGCCCTCATGGGATTTACATCCTATTAGAGGGAAACAGACAATAAGTACAATTAATAGATAGTGTCAAGTTCTATAGGAAGAAATAAAGTGGATAGGGTAGGGTTGAGGTGGCAGTTGTAACTAAGATGTCAAAAGGCCTCACTGAGGAGGTGATTGAGCAAAGACCTGAAAAAAGCTAATTTCAGTAGGAATAGAGGCTGGGGTAAATGTGATAGATCAAGGGGGCAAATCATAAAGAAACAACTTTCAAAAGAGACAACCTCTAAATTCACAACCATTTAGACAATGAATTAGAAAACAGTAGGCTCATAACCAAGATTGTACAATATACAGAATTAATCGAAACTTGAAATGCATTTGACCTATCTGCTTTGAAAAGAGTTGGTTGAATTTTTCAGTTATTCTTTACTAGGTTTTATGGGGGAAAGTTTATGCTAGAGTAGTATTTGTAACTCTCAGTGTTTGAGATGGTCTTAGGTCAGAGTGAAATGAATAGCAAACAGAACCTGATGAAAATAATATGCTCCCTGATTGCTCTTAGTCCCTTAACAGTGGGCCTCTTTTCCCCTCCTGCTATAAACATTCACTGTCAAGGTCACTGCTATTCCCCCACAGTAGATCCCTGAGCATTTGATATTAGCAGGTGTTATCATGTGCTGCCTAGAGTCCCCCTTCAGGACAGAGGCACTCACTTCCTCTGCTGCTGGGACTGTTGTGAGCTGATGGCTCCCCGCCAAAGGCAGCCAGCCACCTGGCTGAAGGTCGGGCCTCTTTCTGGGAACAGCCTGCATCCAATAACTGGTGGGGGCAGGGAGTTATGAAGGCCAGGCCACCTTGTTCCCAGGGGTGACAGCTCTGAAGGGCTCTTCTTGCTCTGGAACGTCCTGAGGGATTGGCTGAGGGCTGTCTTGTGACTGCACTGTGGATCAACTATTCCATCTCTCAAGCCCACCTCCTCCACTCTGCCATGGATGTGGATCCCAAGGGCATCCGCAGTAGACTTCTGGCACACAAACCTCCTTTTCAGGGACAGCTTTTCAGGGCCTGGCCCTTAGAACACACCTTTGACACTTATTCTTTGGATTGTCTTTTGCCTCTATCTAGGTCATGACCTTTTTGAGGGCCAGGAGATTGTCCTTGATCACTTGCATGTCCTAGAGGGCCTAGGATGTGTCCTTGTACATAGCTCATAGCCCCTCACTACAGGCTTCAGGAAACCCTTTCTGCTTCCATACAGAGAGACCAATAAGAATTCTGTGCGTGACACACCCCTGGTGCAGAGCAAAGGAGAGCTCAGTCCCACAGGTGTTTGTGACAAACCATTTCTCTAAAGCTGATTTTAGTGGGGATGCAGCCAAAACCCACTCTTATTCTCTGCCAGGAAGTGAAAATCTTTTATCACCACCTGAGCGGAAAAAGGGGTTCAACCGCCCAGCCCGGTAGAAACAGTTCTGAATTCAACAATTTTGAGATATTTATTTTAATGTGTTTCTCTTTGTTTCTCAAAGAGAATAATTTAGGGAGGGGTGAGCAGGGACTTAAGACACAGTAATCTCTTTTTCATAAAGGTTTGTGAGCAAGTGTTTACTTTTTAAAAATATAAGAAAATTTCATAGTCAAGGTTTTAAAACTTTGGAGACAATAATGTAGCTTATCTTTGCTAAATAGTTTGATTATATTTAACCAAATGTTTTAACTTGTATAGACTATATGCTACTGTGGTGCAAAAGAGCCTGGCTCCTTTCAGAAGTTTTCTGAGGTAACAGGTTACTTAGCCTCACAGGAAATAAACCCAAGTACTACTAGCAAGTCTGATCTCTAGCAGAAAGAACTTCTGCTGAAGGAAGAAGTTTGCTTCAGAGAATAAAACCAGCCTGGGAGGAGAACATGAGAGGAAAAGGGGGGAGTTCAAGGAAACTTCAAGAGGAGGCTGGTGGCTCTAAGAGGAAAATTCAGTAGATTCTAAATATTAGAGTCTCCTGGGGCATGGTGGGTGTCAATTCGGGCAGCTATAACAAAAACACCATAGCCTGGGTGGCTTAAATAACAGACATTTCTTTCTCACAGTTCTGGATGCTGGAAAGTCCAAGATTAGGGTGCCAGCCAATTCGGTTTCTGTTGAAGGCCCTCATACCATTTGGATGGCCACCTTCTTGCTGTGTCCTCACATGACAGAGAGGAGAGATCATCTCTCTCATGTCTTTCCATATAAGGGCACTAATTTCCACCCTCATGACCTAATAACCTCTCAGAGGCCTCACCTCCAAATATCATTGCACTGGGGGCTAGGGACACAAACATTCAGCCCATTATAATGGGTAAAAATCAACAGATAAAATCACTGTTTGCTTGTGTACACTGTTACATAAACACTTGTTCTCTACTAAGAACTTTAGTTCACAATCCTGGCTATGCAATAGCCCTAACTGAGCTTTTAAAATATCAGGGACCAGGCTTTATCCCAGACTAATGGAAACTGAATCTCAGAGGGTAAGGATTAGGCTGGGAATCTGTGTTTATTACAGGCTCCCCAGTTATCTTCCAAGGTTGTGCCGCCAAGGTTGAGAAACCACTGGTTTAGAATATTTGCTGCAGATGGCTGCCATTGCTAACTCTACTTTGTCTTTCTTTATAAAAAGCTAAAACGATATGGAAACATAGACTCCTTCCCTACTTCTTTTTGATATTTGGATTTGCTAAATGAAAACACTACTTCTAATTGATGGAGCATTTTCCTCAATATTCTGGACAACTCAAATTTGCACCATCAAGCATTTGCCAGGTGGCACCAAGCAGGGCATTGAGAGAAAGGATCAAGCCCCCTTTAAGCACCAGTTCCACTTCATCGCCACCCTGTGTTCCTCAGTGCTGCAAGGACACATGGCCACATGCTTCTCCCATTTAGCCAGGTGCTATCTTGTAGGAATCTTCCTGGAATTATCTAAGAAGACACTGATTACCTAATGGGACAATTTAAATTATTGAATTAGAACAAAAAGGCCAGATGAAACTAAATTTTAATTTTTTCTTCACATTCCAGCAAGAAAGACCATCAGCTCTTTTACAGGAAAAAAAAAAATAACAAAGCTCACATATTCTCTGCACAGAAAAGGTAAAGTAAGTGGTCTTGCACCCTGACACAAGAGCTTATAAATTCATTTGCATGTGCTTATGTTTATTTAAATAGCCACATGCTGTAGACCAAGGCAATATAAACAAGACCTTAGAAGTATAGGTCCTCAGTGAGCAGCATCCCTAACAGGCTCTGAGATTCTGGTGGCCAAGAAAGAATACTGGCTCTGAGCAAATCCTGACATACACACGTGAGAAATGCTGCAAAACAAAACCTGTTAGTGGTGCCACTCACAAGCTGATTTGCCTGAACTATTGTGGCCAGACACATGATTTTGTTGCCCTGTGCATACATGGAAGTTCTCGTTGTCACCATTTGGTGTCACTATTTTCTATCTTAAAAGAGGTAAAATTCCTATTGGATAAAGTCTAGAATATTTGATTATGAATAAGTAATTTTATTTAAATAGATTTTAAAATTCTTTCATTTAGCCTTTATGCCTTTATTTTCCACTTTGTATTTTTTCCTTTGTGCAGAAAAGAGGCAGCATCCTCTTTATCTGTGAAGACCAGCATGGGATCACACCATTCATTCATTCCATCAATAAATTTTGAAGATCAGCAGTGTGTAACACAGGGCCTTCTTCCCACAGAGTTTTTTGAGTTCCAGATATCAGCATAAACAGAGCAGAGGCAGACACTGGAGGAAGCAGTTCTGTAAGAAGAGGCTGGTTCTGGCTTTGAGTCTGGCTTTGCAATTTAGCAGCTGTGTGACCTTAGGCAAGACGCTGAACCTCTCTGAGCCAGTCTCCTCATGCATAATAAAGTTTTCTTTCAGTTTATAGCAAAAATTAAAGGTGTTATTTGCACTCGTGGCTACTTATTGAATGTCTGTTTAACGTGTTGGTAGGGGCTGCTCTGATCTCCTGGTCCTCCACCTCTGGTACTGTTCAATAGCATTGTATTTGAAGTAAAGTCTAGATTCCATTATTTAAACTTGATGACAAGGCAATTGGTTTAAATCCTCTTCAAGTGCATTTAAATTTTAATAGATGTTGCCCACCTGCAAATTGCTCTCCACTGAGGATGTACTAATTTACACTCAGATTACACTTCAGAGAGGCGGGAATGGACCCATTTCTTCACGCTCTTACACACAGTATGTTACAAACTATGGAATCTCTGCAAATGTGATATTGGAAAAGGTATCTCAGTGGAGTTTTCATTTTCATTTTCTTTAATGTGAGCAAGTTTGTACATCTTTTTCATCTATTTAAGAGCTATGTCCATTTTTATATACCATCCCATTTATCTTTTGCCTATCTTTCTATTGGGTATTTTATTTTTCATATTGATTTGTAGAATTTATTTACCTATTACAAAATTAACCCTTTTCCTGCACATAGGTTGCAAATACTTGGCCCAATTTTTCCTCTGACTTTTGATTTGGTAAGTGGTAGTGTTTTTTAAACATAGATTTTTTTTTTTATGAAGTCAATAAGTCAATCTTATCTTATGATTTCTATGTTTTATTTCATACTTAGAAAGCTCTTTCCTACTCTAAGATTCTAAAACAGGGTGTGTGTGGGGGGGGAATCCATGTTCTCTTTTAGGTTGTTTTTTAATGTATTTATTTTTATGTTTAAATCTTTAATCTGCTTGGAATTTATTTTTGTGACAAAGTGAGGTATTGGATCCAAGCTTCTTTCCTCCCAAGTAGCTTCCCAGTTGTCCTAGATCCTTTTCTTAAATAATCCATATTTTCTCCACTGATTTGAAACATACTTCAGTTTTGAAAGAAGGTCAGTGATTTCTATATTTGGCAGCATGAGAATGTCTAAGCTGCAGAACTTTAGGCTCTTAGCTTTCTGAATTATGTCTCTTGTCATTTGGAAAAAGAAGAAATACATGTGCACTGATCTGAAAATTTAGTTCAACAACTAGCTGTGTGGGAGAATGGAAAGAACGTGGGCTCCCAAGTTAGAAAACCTAACTTCACTTCTCCTGTTGAGTAATCAGTGGGCAAGTCACTTAACTGCTGTGTCTCAGTTTTCTCTTCTGTAAAATGGACCTAATAATAGCATCTATGTCATACTGTATTGTGAAGTTCAAGTGCATTAATACATGTGAAAGAATTTTATAAACTATTGTTATAATTGGCACATTAGTTATTTAAATTTTTATAAGTTAATACAGTATTGCCAGTTAACTTAGGCAACACAATTCTAGATTTTTAAGTTTATCAGCTTTCTTGAAATCCTTCCAATTTCTTTGGAGGTAGTTAGCTTCTTCCTTCATGCTGGTGAGTATTGTGGGTTTGCTGATTTTGTTTATTTGTCTGTTTTCTGACAGCATCTGGGTCAGGAACATGGTGATAAGAAGAGAAGGGAAGAGGAGGAAGCTAGAATCATCCATTTGGTTTGAGAAGAGGGAAGTGAATCAGAATGGGGGAAGGGAAGTGATTCTGGTGGAGGAATAGGAAACAAGAAAAACCAGAGGAAGAGTGAATGAACTTATTTGCAATCTTATAAATATAATTATTTTCTAGAAAAATGTTAAAATTTTCTAGTTTATAGTTTAATGTACACAAGTTTTGTGGGTAGTACAGAATAAAGACTAAAGGTCAGGTGGTACAGGAGTTGAATCAGAGTCCCTTCTCTTTTAAGTAGACCCAGTTTTCCTGTCCCTGAAGCAGTGATACATAAATGCATGCCTCATGCTCATGTGAAACTAGATTGGAGATTGGAGTGGGCAGTTAAGGAAAAAGTGTAAATCTCATGATGGTGGCTTGTATTTGCTCTTGGGGAATGCAGTAGAATCTGCAACCAATCTAGCTGGATTGGAAAAGGCATTCACCCTTTCCCACTCCGCAGAAAAATGTACCTCCTCCCCTTCGAAGCCAGTGGAAGTCTGGGCAGAGGAAGATGTCACTGACACCCTGCCAAGTTTGCAATAAAAGACATAGGATGATGCCTCCATTATCAAAGGAGAAGATTAAGTGTCCAGGAGAACAAAAGGTGCAGACACTGGACGGGACTTGGGGTGAGGGGGCAGCGGTTATGAGACCAGCAAAAGAAGGACTAAGAGACTATAAAACCACCATTCAGGTTGCAGCTAAGGGACACAGGATGAAGAAAAATATGACTATGATTTAATTTGTTGGAACCAGAGAAACCTGTTCATAACTCTCCTGGCTGTAAATCTGGCTTTATCAGCTGTTCTGATAATTCATTAAAGAGTGGCTAAGGCTGATCATGGTTCCCAATACATAGAGCACTTCCATATACATTTTCAAAAATTCTTCTAGCCCCAAGGGAAAGGTGACTTCAAATTCCTTCTATGTTTAGCACATTCTGAGTAAGTTCTAAAAGTTTGAAAACAGGTCACCCAAAACACCCCATTCATTAGTTGGCCCAGGTGCTGTTATGAGTTACAATATTTTCTCCATGTCAGTTATTATAAACAAGTGAATTCTCAGGAAGTGTATTGAAAACCACCACACAATATTTGCTCTCTTTGTAAGGTCACATTATTAAATTTTCAGTGTGAGTTCCTGGTCAATTCTATACTAGCCTAGAGAATTGTGCTTGTATCTATACATGCATATGCTCTCATTAATAAAAACTCCACAGGTATGTGGCCTGTGCTGTCACACACAGTCCCACACTCGGAAGAGCCCCACATTTGGTTTAGTGCTCTGATGTCACCATCTTGAAATACTTAATTTTTTAACACAAGTCCTCACATTTTCATTTTACATTTGGACCCATGGGACATGTAGCCTGTCCTACACACTATGAAATAATGGGCTTTGTTCAAAAGGGAAAACAAGCTTTTAAAAAAATATTTGATAGTTATCAGTATTTTATTTTTTTAAATGCCTGCTCTTCAGATACAAAGAAAATTATATGCCAATGTTTAAAGGAAAAATGTATATACTTTATGCTAATGTATCTACAAAGGGTCTGAATTTTTAATAAAGAGCAGTCAAGTAATGATTTTGAAAAAAAAACTATAGTTGAATTAATTTATTTGGTTCAGGAGCATTAATTATAACCACGTCATCCCCCATAGTTAGAGGAAGTGAGAGAGAAATAAAGAGACTAACTAGAAAAGATCAGTCAAGGATGTAAAAAAGAAAGAGGGCAGAATCGAGGATGGGAAAGTGAAATCAATCAAGTATTGAGCCCGATAGTCTTCTTCTTATGTAAAAGAAACAATTCACATGCTCACCCCTTCTGATGTGTGCATTATCTGATGATATTGACTTATTAGGGAAACAAATAGTGTGTTCTCTTCATTGTGTGGTTTTTAAATTTTTCTGTGTCTGGCTTGCTTTGCAACAGACCTGAAACATCTTGGCAATCTCTTTGGATGACTGAGCTCAAAGTACCACCAAGTTGTTCAGGTAGCTTTGATCTCTTATCTCTCCCTCTACTTGGAGGCATTTTTCTGTTTTGTCTAAATCTAAAACAATAAAGTTAAAAAATAAGTTAACCTCTTTTCTTATACTGTACAAATATATATCTTTTCTCCTTAAATTTTCAGCATTGCTATTTCCTTTTTTGGCCCCAGACATTTCTTTCACCAAGGTTTCTCTTAAACAGATGTATTCATTAAAGAAATGATTCTGTTGCTTTAAGAGAGAAAAAAAATGTTACACTTCGTCAGTCTGAAAATGTAACACCTGGCATCCATATTTAGAAATTTTAAACACACACACACACACACACACACACACACACACACACACACACACACACACCCTAGCCTATAGCAGTGAAGTGAACAAAACATTATAGGAAGCTCATTACTTAAAAACAGTTGAGTTCAATCATTTATTTGTAAGTTGGTTGTTTGGAACTTAAAAGCACTGTTCCCCATAGAAGCAAAGCTATAAATGGTGCTTTGGTCCCCAGGCTCAAAAGACTGTTACAGAAACGTCTGCTCTGGTGATAAAAATAGAAAACGATTCAGTGGTGATACAGTAATTGAGCCAAAGAGAAAAGGTAACAAAGTGAGAACTTGTTTGCTTTGAATGCTTAACGCTTGAAGAAGAATGGATTTTATCTGAGGAGCTGGTAGAGGCAGCTGGAGATTTCCGGGGTGCTGTGGGTCATTTCAGTGGCCCAGACTCTTTAATAAAGTCTAGATGCTCTTTGTCCCCCATGCGAGGGCAAACCATACTGTGCTTTGATGCAGGGTTTAAGTTCCACTTTTGCCTTGGAATGAAGATGAGAGCAAGAGAGAAAGGGAATTTTCCTGAAATGTCTAGAGTTTTATGGAAAAGAGAGAGAATGAGTAAATGAACCTGGGTGTCCTTGTGGTACCACAGTTTATGTTGTTCCCTTGGAATAGAAAGTCCCTGCTGTGCTCCTCTAGCCATACAGGGAGCTTCTCATACGTATGTAAAGCTCCAGCTCACAGGAGTCCTCTTTTCTGGGGACTGTCCCCATTCCTAACTCCACCACTAGCTCCCAATGCAGCTTAAATATCTCTCTATGGAAGCACATTTCACATCATTTAGTAATTATTTTTTATATGTCTCCTCCACCTGACTAGGACCCATCATATTTAAATAAATTAAAAAATATATCTCAGGAATCTTTATAGTACAGGCATGCATGTTTCATTTGTCTAAGTTGGAAGCAAGTTGTGAGCAGTGAAAAACAGGGCTGGAGGAAGATAGTGGGGACATCATCTCACCAAAGGGGAAGATTAGAGACTGCTGGGAAGAGGTCTCAGACCAGAGCTACATATCTCTTCCTACTTACCAGGAACTGTGCTGGTCTAGAACCACTTGTCTCTTGTCTGAGTTGGATGGAAGGAGGAAACTTGAAGTGAGTTAGGCGAGATTAAGGCTAGTATAAGTTACTGCTTTACAAGCTATGGTGATTATATTTTGAAGTTTCTCCAGTAGCTATTCTCCCTGCTTCCAGTGACAACTCTGATTTTCCTATAGGGATCACCCCTTATACATAGACTTGGGTGGACCTCTAACTCAGCTCCAAGATGGAGGACAGGGCATCACTTTACTTTTGGCCCTGGTGTTTGGGTCAGGGATGGAGAAGTAACCAAAGTATCTATTCATGATGGATCTCACTACTTTGAGGGTGCTGTCACCATCCTGTTGTACTTAAACCTGAGGCTGGAGCAGACAGAGTGGTGGAGTGTTTGTGAATATTTAAAACTAGCTCTCAAAAAACCCCTAAAAACCATATTTATAGTATTTTCCAGTTTCTGTGGTGTAGATACTTTCATCATAGCTGATTTCAAGCTCCAATGTAACATCACTAAACACAGAGTTGGGAAGAGAGGTGCAGCTGCACATCATTATAGCGATAGATACAATAGATATATTCCAAGAGCAAAGAAGTAGCAAATGTAATAATATAACTAGCAAGAGATGAATTTTGAATATCTATTATCTTTATTTAAATGTAAGTTATTTAATTGTAGTCTTAAATAAATTTTTTTTCAAATAATGGTATGTTAACAACAGGCTCACAAAATTCTTAAAAATTTAACAATTATCTCTCAAAAGCTGATATGAACTAGATCCAGCCACTCACTGAGCCAGAGCCATCTGGTCACCTTGAAAGAAGGAATTAGCCAAGAGGCCCAGAGAGTGTGAAAAACAGTCCTAACATAGTGTTTAGGCCCAGAAATCCGTTGGCTGTTCAGCTCAGGACAGTTGGATAAATCAACAATTCCCTTTCTTACTCAATTCAGCCTCAGCTGGGTTTTCTATTATGAGCAATTAGAACAGTTCTAAATGAAACACAAATTATATATACATATACACACATATTTGCATTTATAAGTTCAGTGAAACTGACTTAGAATACACAATGGGTTAAATAGTAGCCCTCCAAAAGATTTATATGTCTATGCCCTAACTTTTGGAACCTGTGAAGCTTTTCTTTAAAAAGGTCTTTGCAGATGGAATTAAGGATCATGAGAGGAGATCATCCTTAATTAATAGGGTGGGCTCCAAATCCAATGGCAGGTGTTCCTATGAGAGACCCACAGAGAAAAGACATGAAGAAAAAAAGAAGGCCATGTGAAGATGAGGCAGCGATGTGAGTCATGCAACCACCAGCCAAGGAACAACTTGAACCACAAGGGGTTAGAAGAGGAAAAAAAAAACAAAAAACAAAACAAGACAAAAAAACCCTACTTTCCTAAAGGCTTGGGAGGGAGCATCACCATGCTGAGACCTGGATCTTTGAACTTTGGCCTCTAGAACTGAGAAGATAAGTTTCTGTTGTTTTAAGCCACTAAATTTGTGATAATTTGTTATGACGGCCCTAGGAAGCTAATACAAGGCAGTAATATTTTACCTGCATAACAAGTATCTTTTATGTTTTTACCCTAAGTTTAAAAGCAAACAAAAGATCCATTATAGAATTTAGGGACATTTTAAAAGTGGATGTGATAATCACCCAGACAAGCACTCTTATGTCAGTCTGTTTTCTTGAATGTGTATAATTAGCAAACCTGAATCATACTATACGAACAGTTTCAGATCCTACTTTTTTTTTGCCAATATGTTATGAAGATTTTTCTCATATTATTATAGATTATTTAAAAATACTATTTTTTTAGTGGCTGCAGAGAACTCCATTTTGTGGATATATCATAATTTATGAAGAAATATTATTGTTGGATGCTTATATAATTTCTAATTCTACACCATTATAAATAACTCCACCCTAAAAAAGTTCTAAAGTTTTACATTTTTCTTTTGAGCATATTAACATTTTAGGAATCCTGATACACATTACCAAATTACTTTCTGGGAAGTTTCTATCTATTTGTAGTCCTTTCAGCAACAAGAGTACCCATTTAACAATGCCTTTGATATACTCAAATATGGTCACTTTTTAAAAGTTGAACCAATTCAATAGTTTAAAAAAATGGTATCTTTACTTGCTTTAATTTGTTTCTTTGTTTTGGTGAGATGGTGAGCTTCTGTGTCAGCCATTTGTACCCCTTTTGTGTGTGCACCTGTTGTGTTCTTTGCTTACTTTTCTGTTGGGGGATTACCCATTGCTTATTGATTTGAAAGATCTTTTTATGTAGTAATATTATAGAACTTTTATAAAGGATTGTTTATATAGCATGCCTTTTTATAAATATCTGTTATATTTTACATAAGGGTCCTGCCCTTTATGAATAGAATGTTGGAATCACATGGAAAAGGCAGTTGTGTTCTGGAATGATGGCAGTGATCCACTCCACTCTCTCCTTCCAACTCCAAGGCTGCCCATGCCTTCTTGGATGTTCCAATCAGTCAATCCTTGATTTGCCGTTTCTTAAAAAGGAATTAGAAATCTTCCATTCAGATAACCTGAGGTTGAAGATGTGAGGACTTCTTTAAGCCATTTCACTTTAGAGGCCCCAATGACTTTGGTTGAATAATTGATATAAAAATAGCACATGCAAATTTTTTTCCCATAAATGATCTGTTTTCTTTTTCTGAATCAACATGTCTTGACTATAGACATTGTTGTCTTCACCCCCAAGAAAAAAACAAACATTGTACATGGGTTGGGAGTAAGATCTTAGCTCTTTTTTCCTATTGCTTTCTTCTGGCTTGGGATCTTTCTCTAAAATGGAGTTTTGCAAGTCAGTTCACTCTTTGGGCCTTGATTTCCTCATCTTAGGGTTGCTAGATAAAATACAAGACTTGATGCAATATTTGAGACATGCTTTTACTAAGAAAGTATCCATTGTTTATCTAAAATTTAACAGTGCATCCTGTTTCTTTCTTTACTAAATCTAGAAAATCTCTCTCTAAGACCCATTCCAGACCTGACAAATTATAATTGAATATAGGCCCATGAAAGGCAGTCCAATCTCAAGGCACTTGCAGTCCGAGTACTCTGGGTCCCACACTTTAGTGGGACACCACTATCCAGAGGAAACAGCTCTAAAGGAAATGTTGGTGAAACCTGGGGAGGCCAGGGGTTTGTTTATAGTTTTGGAAGACATGAAGTGTGACAGTATAAAAGAGACTAGGATTGATGATCGCTGAATTTTTTATTGACTCCATGGTTTTGCCTTTTCCAGAATGCTATATAGTTGAAATAATACAGTATATAGCCTAACTTCTAGATTAACTTCTTGCACTTATTAATATGCATTTAAGTTTC
>PVKZ01000368.1:836234-918161 GCA_004027375.1 Macroglossus sobrinus
GATCATAATGTAAAAGTATGTTTAGTTTTATATAAAACCACTAAACTGTCTTCCAAAGTGGCTGTACCATTTTCCATTCCCACTGGCAATGAATAAAAGTTCTTATTGCTCTACCTCCTCATCAGCTTTTGGTGGTGTCAGTGTTCTGGATTTTGACCATTCTAACAGGTATGTAGTAGTGTCTCATTGTTGTTTCAATTTGCCTTTCCCTGATGACCTATGATGTGGAACATCTTTTCTTATGCTTCTTTGACATCTGTATATCTTCTTTGATGAGGTGTCTGTTAAGGTCTTGCCTTTTGAAAAATCTGGTGTTTCTTTCCTTATTGTGAGTTTTAAGAGTTCTTTTTTGGATAATAGTGTTATAGTAGGTGTGTCTTTTGAAATACTTCCTTGCAGTATGTGGCTTGTCTTCTCATTCACCTGACGTTTTCTTCTGCAGAGAATAAGTTTTAAATTTTAATGGAGTACAGCTTATCAATCATTTCTTTCAAAAAGCATGCTTTTTTGTGTTATATCTAAAAAGTCATTGCATACCCAATGGAGTTTTATAGTTTTCATTTTACATTTACATCTGTGATTCATTTTGAGTTAATTTTTGTGAAAGGTGCATGTGGATGCCCAGTTGTTTCAGCACCATTTGTTTAAAAGACTATCTTCACTCCATTGACAAAGATCAGGTAATTATATTTACGTGAATCTATTTCTGGGCTCTCTATTCTGTTCTATTGATTTGTCTATTATTTCGCCAATACCACACTGTCTTGATAGCTTTATAGTAAATCCTGAAGTTGGGTAGTGTTAGTCCTTCAGCTTTGATCTTTTCCTTCAATATTGTGTTGGCTCTTCTGGGTCTTTTACCTCTCCATGTAAATTTTAGAATCAGTGTGTTAAAATTAACAAAATAACATTTTGGGATTCTGATAGAGATTCCATTAAATATATAGATCAGGTTGGGAAAAACTGACATATTGATAATTTTGAGTTTTTCTATCCATGAATATGGAATACCTCTCCATTTTTAAAATTTCATTAATCAGAGTTTTGTAGTTTTCTACATATAGATCTTATACATATTTTGTTAGATTTATACCTAAGTATTAATTTTTGGGAATGCTAATGTAAATGTATTGTGTTTTTAATTTCAAATTACACTTGTGCATTGTGGGTATATGTTCATTGTGGGTATATGTTCATTGTGGGTATATGTTCATTGCAGTATATTAATCTTGTATCCTGCAAACTTGCTATTATCATTTATTGATTCCAGGAGTTTTTTTACTATTCTTGCAAAATTTCTAAATAGATGATTATGTTGTTTATGAGCAAAGACAGTTTTATTTTTTTCTTCTCAATCTTCATACCTTTTATTTTCTTTTCTTTCCATACTAAATTAGCACAGACTTTCAGTTTGATGTTGAAAAGCAGTGGTGAGAGGTAACATCTTTGTCTGGCATCTGATTTTAGTGGGAAAGCTTCCTCATCATTAAGTATGATATTAGCTATAGATTTTTATAAATATTCTTTATCAAGATGAGGAAATTCCCTTTTATTTCTAGTTTACTGAAAGTATTTATCATGAGTGGGTGTTGGATCTTGTTGAATGCTTTTTATACGTCTATTGATATGATTACGTGATTTTTCTCTTTAATCCTATTGGTGCGATGGACTATATTAATTGATTGTTTATTTCTTGTTGTGTTTGTTTTGGCAAATGTGTCTTTTAAGGAATTGGTCCATTTCATATAGATTATCAAATTTCTGGGCATAGTTATTCATGGGATTTATTAACATTTTAATGTCCATATGATCTGTAGTGATATTAATAATTTGTATCCTTTCTTTTTTTCTTAGTTAGCCTGGCTAGAAGCTTATTGATTTTATTGATCTTTTCAAAGAGCCAGCTTTTGGTTTCAGAGATTTTCTCTATTGATTTCCTATTTTCAATTTCACTGAATTCTGCTAATTCTTCTTATTTATTTTTTATGCTTACTTTTGATTTTCCTTGCTCTTCTTTTTCTAGTTTCCTAAGGTGGAAACTTAGACGACTGATTTTAGATATTTCTTATTTTATAATATATGTATTCAATGTTATAAACTTCTCTCTCAGTACTGCTTTTACTGCATCCCACAAATTTTACTAAGTTGTGTTTTCATTTTTATTTAGTTCAAAATATTTTTTTAAATCTCTTGAGATCTCTTCTTTAACCCATGTGTTATTTAGAAGTGTGTCATTTAATTTCCACATGTTTGGGGATTTTTCAGTTATCTTTCTGTTATTGATTTCTAGTTTAATTCCATTTGGTCTGAGAGTAGACATTGTATAGTTTCTATTTTTTGAAATTTTGTTAAGGTGTGTTTTATGATTCATAATGTTGTCTATGTTGGTGAATGTTCCATATGTGCTTGAGAAGAATATGTATCCTACTGTTGTTGGATGAAGTAGTCTGTAGATGTCAATTATATCCAGTTGATTGATATTGTTGTTGAGTTCAACTATGACTTCATTGATTTTCTGGATTTACTGGATCTGTTCATTCCTGATAGAGATGTGTTGAAGTCTCCAACTATGATAGCTTGGACTAATATCAACTATATTTGTTACTGTTTTCTATTTGTTGCCCTTATTCTTTTCTCTTTTCTTTCCTTTTTTTTTTTCTTGCACACTTTTTCTGCCCTTTGTAGTTTTTTCCCCCAGGTTTTAAAACTTTTATTTGCATATTTAAAAAATAGTGCATTCCAAAACATAAAATCATTTGGACAAGAACAAAAAAAAAAATGGCACTCTAATTAGACTGCATTTTACAGCCTGCAAGACACCTTGGACCAACTTGGTTTTCACTCTAGATTTCATGGTTGTCTCACCCACCATCTGCCTTCACAGTGTAAGTTCTTTTCCTTCTCTGTCAGCCAGACAGGCAGGTGAGAGAGGCAGGTGTGACCTTTATTGTCAGTAGATCTTGGATGTGAAAAGGGAGCAGCATAGTCATTTAAACTTGACCCAACCTCTTTGCATCTTACAAAGTTAAACAGCTAATCGAAGTAAAATAAGAAGGCAATGCTTGTATAGTGCAAACTGGAAATGAGTGCCTCGTTATGCTTCACCTGCTTGCTTCTCCTGTTCAATTGTTTCTTTTGAAGGCAGTGGATTTTTCTCTTGCATTTCTGTCTTCTTCAATTTTGACTTATTGAATTTCTCAATATAGCCATACCAGGTTTGTCAGACATGGATGAAGAGGAAGCTGAGCGAGGCACTAGAACAAGTGAGTTTGATCTGCTCAGTGGCAGTTCCAGAGGGCTCTTTGTAGTTTTAATTGAACTATGATTCCATTTTCTCTCCTTTCTTAACATATTGGTTATACTTTCTACAATTTTTTTTAGAGTTTGCAATATTAATTTAAAGCTAATCCAAGTCCACTTTCAAATAACACTATACCACTTCACAGGTAGTGTCAGCACCTTATAATAACAAAATAGTTCTAATTCTCTCCTCTCATCCCTACAACCATTGTTGACATTTATTTCACTTATATATAAGCTTACATAAGCATATATATACACACATAAAATATATACATAAGCATATATACATTGTTATATTATTTCGAACAAATTATTATCTGTTAGAACAATTAAGAATTTAAAAAGTAAAAGTTTTATTTTGCCTTCATTTATTGTTTCTTAGTGGTCCTCTTTGCTTTACAGAGATGTAAGTTTCTGACCTATATTATTTTTCTCTCTAAAGAACTTATTTTAACATTTTTTGCAAGGCAAGTCTACTGGCAACAAATATCCTCAATTTTTGTCTGATAAAGTCTTTTTTCCTCCACTTTTGAAGGATAATTTCATAGCGTACAGAATTCTAGATTGGTGATATTTTACTCTCAAGACTATTTTTCTCTCACTATACTCTTTTTGCTGTATGGTTTCTGAGAAGTCAGATGAGGTTCTTATCTTGTGTGTGTGTGTGTGTGTGTGTGTGTGTGTGTGTGTGTGTGTGTGTGTGTGTGTAGATAAGGTGTTCTTTTCCACCCAGATTAAAAATTTTTTCTCTATCTTTGATATTCTGTAGCTTGAAAGATATGACTAGGTATAGTTGTTTTTTATTTGGCATTTATTCTGCTTGGTCCTCTCTGAGCTTCTCACATGTATCATTTAGTGTCTTAATATTAATTGGGGAAAATTCTCAGTCATTATTGTTTTGTATTTCTTCTGTCCCTTTCTCTCTTTTCCTTCTGGTATTCCCATTATGTGTATGCTACAAATTTTTATCTGTCTCACAATCCAGCATACTTTATTCTGGGCTTTTTCAGTTTTTGCTCACTTTTCTTTTTGGTTTTTAAGGATTTTATTGATATGTCCTCTAGCTTTAAGATAATTTTCCTCAGCCATGTCCAATCTACTAATAAGCCCATTAAAGGTATTTTTCATTCCTGTTATAGTATTGTTGTTTTTTAATTCATGGCTCTTTGTTGTTGCTGTTGTTCTTTCTTAGGATTTCCATCTCTCTGTTTCCATTGCTTATCTGTTCTCTGTTCTTTCATGTTGTCTCCTTTATCCATTTGAGCCTTTAGCACATTAACCATAGATTAAATTAAATTCCGAGTTTGATAATTCCAACATCACTGTCATGTATTGTTCTTATGTTTGCTTTCTCTTTGAATTGTGTTTTTTGCCTTTTGGTACACCTTGTAATTTTTTCTTGGTAGACATGATAGGCTGGTAAAAGGAACTGCTGTAAATAGCCCTTTTGTAATGTGGTGGTGTGGTGTGGCATTCTATAGTCCCATGATTATGTCTCAGTCTTTCAGTGAGCTTATGCCTCTGGACCGTGAACTTACAAATGTTTCTCTTTTATTCTTCCCTTTTAGGTGGGATAGAATGACTAGAGTGGGCTGGAGTATTTTCTTTTCCTGGGTCAGTTAGGCTCTGATAAAACCTCAGTAGTTTAGGTTATGGTTAACTAGTTTCCCCAGAGGAAAGGTCTTCTTAAGAATAAACAGAGTACTCTGATCTATTTCAAAATGGTTTTTCTCCTCCTCTGCTGGAAGTTCAAAGGATTTTTCTCAGATGTTTACTGTGGAAACCTGGTCAAGCTCCTAGAGGTGAATCTCACGATATGGTTGGGACCCCCTTATACCTGATTCTCCCTGTGTTTTTTAACCCTCTGAGTTATTCCCACTGAGCTTCCAGCAGTTTGTCAATTCCAGTTCAGGGTTTTCTTCATTCTCACTCATTCTTGCAGTGGTTTCCTCCTGAGTCTCTGCTCCAGGAAGCCTTGATGACCTATATTCACCTGTCTCTCCAGTCTTGGGGACAGCAGTTTGCAGTGTGTCCTCTCTTACAGATCAAAGAAAAATTGCTGATTTTTTAGTCTTTTCAGCTTTTACATGTATTAGGATGGAGTGGGAACTCTCAAGCTCCTTGCACATGTGAAACCAACAATTTCAATGACTTTTAACATTGATTCAGTTCCTGAGTTTGGACAGTAGTTACATCTCACAACTAACTTTTATTTTATTTACTTGCAGATGTCTTTTAATAACTGATATATTTAATTCAGAAAGTATTTATTATATATAAATAATATTCTAGTTTTGTGCTGGCTAAAGAGAAAGATCAAAGAAATAGAATATAGTCTTTTTGCTGAAATGTTAATGATCTCCTCAAGGTAATAGGATATACACTAGGAAAAAAAATAAAGAGTTAGTATATATATGGCTAAAAGCCAAAATTGTGGTTCAAGTACCAAGAGATTAAAAAGATCAGAGTAGAGGCTCAGTGAACCAAAAGAAGACAGGACAAATTTCCAAAAGGAAGTGGGCCTTGAAGGTGAGTGTGATTTGGAAAGGCCACGAGGAATTAGAAAATGGTCAAAATTGGGGCAATATATGGGAGATGGGAAGACTTGCCAGGGACTCCTGAGTAGGATTCTCCCTTGATGGAGACAGCACTGACGAGGAGCCCTGGGGCACAAGGCAGTTTCAATATCCCTGATGGCTGATTAGAGGAGTTTAAGGGTGACTGACATTTAGAGACTGTGGGCACTAGGCCTGACTGGCCCAAGGTCTGTCTGGTCCAAGGTCTGGCTGTGATCCATGCCTATGGCTAGGAATAGCACCCCAGACTTAGAAAATATGTAAATATAATTCAGATTATTGTATCATGCATGTGTGGCTGAATACCACTTTTGTACTCCGCTCTGTGAGAAGCCATGTAGTCCCCTGGAGAGAAGAGAGAAAGAGAGAGCAGAAGGGGAGACAAGAAAGGGGAGCAAGAGAAGTTCACACAACACTGTGTGCCCTTGCAATAGACTGCACTCCCCAATAGAACTTCACTCCCCAACAGAAGTGCACTCTGCACAATAAAGTTGGTGCCCACTGTTTCACCCTCATGTCAACCCCTCATGTCCAACTGGTCCTCACACCATCAAATCTTCTGGGTCAGGTCAGCAATACCCCCAACCCTGATAGAGACCTGCCATTATTTACAATGAAAATTTTAAATGTATACAAAAGTTTTAAAAACTGGTACAATAAACATCTATATACCCATCACCCAGCTGTAATTATCGCTAACATTTTTTTTCTGAGCTATTTGAAAGTAAATCGTAGACATCACTATATTTAAACCTTAAATTCATTAGCATGTACCACCCCAAAATTTTCTAAGTAGGATATTCTTCTATAATATCACAATACCATAATCATACTTAAGAATATTAAGAATTTCATAATGTCATCTAATATCCAGACTATATTAAAATTTCTCAATTATCTCCAAACGTCTTCTATAGTTGGTTTCTTTTAACCAGTATCCTATTTGGGTTCATGCATTGCATTTGATTGTTATGCATTAATTTTGAATGTCTCCTGCACTTTTCTACTACTTCTTCTTCTTCTTCTTCTTCTTCTTCTTCTTCTTCTTCTTCTTCTTCTTCTTCTTCTTCTTCTTCTTCTTCTTCTTCTTCTTCCTTCTTCTTCTTCTTCTTCTTCCTTCTTCTTCTTCTTCTTCCTCTTCTTCCTCTTCTTCTTTTCTTCTTCTATTTTTTGGAAGACCAGGTTGTTGTCTTGTAGAAGTTCCCAAATCTGAATTTTTAAAATTTTGTTTCCCCTTAAAAACAGGTCCAAAATGTTTTTCTACCCCCTTTATTTCCTATAAGCATAGTGGAATCTCACATTTAGTTTATTTAGGAATGTTCCACCTGTTTATTTCTGATATAAGTGTTCATTGAGTCTCCTATCACTTTCAAAAGTTTGGATGATTACTACTTGTTCAATCTCTAAAAACTGGAAGTTAGGTCTAAAAATTAACTAGATTGAGATTAAACATTTGTGGCAAGAATACTATGTAGGAGAAATGTATTTAGTTTTATATCACATCAGGAGGAAATATAGATAATGCTGAGTTTGATCATTTAAGGTAGTGACAGCCAGATTTCATCTCTATAAATGTCAAATTTTCCTTTTGCAATCAGCTAGAAGCTTATGGTATGAGTCTTTGATACCTTCAGAATATCCTGTTTCCCAACACTTTGCCTACTAGTTTTAGCATTAATTAATTATCCTTACTTTAATTTCTTATTTGGGATTACAAAATGTGATTTTCTCATTCATTCTACGTTTGTTATCTAGCATTCTTTGAAAATCGATAAAGATTTTTAATTTCTCTTTTAAAAATGTTAGGATAAATACTTCTTTTTTAAAAAATGTATTATCAGAAGTAAAGAGTTGATGAAATAGCTACCTCCAATTGTGACAAATTACTTTTGTTTGTGGTTTTATTGGGGTGCATTTTGATTTGTTCAGTGTTTTAAAATAAATTTTAGTCATTATTCTTTTTGATGCTCAAATTGTTCCCTTCAAAGATCTGCAACATTGTCTTTTTGACACCCTCCCCAAAAACCAATCCATTATCCTTTGAGTGTCTCCTTGCTTTCTGGCACAAGATGTTCCAGTTTACCTTCTATTTTCCATGCCACAAAACCTGAACTCAAACCTTTCTTCATTGAGCTTTTAGCTCTTGCCAGTGGGACATCTGTCTTTTTGTTGATATAATGATGGCTGAGCATTTTTTTCATGTGTTTAAAATCTGGAATGTCATTTTTTTCTAGGTCCTTTCAACATTTAGTGCTAGGAAATCATGAGTTTAGATTGATATTTCCAATTAAATTTAACAGTACCAAGTTTTTTTCTTTGTTTTATAGTTGTATTTTTTCTCTTGTACTAAAAATCTTAATTTCTGCTAATATTAACATATTTATTGGCTTTATCTACAAAATAAAAATCACTTCAAATCATAATACATATTTCATTACTAAAAATAAAAATTCTGAATGGAGTTTGAGATTTCTTTGCAGTTATTTTTATTCTCAGAATATATCTCACTGAGGATACACTGAGAACTGCTCAAAATTCTAAATGATCATCTTTTCTAGGATATGTTATCATTTACATTTATTTGTTTCTGTTTATCTTTATTCTAAAGTTTGCCTTTAAAAAATTTTTGCCTTAATTTTGTTTTTAGGCTATGTCAAACTATTACCTAGTTTAAAAGTCAAAACTTCATGAAAAGATAAATTACTTCTGCTCTGTTTCAAGTTCATTTCTGCCTCCCACAGATGACTATTTTTATTAATTTCTTATTTATTTTTCTAGTGTTGATGTTTATTTTTACAATGATAAATGTGTGCGTGTTTAAACTTCCTCTATCTTCTTGTGTTTAAAAAAGTAGCTTATATTGTCCTGACCTTGTCTATTCCACTTAACACATCCTAGAAATCACACCTTTTTCATGGCTGCACAGAACCTGGCTACTAAGATGGACTAGAATTTATTCAACCATTCTCCCACTGTTAGGCACTAAGGTTTTTTCAGTCTTTTGCTCTTGCAAATAAAACTATAGTAACTCTGTACAGATGTTGCATGTGTGTGTATGTGAAAGCGTATCTTCAGGATAGGGTCTTAGAAGTGAGATTACTGTGTTACAAGGTAAATTAATATATTTTGTTAGGTACTGTCAATTCCCCTCTGCAAAGATTGCCACATGTTGTAAGCAAAGAGTGCTTATTTCCTAAGCGCACTCTATCATCACACTTGGATTTTTGCTAATCTGATATGTGAGATATATATGTTCTTTGGCATGGTTATAATCATTCTCTTAATAGGAGTGGGATTGAGTATCTTTTCATCCATTTAAAGATCTCTTGGGACATACAGAAGAGGCCACCTCGAGACTGGTAAGAGGGGTAAAGATGCAGATGGGCTGGACCTACACCCATGTGTGGCTGATGAGAATGGAAGAGATATCTCCATTGCAAAGGTACTGTCCTAACAACAAGGACTTCAGGTCCCACACTGGGTTTCCTAGCCCAGGGCTCTAATCCCAAGAAGAGAAGTCCCTGTAACTTCTGGCTATGAAAACCAGCAGAGATTGCAGCTGAGTGAAATGGAGGGTGGCTCGAGTTCTTAAGGGGCCCATACGTGGACTTAATTGCTGACAGACACACTCACTCTAAGCTCCAGTGCTGGGGCATCAGCTTGAAAGGTGCCAGAAACTTAGGGGAGAAACTGAATTGTCTGGCTTCAGGGCAATAGCTGGAGGGGCAGTTTACTCCCAGACGGAAGTGCTGGTAGAAGCCATTGTTTCTTTGTTGAGCCCTCTCCATCCAGTATGTGGATACAGGAGGCTATCACATCTGAGTCTTCATCAACCTGGCTAACACAGTTCATCCTGCCCCAGTGATTCCCAGAGACCTTGTCCCACCTAATTTGGGGGCCCACCGAAGCCATTTCCAGTGGCTTTTCCATACAAACTGCCTGTCTTGGCTCATGCTGCTGATTTTCCTAAAATCTCTTAAAGGTTTGCAAAACCCAGACAAACAGCATCTGGCCTCAGCGTGCCCTGCATCTCTTGCTGAGCAGCCCTAAGTCCCCTCTCATCTGGCAACCCTTAAAATGTAGTCTCTATATAATGTAACTCTTTATTCTCAATTTATCCTTTGTCTTTTGATGTTGTTTATAATGTGGTGTGGTTTTTTTGCCACAAAAAGTTCTTTATGTTTTTCTAGTTAAATTTCTCACTTTTCTTTGATTACTTCTTGATTTTAAGTCATAGACAAGGTTATAAAGAAATTTAACTATTTTCTTCTGGGACATGTTTGGCTTCATTTTTATATCTAGATCTCCGACTCACAGGGAGTATTTTCTAGTTAATGATTTGAGGTATAAATCTAACTTTTACCTTTTTCCCAATGAATTTGCAACTCCCATATTTATTGAAAAATTTATCTTTCACTTATTAGATATGCTATATTCATAATATTTAATTTCCTTATATTCTTTTGTTTATTTCTGTACTTTCTCTTTAGTTTCAGTGCTTATTCAGAAATACCATGCTGTTTTTATTAGAGAAATTTCACAGGGTGCTTTAAATTTGAGAGGGCTGGCCTCTTCACTCTTTGATCTCCTTTTTCAGAGGTGTCATTTCTTTTTATAGAAGAGTTTTAGAATCAACTTGTCTCTGGCATGAGAGGAGGAGAGGTTCTTACTGCTATTTTTATTGGCATCACATTAAACTTATACATTAAATTGGAGATCATGGACAACTTCATGATACTGAGTTATTACAGCCAAGGACATGAAACATCTTCCTATTTGCTCAAGTCTGTTATCATTTTGGGACTCTTTAAGTCAGATGGACTGCCTGGGTACAAAGACTAGGAAACTAGTTAAGCTTCACCAGAAAAATGATAACAGAAAATTATAATCCACAGCCATAGCATCTGCGTTTAAGACTTCTCCAGCCTCTAGAGCCTTGACCCCTGGAAGCTGTGAGCCTAATCTTGATTATCCATATGTCTGACCCGCTCATTCCTTGGACAGAGAACGCTGTATCTCTGCTCTTACATGCTCTCTGGCTTCATCATAGCTCTGACTAATGGGGACAATCATGCCTCCTGAATATCTAGGATTTCATGTATCTTCCACACTGTTTCTGGATGACCAAAGGGATGGTCATATGCTGAAAATTAGTGACAAATAAGATGGATATTCAAGGTGAGAATCAGTCACAGAGGGAAATGAATGGCATTTGTACTTGGTTCTAGAAGGAAAAAAGCCTCTGTAATCTGTAAGAAGAGTTGGTAACTGGGAACGTGGCCTGGAAATGAGAATGGGAGTGGATCTAGTTACAGAGAAGTAGCAGGAAACTGAGTGATAAACTGGGTGACAGCAAAGGCTGGAGCAAGAGCAGGGCAAAGGTGGAGATATTACAAAGGAGAATCTTGTTGGTAGATTGCCTCTGAGGGCTAAAGAGAAGGGAGGAGGTGATAATGACACATATAAGCTATCATAATGTTCTTGCTGCCCAGGGACTTAGACAGATATGATGAGCACAGGCCATTTTCTTCTAAGTTGTTCTAGTAATACAGATGTTGCACTCTGGGCCATTGTGATACATAGAATATTGAGTTTACTGAAAAAATAAAATAGGGAACCGATTTGTCTCACAGAAAGTGAAGCCTTGAGCTTTAAAGAGCTTTTGCTCATTTGCTCAAGTCACAAATGTGTTTTCTTCTTCCTTCTTTCTCCCTTTCTAGACACCCCTCACATTCCCACAAAGGAGAACAGACAGCCCACTACCAGCATCTGCTGTACTTCCTTTTTTTTCTACCTCTCCCTGGCCTCTTCTGCTATTTTTTTCCCCTGAGTTACCCAGGTTTCTTGGCTTCCTCCCAAATTTTTCTCCATCTGGGCCCTTAACTGGCACTGGCAAATTAACCAGGCATGGGTCCGACCATGCAAACTCTTGCTATTTTGGCCTGCATGTGTTAGAAAGCTGCTGGGGCCACTTTACCTACAGGACAAACACCCCCACCCCCACCCCAGGAAAGAGGGCCAGCACAAGAAATGAAAAGAGAGTGAATGGTTTAGGAGTTAAGGACCCTAGCTCATGAGTCAGGAAGACTGGATGGCCTCAGGTAAGTTATGTCACTTTTCTGGGGTTCATGTGTCACATCATAAAATGGGAATGGTAATATTACCCCCTCACAGAGTTGTTGTGAGGCTGGCTATTATGGGAATAGATTATGGTTAGAACCATATTATATAGTACCAACACTACCTTTTGCCTACTTTCTTTGGCAATTTGCCTAAACAAGACCTGGAAAGGGGAAAGCCAATAGCAAGTGGATGGCGGAGCAAAGAAGGTGAGCCATGGATGATCTCTAGTGAGGACCTGGACTACTTCCAAGACTCTGTAACTGCTACAACCACCTAGGCCCTCCTTGGTAAAGCAATTTAGTACAGACAATCAGAGGTTTCTCTTCTGAAAACTGTGAGAGTGTTTCCACTGGTGGAACCCAATTTCTGTGCACATAGGCCAGTGTCCAGATGTCAAATTAGAAGGAGCCTGAGCCCTCCTTAAATCCCATTTCCTGTCTTCTTAAGGTGAGAAATTGAGGTCAGGGAGTCTATGTGATTTCCCCAAGGTCATGGTTAAGTTGGTGCCTGATTCCAGGACAGGACTCTCTGCTGAATCACAGATCTCTATTGCAATGGTAAAGAGCTGTGATTAGAGCTTAGACTATGAAAACATGCTTGAGTTTGAATCCCAGCTCTTCCACTGATGAGTGGCCCAACTTTGGGTCAGTTACTTAACCTCCCTATGAATCAATTTCTTCACATATAAAATGAATGTCATCAGAGGACATGAACATGGAAAGCATTCATAAGCATGTTGTTGTTTGTTGTCATTAATAGATATAAGGAAAAGAGCCCAAGAGAAATAAGTGTTGGTTGTGTCTCATCCCCAAGCTCCAATATAATCTGTCTTCTTGTTCTCAAGACATCATCTCACAGAGCTGAGACATAGGCAGGCTGTCCTGCCTTCGTATCATAATGCTAGACCAGATCTTCTTTTATATATTTTTGTTAAATATTTAATACATACAATAGATACCTACATATCTATCACTCAACTTAAGAAACAGGACACTACCAGTGCCTTTAAAGCTCTGTGTGTCTCTTCACTCTGATCCCACTCCCTGGTGACCATGCTCCTGAATTTTACATTGTTCCTTTCTTTGGTTTGACCATATATGTGCATGTCCTAAATGATATATTAATTAGTTTTATATGTCTTTAACCTCAATACAACTGGAATCATGCTGTATAATCTTCTTTAACTTGCCTTCATTGCTGAAATTATTTGTGTTATTCTCCATACTGATGCAATTATAGTTCGCTCATTTTTTATTGTTGAATAGTACTACATTGAATATACCACAACTAATTTATTCATTTGCTTGTTGATGGAAAATTGTTTTTTTCCAGTGTTGTTTTATTTTCTATTAGAAATTGTGCTTCAATGACAATTTTTGCACATAACCTTGGTGTACATAATATATTCTTCATGATCTATTATGTTACATCTGTGACCCATGCTACTATGTAGGTCATTGCAATACTTATATTTTTATTAGCAGTGTATAGGAGTTCTAAATTTTCTCTAGGTTGGGATTACCAATTTTGAGTCATTAATCTAGTGATTAATTATGCCCACTTTGCTGTGTAGATTGAGGAGGAGTTGTTTATTCATGGTACATTATTTTTCATGTGCTGTAGAAACCATGTTGTGTGGTCTCATTCCTTTTACAAGTATCAGCTAAGGTTCAGTGTCCTCAATTTCCATGCTTACATTGACCTTTCTGAGAAGCTGGTTACACCTGCAGAGCAGACATGGAAGCCTGGAACATTATAGCTGTCATGCTGCACTCAATATGGGGCAAAATGTCCAGTCTGGAAAAGCAGACTCTCATTTTTATCATGTCAGACTAAATATAGTAGATAAAAATGAAAGACAAGGGGCTGTAAAAAGAAAAAGCAGAAGTGTAACTCTTGCTGACTTTTCTCTGGGGAAATAAGAAGTTGCCAGCCCAGGTGCTGAGCAGAATTGTTGGTTGAGAGAAAAGTCAAGTGGCCAATGGGGTGTACTTTACAATAATTTAGAAAGCACAAACTGATTATCATCATCCTATTCAGTAAAGCTTGATTTTCCTGACCTTTGTATATGCCTTCATCATCCTGGGCTACTAGTTTTAGTTAGTAACTATGGGAAGAGAAAAAAACTGTGAACGGAAATAAGAGGTTCAAATTTCCAGTATAAAATAAATGAGTAATAGGGATGTAATGTACAGCATAAGGAATACAGTCAATAATATTGTAATAACATTGTATCATGTCAGATGATTGCTGGACATATTACGGTGATCACTTCTTTAGGTATATAAATATTGAATAACTATGGTGTTCACCTGAAAGTAATATAATATTGTATGTTAGTTATATTTTAATAATTTTTTAAAAAGAATTGTGGGAAGAGGAAGAGCAGAGGTCTAAAGCTCCTTCAGAATACATTGCAAGAAAATTGAGCTGCTTGTTTGGAGAAAATAAATTATTGCAGATTAGTGCTTGCACTTTTTTCATGAAAACCATCTGTTCTCTTGCTAGCCTGGCCAATTCAGTGGCTTGGCCAAGCAGAAGGGCCCCACCCTTCAAAAGCTCTGAGAATTCTGCTCCTGATCATCTGGTCGAACTAGAAATTCAGAGGCAGCACATTAACTTGAACAACCGAGATTTACCTGGGGGAAACACAGAACCTCTGTTTGTACAAAGGAGAAGCACAGGAGGAAAGACATCCATTTATTGCTTCCATCTCTGTCATTGCTGCTGCAGCCTCCCTATTCTCTCCTTGCCCCTCCCTCCTCTTTCTCCCTTAGCTCTTCTCCTTTGTCTATTCTCTCTCTTCCCCTTCAATCTTCAGCCAGACCTTGGATCTGTAACAGGAGAGGTAACTGTGAGCCCTTCATGTTGTCCTTTCTATTTTTTTTTCAGACTCTGGAATGAACTGGTCAGCTGGATAAATGTGGGAAATGTGCACCTACTTCACAAAGGTGAGCAGGAGCTGGCTACAGGGAAGTATGCCCAGGTATAAATGGAACAGTCCCTCTTATTTCCTTCTTCCTTGACCCTAAACTACCATCTGCTCTCTAAATGACAGACAAATCAGAGGTTTTCAGAATAGGTCAAAGGAACAATCAAGTTTTTCTGGAGGGGAGTGGACCTCTCTAGATGGGTTAGCCCCTCGCAGGTATGCTTCCCTTCTACCTGCTCCTTGCCCCACCTGCTGTGCTTGGGATACCCTTAGTGCTCCCAGGTGTGCATGCATGCCACTGGGTCTAGTGAAGCGATGAAAATGAGCAGGAGGGAACAAAGGCAGCGAGGAGTGGCACCCTGTTTTTTGAGGAACTTCCTAATAGCCTGGTGTCAAAATTTTGGGAGATAGATATGTTCTCAGCTGACATTTGGATATATCCTGGTTTTGTTTGAAAGCGTCTGGTTGTCAGCATAATTCTTCACTCTTTGGACCTCAAAGGAGGACACACATCTCATGAAGGTGATCCTCTCCCCTTTTCCAGATCACCCCTCTGTCACTACCTTGCCTAGAGAATTGTCCATTCATTTTAGAAAGATCTTCAGGAAAAAGCAACTCTAATTCTCTGAATAGACTGTTACTGCTGTGTCATTGCCACCTGATATTTATTTAAAAGCATTAGGTGGGGAAGGATAAAAAGGATGAGCAAAACAATATAAAAATGCCATTTTCATTCCATGGTTTTTCAAGTGGAAAACTTTATTCATAACTTTATGCAAATGAGCATAAAGTTCCAATGAAATCTTCATATGGAATTGACTATTCTGCTTTTCCTTGAGCCCAGGAAGCTACTGGGGATAGCACAACACCTTCTGAAAACAGGACTATATATGTTCGAGATAACAGGAAGTAGTGACCAGCCAGAGCTTGCCCTGACCTGGTTACAAATCTGGTTATAAAAGAAAGCAGCTGGAAAGAAATTTGCATGCCCAATAGGTTTCGCTATTAAAGTTTACACAATGTGGAGTAATCAGCCAAGCTGGCTGGCTACCCAGATCACATGATTATATAGAAACATGAAACTTGACTATGTGCTCAAGCAAGTTTTACTTCTCCTTGGTGCAAGGGTGTTTGCCAGCAGCTTGCACTCTCAGAAATCAGACTCAAGTAATTGGGACCCTTGAGATCAAAGACTTACCATGCTACTCCTTAGGAGGGCCAGAGACTGCTGACGTTACCACCGGATAGTTATTTGCAGCTCTTATCACTACCAAAAAGAATGGACAAGCTTAATAAAATAACTGTCCCTGCCAGTCAGAAGTTGAGGTAAGATTTTCCCCATCCAATACTACTACTGCTTCTTCTTCTTCTTCTTCTTCTTCTTCTTCTTCTTCTTCTTCTTCTTCTTCTTCTTCTTCTTCTTCTTCTTCTTCTTCTTTCCAATGATCTTATAGAAATACTGAAACCCTGGAATACTTTGCTAATTCTAAGGAAATGAGTGGCAACTGCTATAGGGAAGTGGGCAGTATTTTTAAAGAAATGTGTAGGAATAAGTGAGCTTCTTCTAGCTTGCTTTTCCAGTGATAAAGTGTAAAGCTCTGGAGACACAATGAAAAAGAAAAGCCAAGGGCTTAGATTTTACCAAAGGTCAGCTTTCAGAGTCTAAATACAACACATTTTTCTAAGGTTTGCCTAATCTGAGTGCTTGACCATTTCATTGTGGATTGCTATGTAATGTTAAGGATTGTTGTAATCATTTGCATTCATTATAGTTTCACTGTTCTTATTTATTTTGTGTGTATATATCATAAGGGTTTGGGAGAGATTAGATCTGTTTTTCCCATGTCCTCATGTCAGTGTAACAATTATCTATAAAAATCCACTTAGAAAGAATAAACCAGAAATGACCCCAGCGGCAAGAATCAAGAAACTTCTCTGATCTGTGGAAAAGATGACTTCCCAAATTTTGATTTTGAAAGCCTTCTTTTTTGTCCATTGTAATGGTACTATGGTTTTTGGACATTGGAACTTTTAAATGTTCAATGGCTATTTTATATTCCAACTACCATTTGTACTTTAATTTTTCATGGGGTGATGTGACACATGTAGCAAGTTATCACAAATATTAAGGCACTATAGAATTAGAGGTTTTGAGATAAAATGTAAGAGAAATTAGTCTGGAATTGGCAGAGGGTGAGCCCTTCACAGTTAGAATACGGGTCTCATACGTGGTCAGTGCTGTTAAATGGTAGTTTAAAATGAAAGGCTGACCTGGAATCAGTAGGCAGCATCAGCCGCAGTCAGCCATTTTGAGGGCATGTTGTTGAGTGCTGCCGAGTGATCTGCACTGACAGGGGACAAAAAGGTATCATAGTCTTTTCCCTTGGTCCCAAGTTGGTACACCCTCACAGGAATGGGTAGGTAAAACAATGAAAGTAGTAAATAACTAAAGGAATATAAGAAAGGAACTGGAGTAACTAGAGAAGTTTTCAGGGAGAAGATGCTTCAAGAACTAGGCTTCAAGAAGCAGGCAAAAAAAAGTTGTAGCTGAAAAATTGGAGGAAGAACATCATGTGCTGGAAAGGAGGAAATACCGAGGCTGATACTTGGAGCTGGATATTGAGGAGAGTTTTCTGTCCAACAGAGACTATAGTATAATGCACGTGAGACCAGAAAGTCCTGATAAGATTGGATACATAGGGTGGAGCCAGATTACAAAGACAGTGAGAGCTCTAACCACAGAGAGTTGGAGAATGATTTATACTATTAGAGATGTCATACCAGTAAGCTTATGGGAAATTGGAAGAATGGACTGAAGAGACAGGACAACTGGAAGCAGGAATGCTCAGTAGGTACGTAGCAGTTAAGTTACCCTAAATCTAGCATTGTAGGCCTGGACTTGGGACACAGCAGTGAGAAGGGAAAGGGAAGGAGAGGTAGGAAAAAAGTACCAAAGAAACTAACAAGAAATAGATATTAGGGTTTCTCTCAAATGATCAGGAAGGTTTTTAAAGGTTCTCTTTAGATACAGTCCATAACCTGGAGCTATCCTAAGCCTTAGAACCTCTCTCAGGAAATCCAGATAGGAATTTAAAGAAAGAAAAGCAATAGAACCTAAATCATTTTATGATCCCTCCCTCTGGGACAAAGTCCAACTTGATCACAGAGCAGTTGATAGGCAATACACAACCATAGATTATAGGGTAGAAAACCAAAATTATATTGTGGATAATCATACACTCTGCTCATCTGCTTTTTTTTTCCCACTTGGTTACTCAGTCATCTTTACAGAATTGGCCTGCCAACGTGGAACTTTTCAAAAAAATAAAATTGTAAATAAAATGGATTTGAAGCACCATTTTAAATCTTTTCTGTAATTAGATGGAATAATGGTTTATATCCTCTGTCCTGACTGAGTAATATCAGTTCAAAAGGTTGCCTAACTGTACAATAATTTGGCACTAGATGACAATATAAGTGAAGAGCTGTATTTATACTCTTAGGTTTATCAAAGTCTATATGAGAATTTGCTTAAATTGTTAGCCACAAAAATAGAGTGATAATGAGTGTCCATCAAGGGGGCTAAAAGGGATGACCCTGATCTAGAGCCTGAAAAGAAACCAGATGTCAGGAGTGACCAGGAGTGGAGAAAAAGCAGAATCAACCAAAGAAAGTGGGGCAAGCAGGTTAGAAGGAAACAATGGATCTCAAAATGAAGGAGAAAGAGAAGGTTCTCAAATGGACACAGTTGGAGATAAGAATTCACCCTGAGAGTTTCTTCTGTGGAAAAATTAACAAAGGCAAGGTGGCTAAGTCACATGTGACCACAGAAATAAGTGAGTACAAATTCTTGCTTTTTTTCTCCCATTGAGGCACTACCTAAAGTAGGTTTCTCCATTAGTGGGAATCCATAAACTCTCAAGATCTTTAAGTTGATTCTTAGCCATGATTGTCCCTGGATTTTATAACATAATAATAGCATCAGCAACCCAGCTAAAACCTTGATTCTCAATTCTTCCATGGTAAATAGTCTTATGATCATAAAAATTTTATACTTGTAAGTAAACATTTCAAAATTTACAATCCCGAATCATATTGCTTATATTCCTTTCAAGTTAGTGAAACTAGTTAAATTTTTTATATTTTTATATTTTTAATAATCTTATAATTAATTTGTTATCTATGCTTGTGTAGCATAAACACACACTCACTTATTTTTACAAATGCAAAGGGTCTTTGACACAAGTGTGATTAAGCCAAGTCTCTCTAATCCTTGTCTTATTTGTTAAAGAGTATCAGTCAGACTAATATATGTGTAATGCTAGGAAAGTTTACTTAGTCTCCCTGGTCCCAGTTTCTTTAGCTAGTAAAATAAAGATAATAACAATATCAATCTCATAGGGCTGTTGTAAAGATCAAATAAATTATTTTATGAAATGTTGATACAGTGATCCTGGCACATAGTAATCATTGAATTTTAAAAATGGTAGTTATTAATATCAATATTATTCTTCTTATTAAATCATAGGTGCACAATTGATTTTCTGAACATAAACATAGGACTTACATTGATCCTTGATAAATTTCATGTTTGTTTCAGTTCTTCTTTCCAATTATTTTGGGTGTTTTACCTGTTGATTCTGACATCTGTGCCATTTAGCTTTGCATGTACTGTAAATGTAAAAAAAAAAATCCTTCTCTGCCTTCATCTAAGTGGCTAATAAAACTATTGAGCAGGACAGAGCCCTGGCATGGATGTCTGAATCTCACTGCTAGCACTCTCCCATAGAGATCTTATTTAACAGACTCTGGTACATAACTTCTCAGGACTTAGAGTCTTCAACTGACATTATGATGACATCTTTCATGATGCTTCCATATATGCCCTTTTCTATCCTTTTCTACCACAGTATCCTTGGTTGGTTCTCATCTCTACTGTGTCCCCCACCTACAAAATGAGGAGTTTGGACCAGATAACCCCCAAAGTCCCTCTCAGCTCTGATACTGTGGAGACCATGCTTGACATATGTTATATCCTCTAAGGCTATTATTTTATTCCATGACTCTCAGGAAATATTTCCTGATTGAATTATCAACTTATTTGAGAGAAACAGTTTTCAAAATATTTTAAAACTCTTTTCTTATTGCTTTGAAAGCTGCCTATCTCTGAGCACAGGGGTCAGAGAATGCATCTAGACAACATCCAGATGAGATTATCTAGAAGAAAGATATGGTGAATTTAGAAGGACAATGCATTTGGAGCCCAAAAGGCCTGGACTCCAATGTCCAGTTACCAGATATGGGTCCTGAGGAAGTCACTCAACTTCTCTAAGCCTCAGTTTCTTCAACTGTCAAATAAAACTAGAGATGCCTTCCTCATAGATTTGTGAAGACCAAGATAACATTGGCTGAAGTGTCCAGAATGATATTTGTCACATGGTCATTATAAGCAAAAAATAAACACAAAGACCAGTACTTCAACCCATGCATTATGAGTGACCATTTGCTGCCTCTCTTCCTACTCACGGTAATAGATCCAACCACTTTTAACAGGAATGGCAACCAGAACAGGAAACTGTCAAGGGGCTTGTAGTCAATGGAGCAACTTTTGAATACACATTTGTCTCGGGGCATTTCTCTTCTCATTCTTTATAAGCTAAGGTCAGAGGCCAGTACTGATGTGGGAGGGCAAAAAGGAGGCACAACAGTTAATTGTAGAGATAAGATAGACTTCCCAGGAAGAACGCTTTTCCATTCTCTTTATAAGCCTACCTGCATTATGTCATCTGAGAATCCAGTCAACTTATGAGCCATCTTATGTCACACCAATGGATGAAATACTCAGACAAAGCTTCTTTTTCCTTGTGGACAAGCTACATGGAGCTACATCATTAGAAACTGGCTTAGTATGTGTGGCTTTCAGGATCATCAGCTAACAAACCTCAAGGCACTCTTTCTCACCCACTCTCGACATGGCTATGCCAGCAAAACCCTAAATTAGAGTCCACATATCCAAGGCATACTCTCTCCTAGGTCTAATGATTGACTGCCTGTGTGCCATGTCTAAACAACTCCTTTCTCTTCACACAACCAGTCTCTATATGGACTTTGATATAATTAATTAGTTTCAGAAATTGAAGCACAATTACATTCCAGCCCTGCTTCCTACATCACTGGATTGGGCTGGTACCAAATACTTCAGGCATTCATTTACAGACAACCACTTGGTTTTTCCCCACAGAAGACTAATCTTATCTGTTTTGTTTAGAACTTACTAATTTGGTTCATTTTCAAAGAGGATCTTACTATTGCCCTTATGCAATGACATCAAGAAATCTAGGCTTGTTAAAGAATATAATTGAGAAAAAGAAGACATTAAATGACAGTTTGTTATAGGGAAATTGAAACACCAGATGGATTTCTTTGGCTTTTTAATAACCCCCCAGAAGCATCCTTCCTCTGACATCCTCCAAGACATAGCTGTATCATTTAGATCATTGGTTCTTCATTAAGGACAATTTTGCCCATGAGGGGACATTTGATTGTTACAGTTGGGGATGAGGATGCTTCTGGCACCTAGTAGTAGACAGTGGGGATGCTGCTAAACATCCTATGTTACATAGAGCAGTCCTCACAGCAAAGAAATATCTGGCCCAAAATGTCAATAGTGCTACTGTTGAGAAACTCTGACTCAGACCAAAAAGCACATATTCATTTGCATATTTTTATAGTGACTGCTTGTATTTAAATTTTAGTATATGTAACATATATCTTTCAATTGACATGGCTTCTACTCAGTGGATTGATAGTCCTCTGGGATGGTTTGGGTAAAAGACTGCCAAGGGGAAGGGCTAGAGGTGCTTAGTCATACATTTCAGTGAGTTTTTTTTTAAGAAAAATATTTAGTATTCAACAAAACTAGATTCTTTGAAACACATGCACCATTGAGGTATATGTTATTCTCTCCTAAAGGTATAGAAATGATAGCAGAAAAAGATTTTAAGATATAAGATGATCTTGGAATAGTCTCTGTTTCTACTTCTGTAGACAGGGAAACCCTTAGAGTTGGGATAAAAAGCAAATTAAGTGGTAACATAGCTGTTAAGAAGTCCAAGGGCTTATAGACTTGACCCAATGACCAAATTCTGGACAGAGGTGGACATGCCATTTGTCCTGGAGAGGCATGTGTTGTCAGGTCCATGGGTGCAACACTGCCTGATAAAAAACAAATTAAAGGGTGGAGGGGAGATAGTATGTATTTGTTTGTCCATCGTTTCGTGTCTGCTCATATGAAGATTCTGCAGCTGTGTCTGTGAGGCACGGATTTGGAATAACTCTTTCATCACCTGGGATAGTTCTTGCTGCAGTATTCATCCTCTCTTGCCCAGTCTCCCTGTGACCACTGATGTATATTTTATGAAAGTGATGGATGGATTTTGAGGGTGCAACTTTTTAAAAAATGTTTATTCCAGCACTATTATAAAGCAATACAATGTCTTCCTCTACCCTACCCAACCCCCATGACTTTTAAATTGTTATTGATCTTATCCAGATGTCGAGAAAACAGTTTGCTTGATTATTTTTATGTTGTTGGGAACAGCGAAAGGATATATATATATATATAAAGGATATATATATATATATATAAAGGATTCCATATATATATATATGGAATTCAGTCTGGCATGGGGCTGCTGTCTGTTCTAATGTCAGATGCTCAAGGCTTGTGGGTGATCCCAGATTCTGTCTTTGAGCTAAAGGGGCTGCAGTGCTCTCACCAACTCTAGAAATGGCCTTGCCAAGAAAACATTTTAAGTTCACTTAGTCAGACAGCTGAGGGCTGTTTGCTCCATAAGAGCTCCTCCTGCAGGCCCCTGCTCCTCCTGGTCTGGCCCACCTTCTCCTACCTGTCCCTCCTCACCTCCCTTCTGAAAGGAGATTCAGCAGCAGCTATACCTGCAGGCTTATTTTTTCCTTGGATGTTTTTATAACCTTTTTACAACATTATGGTCTAGGCTACCAAATATACCCTTTCCCCTCAATCCAGCATGACTGTTTCTAAAAGAAAGGCAAGGAAGCCAGCTTAAAGAATGTATTGTGTCTCCTGAATGAGTCATGCTTCTCTGCTGACTGGTTTCCTGAGAAAGGAACTCATTATCCCAGGGGCATCCTTGCCTCTCCCCAGGCTAGCTGGGGCCCCAGACCTACTCCAGATTTCATCCCTTCCCACAGTGTAGGGAACATAGAGCAGAGGCCACTGAGCTTTCTGGGAATGTGGTCATGAACTCACACAGGACCCCGGGGTCCAAAAGCTCCAAGCTTGGTTTAATGCTCTGCTATTGCAGTCTTGAAATTCTGAATTATTTTCAACAAGGGGCCCTACATTTTCATTTTATAGTGAGCCCCAGAAATCCAGTAGCCAGTGTAGCCACAGTTTCCATGAGCCATAAGGTTGAGCCTGCTCCCTCTACAATGTAGAGGGACATGGGTAGCAACGTCCCCAACCAGATCATAGAGATTTGCCTGGCAGAGACTTGAGAAGCCATCTCTTCAGCCCCTTTATTTCTCAGAAAAGCCAAGCCCCAGAGAGGTAAAGTTAACTGTTCAAACTCATACTAGCAGAGCCTGTTCTAGAACTATACCTCAATGTTTGCCTGCCAAGAAGAGTAAGCCACACCCTCTTTTTTTTCTGTGTCATTTATTGGCCAATAAAGCATTTTAGCTTAGTCTGTGTTCTAAATTTTTCCTAGACTTTTTTTTTTTTAAACTAAAAAGCAACTAATTTATTAGTCAGAAACCCCAGTGAAGCCCTACAGACTCACACTGTCAGTATTTCAAGCTAGTACATGTTTTCCGGTCTGAATTCCATGCTGATTCAGGTGTGTTTGATATGAGACTCATGTTTTTTAAAGTATGCTCCCACGATAGTTCATGTAATCCAAGAGTGAGTTATAATTATAAAGAGCAGAGTCGGTCTTAAATGTAGACTGAGCATAAAGGATCAATGTGGTATAATTTAAGAAGTGCTCAGAAAGGGATTTTTGCTGCACTGGGAAGAATATGAACTTTGGAATCAGGCAGACCTAGGTTTGAATACTTGCTCTGCACTTACTAGCTCATGGTCTTTGAGAAGGTCATCTAATCTTTTTTAACCTCAGCTTTATCATCTGGAAAATGGGAATACTAATATGTACCATAATAGGGGTGTTGTAACAGTAACTACACTGAATAGAGAGTAAAGGCTCAATGAATGTTGCCTCTCTAAAAAACCCACCAGGCCTGGGCTTTTCTGATGCCCCAAATTGTGTCATTAGAGAGGCATCCATGTGGGATAGGGCAGTGTCTTCCAGTGTTGGTTCAAAATTAAACACCACTAAATGTACTAGGTTCAGACATTAAGTCATTATCTGTCACTAACACTGAGAGGGCAGAGAGCTGTGCTCTTCTCTCTCCCACACACAGAGGACACTCAATCAACAGTTGTTATCTGAAAGAATGAAAAATTGTTTGGGAAAAATGGTGATAAGAGAAAGGGAAAAGTCAGGGGAGGGAGGCCACACCTAGGTAAAGGAATTCCCAAGGGGAGGCTAAAGGTACTTGGGCTAGAAGGTTAGAGAGGTGAGCTTAGAGAAACAAGGAAATGTTTTCTCCTTTTTCAATTTTTTGTTGTTGTTTACTTTATAACTTCATTTGGTCCAAAGTGTAAAAAACTGCAGGAGGAAGAATAATCATTTAAGTACATAAACCATATTAATGTCTGTATTCAATACTGGACAGGAAAGAAATAGCAATTTTATTTTAGTGTAAATAATTACCAGAGAATTAAATACAAACACAAGAAATACTCTTCCAAAAAGGAAGATGGAAAATATAATACTAAATCACTGGAAAACTGGACTCTCTACATATATATGTGACTGTTGTCCTTTTTAAATGATCTCTAACCTGTTCAGGGTCAAAGTCCTCTTTTTACAGTGGAAAGACTTTTGATTTCATATCATTCCTACCTTCAAAGATCATCATAGTTGCCAAACCAGTCCTTGATGATTGGGCCTAATATAGCTGATGAATGCTGACAACAGTGCTTAACTTGATTAAAACAAAAGCTATGCATGTAAATACCTCAAAAGCCAATTTTTAAAAATCTGCTTCAAAATTCCTAATGACTGCTTTATGGGTATCAGATTTCCTCTGGGGATGATGAAAATGTTCTGCAGCCAGATAGTGGGGGTGGTTGCACAGCATTGTGACTTTACTAAATGCCACTGAATTGTACCCCTTGGAAATGGGTGAAATGATAAATTTTACATTATGTGTATTTTACTACAATAAAAAATTTGATAATGAAGTTATTTTCCATACTTGCCATAAAATAGTGTATTTTAGGGACCTTTGGTCATATTTTTGTTTGACCAATTGGATAGTTTTTCAAAGTTTTTAAAAATGTATTACTGATAAACATTTCTGGATGGTTTTTAAGAATTACTATGCTTCCCTCCACTTCAATCTCTACATATGGTACTCTCCAAGACCCTTTTACTCAGGGCCCAGTGAAATGAGCTTAACTGAGTCAAATTTTTTTTCAGTATATGGAAAACACCAGTCCTCAAAACCACTCTTTACTTCCTGAAAATATTTCAGCTGTGCAAATGGATGCCCAGCCAAGTGGGTGACAGTATTATGGTATGCCATGTAGACACAGCTAAGAATCATTTTTTTTTCCCTTTAAGGTTAATTTTTAACAAAACATGCTCAAATTCTTAAAACACGTTCATTTTCTAGAAGTATTTAGGATTAAATTTTCAAAATTTTCTGAAACATGATTAGAATTATTTGTTATTTGATTTTATACATTTAGAAATCATCAATTTCACATGTAATGTACTCCCTTCCCCCAAACCCCTCCTTACTATGTTGGTGAGTGAGAGTAGGAACCAGAAAGGTTTTCTCAGTGTAAAGAGGAAGGGAGGTGCTGCAGCCCTTAGTCCCCAAGGGCTCCTGCCCCTAAAATCAGAGATGGGGAGAGTCATGACAATTTCTGCTGTCACATCAAGTGGCAAATCTTCTAAGAACTTTTTAAAGCTAACACAGCACAGCTTCCTTGTCATCTCATCAGTCTCAGGGGGACGTATCCCGTGCCAAACTGATTCTGATAGGATAAAGTGTGTCAGGATGCTTTTTTTTAGGATCAGGGTTTTAGTAGAATCATCTGTAACCCTGGTTGTGCCAAGTCAGCCCAGTTTCTGTTTGCTTATAACCCAGATCAACAGTTCAGACTACCACAAAAAACTTGCAGATCTCAGGGGTATGAGAGAGAAAGAAAGGAATGATAGAGTGTCTGGAGAAACTTGCAAATTACTTTTTCTGGTTAATAGGTGGTAAGAAGACTAGCCAAGCTGTGAGATGCTCACGTGTAAAGTACATGTGTTCCCTCTACTCCAGGTCTCCTAGGTTGTCTTTCTGGCCAGTATGTCGAGAAAGGACACATGAGGATGTGGTGCTCAGGCCCTCTTCCAGATGAGTTCAGTCACTCTGCTTCTGAGCATGTTCTTGACCTTAGAGAGTCCCTGCCAATTCCCTCCGGTCACCTGCCAGCACTACCTTCTCTCTTTCCCCCTCTCCTGCCACCTTTCCCTTCCTCTATTTTTCTTTCCCCCTCCTTAAAAACTATAGCAGGTCTCTAAGAGCCCAAGCATCCCTCTAACAGTAAGTCTGACATTGGGGACCAGTAACAGGGCAGTTGTGGAGTACCATGTGTCCCTAGTCAAAACTACTTGGCTGGTAGAGAAACTGGGTACCTTCTCCAGGGACAGAAAAGAAGGCACATGGTAGAGCTGGTCACTTACCCTGGTGAGGGGGCCAGGCTGAAACAAGTTAGCAGGTATCACCTAGGGGTGATTGAGAGCCTGGGTTCTAGAGTCAGATGACCCAATTTCAAATCTCATCTCTGTCATTTTCTAAGTGTAAGACTTGGGGCAAATTATTTAACTTCCTTGAGCAAAACTTTCTAATCTAGAAAATTGGGATAATCAAAACAATGTGAATATACAATGTATACACCACTGAACTGTATTCTTAAAAATACCTAAGGTGGTAAATTTAACGTTAGATATTTTTTAATCATCATTTTAAAAATGGAGGTAATAATAGAAACTATTATAGAGTTGTGAGGGTTAAATGAGAGAATGCCTGCAAAGTAGCTGGCACATAATAAACGCTCAGTAGATGCTGGCATTCACTGTTGTTGCCATTAATTATCTGAGTCTGACCACTGGCATGGCTTGTTGGGCTTAAACTAAAACTGTGGCTGTGGGCTATGACATAAGAAGATGGAAAACAAAATCTCTGCCATGGAAAAGCTTATTCTCTGGCCAGAGTCTTGGATCATGTGTTGAAAGGGAGAAAAACAGGGTATGATGGAAAGAGCTGGGGGCAGTAGAAAAATGTTTCTGGAATGTAATTTCCTCCCTTAGAAGAGGAGGTTCACCCAGGATATTCTTTAAGTCTGTCGCACTGCCAAATTTCTATGACTAACTAATGACATGCAAAATTAAGAGTCAGAATTTCACAGCTGTGTGGTCTGAGACAAGCATCATGGCCTCTCTGGGCCTCGGCACCTGCATCTGTGAATGGGGTTGGGAGTGCTAACTCAGCCAGGAGGCTGCCTCAGGTTACACCATGGAAGGGTGTAACTGTCAAAACTTCTGTGCCAGCACCACTCATTCTCTGGAAAGATTCAGCCTTTGCTGCTGAATTTGCAAATCTGAATATAACATCAAAGATGTCACAGGAAGGCCAGGATGGAGGAAGTGGGACATGAGGAAGCTGGTCTAGGACTAGAAGAGGCCATGGAAAGGGCAGAGGAGGGAAGCTGGTGATAGGAGGAGTTTTGTGACATGCAAATAACAAATTAGTCACTAAAAAGTGGCATTCTGTCTCAAAATGGTGGTTGGTAGCCAGAGACTTCAACTTTGAGACCGAAATTATCCAAAAGGAAGCTATTTTGTATGAGTCACCCAGTCTCTGTCTATACCAGTCCTCTGGATTCACATAGGTCAGAAAGTTTTTGTCATGCCCTAAGTGGACAGAAAGGACCTCTTTTCTGCATTGCCAGAAGGCAAAATTTGTATTGAGGTTAGCTCTGTGTCCCGCATGTGCCTTGCTCAGTGCGCATTCACTGAATATTGGTGGAATAAATAAGACAATTATACATGTTATATAAAACAACAACATTAAACTTTAAAGGGGCGACCCCTGAAAATCAGTAATCAAGATTAAAAATATTTAATATAATATTTTAAAATCAAATTAATGCAAAAAAATTCCAGATGAACAAAATGTTGACATTTTAAATGAAGACAGGACTAATATTGCTGATTTATTTTGCCCCAGGCCCCTATATGACAGGAACAGCACTGTGTCTCAGCAAAGTCCTCTTTGAGAGCTATTGGCCTTGCAGCCATCATTTCTTTCTCCTGTCCATCTGAGGTTCTAAAGGACACCCCTAACATTATCCCAGTGCTTTTAATATCCCATTGTCATGGGTTTGGGCTGAGGTCCAGAAGAGTTGTGTTCATCCTGGTCTCTCAGCCAGCAGTGTCCCCAGGTCCAGGCCCTCCTCAAATCTTTCCCACTAATTAGGACACACCCCTGAGTAAAGGTCTCTTAGGGTTTCCCATTGCCTATAAACTTCATTTCTTTAGCCTGATTAACAAAGCCTTTGACTCCTGTCTCATGCCCAGCTTCATCTGTGACTATAGCCCTCACTTCAATACCCCAAATTTTTGCCATTTTCAGCTTCTCACTAGACCCCCAACATCCAAGACAATTTCACCTCGGAGCCTTTGCAATTGCTGTTCCATTACCTGGATGCTGTTCTTCACTCATTTGCCTTGTGAATTTTTATTTTCCCATGAGGATCCAGCTCCCCTGTCTCTTTATATTAAAACCTTAAATCAATCACCCGCTTCTTAGAGTCCTCACAACCCTCTGATTGTCCTTCTTTTCAGCAAAGAATTATGAGTAATTTTTACTTGTTACCTATCTGTGTCATATCAATTTTTAAAAATCAGCTTCTATTACTTTTATAAACTAGAAAAACAAGACTACTTTCAGTTTAGGACCCAATAAAATAAGATATAAAAGATGTTACTCAAACCAAATAATAGTTTAGAGATTAAATGACTGATAAGTCATACTACCTAAAGTGCTATAAATTCAGGATAGATAAAAATAGAACTTAGAGCTACAAAAGACCTGAGTGTCCATGTAATCCAATCTCCTCATTTTATAGGAGAAAATAAAGCATTGACTGATGATAAGAATTGCTCTGCTCTGCATAGCCAGGAAGCAACAAAGATTAGAGTAGAATCTCTGCACTCTCATTTCAGTGTCTTTCCCTACTAAGTGGACTCCCTTCCTGAGCCCAAGCAATGATCTGGAAGGGGAAAGGAATGAGTTATCTGGGCTTTGGACTCAGGAGATAGAATAGTAACAATTGTGGGTTAATTATGTCTAAAATGTTTGGTTGGGACCAGATTGTGAAGGCCTTTCAATACCAAGCTAATGAGTTTGTACTTTATCCTGCAAGAAACAGGAAGACATCAAAAACTATTCATGAGCAGAGTGACCTGATGGAAGGGGAAATTTAAAAAAATATATTTAGGAAAGGGTAGAGACTGAAGGTGGAGAGATAAAATAGGAGACCAATGGCATAATCCATTGTCCAGGAGATTACAATGGTTATTGCTAAAGGAATAGACAAGAGGGGACAGAGACAGATAAGATTCATTTAAAGATGAATTGACATAACTAGAGGTGGTAGAGAAGAGTCAAGTTCTATGTTCTACTTTTTCTTATCAGGAGTTTTAAATTTTATGAAATATTCTTGTATTAAAATTTAATGACAAAAATAAAATATACTATAAAATGATAAGTAGCATCTTAAGAAATCTGGAGTCATAATGTGAGACTATGTCAGCTAAGAATAAACTGACCCAGTGGTGATGATTACATTAAAAAAAAAAATCTACTCATAGCATAAAGTAGTTAAAAGACTGGAAGTTCTCTCTCTCTCTCTCTCTCTCTCTCTCTCCCTATATATATATATATATATATATATATATATATATATGTGTATGTATATGTATATGTATATGTATATATGTATATGTATATGTATATGTATATGTATATGTATATGTATATGTATATGTATATGTATATGTATATGTATATGTATATGTATATGTATATGTATATGTGTATATGTATAAAAGAAAATACTAGAGAGATTTCTACTCCAAATTGATCATAGAAACACAAAAGTTGGAGATACCAGGCCAGGTGTGAGAAGAACACACATGTTTCAAACAAGTAGGTATAGATAATTCTCAGGAAGTCACAAAGCAGTTTTAGGAGCTCAGGGTGAGACTAAATAACTTGTCATACAAAAAGTCAGACTTCGTTCAGTAGACACTGGGGAGCTATTGCAGGTTCTTGAGGAGGAAGTGGCCTGGTGAAAGTCTATTGTTAGAAACATTAGCTGAATAAGGCCCCGACAAACCTCAGAGCATGGACTGGACTGCTAGGCATAACGTTTTCCTGGTGTGAAGGGGAAGGTGCAGGCATAGATCTTGGCTGTGCAGAGGGCCAGCCCTATGGATACTGAAAGGATAAAAGTCCAGAATTGGGCCCAAGGTTAGATGTGGAGATGAAGGAGGAAAGATTTGCCTTCTCTTTTTGTTTGCAAAGAGTCAGCTTTAATAAAAGACCTTCTTTAGTCCATTCCTAAATCCAGATTAGACAAGGGTTTTCTCTGATTAACATTACTTTGCATTCCACCTTTTCTGGAAAGGCGGAGCGAAAAATAAATAAATAAATAAACCAAAACCTGCCTTTTCACAATCCTTTATGAATATACTAAGAGGCTCAAAGGAAAGCAAGATGTTTTCTGATCCTTTTATTTTTTTCTACTAAACTCAATGTTGTCATGTTTTAAATCATCTTCTGTATTTAATAAAAATTATTGGGAAGGTATTTTGTAAAATACTATGAATTTTCTGAGATGACTCTTTGGTGATCTGGCTGAAATATCCATGAGCAGTTGCTTTCCAAGTGCCCCCAGGGTTCCGATAGAGCTCTGCGTCCCACCAGTCCATCTTTCCTGGATTTGTTCTGTCCCTCCACATACCTAGGGGCACTTCTCAGCCAGCAAACCCCTTCTGAAGGCCAGTCAGCATCTATAGGTTCCTCTCCAACTTGTGTGCTCTTAGCCACTGCGTCTTCCCCGGGGAATTTACAAAGATCTATTCGGGTAACACTGCCAGTGATTCCCAACCTTGGCCACAAACTGGAATCACCTGGAAGCCAATGATCTTGGGGGAAGGCCAGGTATGAGGATTATTAACAGCTCCCTAAGTGATTCTAATGTTTAGGCAAAGTCAATGCCACTTCTCTAGCCTAACTTTTCTTCCAAAAAGGAGAAGATATACAGAGACTGTCTACTGATGTAAGCTCTCAACTTCAATTCAGGGGTACGAATCTCTGGTGCCAGGCCTAAGAACAGAAGGTAGGCAGACAGAGTATCTATGTGCCCGACTTATATGAATCTGAGCACAGGTGAAGGTAAAAGTTGGTCAGCACCCACAACTGGTTCTCCTGCTAAAAGTAGACATCACACCATTGACAAAAACTTCTGTTTGTTAGTGTATTCCTTTCAGGGGACAGTGTCTCAGTAAGCTTTTGGCATCTGATCATGTAATAAACAGTAAGATTTGCCACTAAAGATATTTACGGCAATAGAGGGCAGGTGGGAAGATGCTCTGGAGTTTGGCAAGCCTTATCTTCGGCTCTTTGCAATGAAGCCTTGCCAAGGAAATAAACCTGCTCTGGTCTCTTAGAAAAGGTTCTTGGCCTTCTGCATGCATAAGTCACCAGTCTTAGGAAGTTTGTTAAAACACATATTGCTGGGCCCCACCTGGTATTTTTATACCATTGGTATGGTTTAGGGCCCAATAATCTGAATTTTTTATTTTTTAACTTAATTTTATTTTTTGGAAAGCACATTGTTTTTACTTGTACTAAACTTAGTGTTGATTAAAATGTTCTCTTTTTATACTTGGATACAGATGACTGTAGAGAAGCATTTGCTAGTACTAATAGTGCACCCAAAATAATTCATGTATTTGTAAATGGCATTATTGTAGGTTAGAGAGCAAATGTCAGGGTACTTAGTAAATACCTATAGTTTTATGCAGAACTGAGGTCATCAGACCATTCCCACAGGTTGATGCCAATCAGCCATGCTGGGTTGGAGAGTGTTCTCAGCCAACTCGCCCTGTCACCACTCATCCCCTTTCACCAAAACAAACAAACAAACAAACAAACAAAACCCAACTAATAACAACAACAATAAAACAACAACCAAACCCAATTCTGGAGTACCTTCTGGCTTGGAGGAAACCTCCCCAAGTGGAAATCTTCCCCTTTCACATCTCCAGCAGGCAGCACTGGCTTAAATTTTGTTCCTGGTCAAATCCAGTCCCCGGGGACTTAAAAGAGCCATTACCCCAATTGAAAACGCGGGTGTGGACAGGCACTTTACATCCATTTTCTGTCATTTCCACACCAGCACTGCAAGGTATATATTACTATTATTACTTTACAGATACTAAAGTTAGGTAGTCTTCATACCGTGCTCTAGAAAACATCATTTCAGGTAGTGGTCTGGATTTGAAAGCACAGAAGGGAAACTGAGATTGTCTGCTCATTCCTGTCCTTCAGGCCTAACCCTCAGATCCAAGGCTCCCATAAGCAAGGCAGTTAGCCCTTATTCTCAGCAGCAGTTAGTCTTCCCAAGTCTGGTCTGGTCTTCTCTCCTTTCCCTCAATCACAGGGTCCCGATACTTCCTCACTTTCTTTCAAGCCTACATGGATCAGCCTACATGGTGAAAGGCCCTTCAGTTTGCAGGGGAGGAAAAGTACAGATAAAGACTAGATGACTGTAATAGTGTAATAACAATGTATGGTGCCACATAGGTACTAGACTGATCAGGTATATAAATCACTATGTAGTACACCTGAAACTAACACAGTATTGTACATCAACTGTAACTGAAAAATAAATTTAAAACATTTTTAAATTCTTCTCACTGTTAACCTAAAAATAAAAAAGGCCTTTCAATATGGGGGCAAAAAAGAAAAAAAAAGAAAAGAAAGAAAAGAAAAAAGAAGATAAAGCCTAAGGGCTTCTTTTTGTTAATGAAAATGTTCACAGTATAAGTGGGAAATGCAGATAACAAAATGTCAAGTATGATCTTAATCATGTAAAATCTATACATGTATAGCAAAAAATTGAAAGACTGTTTAATTAAATGTTAATAGTAGAGGTTAGAATTAAGAATGACATTTTAAGTATTATTTCCAAATTTTGATATAATGAACATCTCTTACATGTAGCTAGCATACAAAATAGTTTTGCTGCTCTAAAAATTCCATTTTACCTCATCATCCTTCCCTCCCTCCTCCCGAACTCCTGACAACTACTGATCTTTTTACTTGCTCTATAATTCTGCCTTTTCCAGATTCCAGTTGGAATCATACAGTATGTAGCGTTTTCAGATTGGGTTTTTTCACTTACCATACATGACATTTTAAATCAGAAATATAGTTATAAAATTCAAAACTATACAGCCTATGCCACCAGCCACTACTTACCTGTGACTCCAAAAAAAAAAAAAAGGAAACAAACAAAAAAAAAAGTTCACGTTATCTTTTGCCATTTGAATTACAGTAGCACATCCCACTCTCACAGATTTCTTTCCCCTGGGATTCTGGGAGTCCCTGGGCTGCTTACATACCCCACAAGCACCACACTGGCTCTTGCACCACCTGGAAATCTAGAAATGCAAATTCTTTGGCCCCCACACAGCTGCCCAATCAGAAACTCCGGGGGTATATTGAAACTCTGCATTGCAATAGCCCTCCAGGTGATTCTGAGGCAGTTTAGAGTGAGAACGACTTGTCTATCAGGTTCTAAACTAAGCCACATCTTTGAAGGCAGAGAATAGGCTTGTAACTGTCAAACGATGATTTTTCCTCTCTCAATACGTCCTAGGACCTAAATTTCCTGAGATCTAGGATGTTGTTAAATGACTGAGTTTGTTGACATTAATTCAAAAGCTTAAAAAATTTTTTTAAAAACAACAGCCAAGAAGAGAATATGAAATTTGATTATTATTATATAAGTAATAATAATTATAATGACTTATATGGTCTATTTGTCATTTTTAAATGCCTAAATGCTATCCTGCTTAAAAATTCCATATTAATATTGTTTTAAAACATATATTAAATAAGCTTTGTTCTTTACCTTATTTTGTTACATAAACATGGTTGTCTCTACAAATTTAAAAAGTTAAAACATTGTCTTCCTATTTTTCTTATCCCATGGAAGGACATCTCTGAAAGGATTAATCCAAGTGAAGCTGTTTTATGTCTTACTTATTTACACCTCCACACACGACTCATCACAGTAAACAACTGATGTTTAAATTGAAAGTAACCTCTCCCAGAAGAGTCAGTTGCACATTCCTTTGTTATTGCACATGGTGGGGAAAAAAGGTACTCTAAAATGGAGCAGATGATACTAGAAAGCAGCAAAGCTGTGCATCACACAGTGTGTGAATAGTTGATGAAATGAGCAGAGAGCATCACATCTTCTTTGTTTGGGGGACACTACACTTTACCAGGTAACATGTTTTTGGCAGCTATAACTGAGCACCCAGTGGACATCAGAATTTGTGTGAATGCAGAAAGAGAAGAAAAAAATTTAATACTAATAATATAGGTTATGAAACACTTTAACATTTACATATTATAATTGTATGTTTAATAATATAATAAAAGCAAGTAGGAATTGCGAAGAAGCATCAGATACCAAGTTGAACAAATGACAAAATTACATCGAACTCTTCTGCAACAATTTACATCTGTTTATCTACACCTACAGCAAAGTCGCTTATATAAATCAGTCCCTGGATCGTTATTGCATTGCCTATGTTCCAGTCTCGATGATCTTCTGATACGATCCTTTACTCTGGCTCATTCTACCTTTCAACCTGGTTAAGCATTAATTTAGACTAAAGACATGCCATTCAATTACAGTAAGCTTACAGCCACAGTTACCTTCTGCTCTCTGTTTGAAATTATTAAATTTCTTCTCAGTCAATCCATTTCAACCTCTTTCAAGCTCTCTTTCTCTCCACTCCCAGGTTTCCTTTTTAATTTTTTTCTCAGAAATTATATTATAGGTATTCATTATTTTAATTGAAAATATAAGGTGACAACACTACTATAGACAATAGTTTGAAAATTTAAAAATCTCACACTGTTTTTTTATTATTATTATTATTATGTGACATTGATTAACAAAATCCAGTAAGTTTCAGGTGTACAATTCAACAGTAAGGTATATACATCTTGTATTGTGTGTTCACCGCCCATAGTTAGATTTATTTTTGTCACCACATATTTGACCCCTTTTACCCCTTTTAGATTTATATTCCATATATAAGTGATATGATGTGGTTTTCAACTTTTTGGTGTGGCTTATTTCACTTAGTAATGATTATCTCAAGGTCCACCTATGTTGTCACAAATGGCAGTATTTCATCTTTTCTGATGGCTGAGTAATATTCCATTGTGTACATGTACCACAGCTTCTTTAGCCAATCATCTATCATAGAACATTTTGTTTGCTTTCATGTTCTGGCCACCATGAATCATGCTGCTATGAACATTGGTGTGCAAGTATCTTTTTGGATATATGTTTTCAAGTCTTTGTGTTAAATACCCAGTAGAGGAGTTGCTGGACCATACGTTAGATCAATTCTTAGGTTTTTAAGGAATCTCCATACTGTTTTCCATAGTGGCTGTACCAATTTGTAGTCCCACCAGCATGTATGAGGGTTCCTTTTTCTCCACATCCTCTCCAACAAGTGTTATTACTGGTCCTGTTGATAACAGCTATTCTAACAGGTGTGAGATGGTATCTCATTGCGGTTTTGATTTGCATTTTCTTAATAGCTCATGATGCTGATCATTCTATTATATGTGTGTTGACCATTTGTATGTCTTCTTGGGAAAAGTATCTGTTCAAGTCCTCTGCCCATTTTTTAATTGGATTTTTTGTTTTGTTGTTTTTATTGAATTGTATAAGTTTTTTGTATATTTTGGATATACCCTTATTGGAGGTGTTGCTTGCAAATATATTTTCCCATTTGGATAGTTGTCTCCCAGATTTCTTATCTTTTGTTTTCCCTCATTCCTCTATCTCAGATAGTCTCTATAGTTTCTTCAGGAAGAGTAGAAGGAGTTTGATGCAGGATAGATGTAAACAAATTCTAGAACTTTGTAGAGTTCTGAGGCTACTTGGGGGACCCTCTGTATGTCTCTGTTGAGCCAGGTGGTCCCCCTTCTCTCTCATCTACCTTTTTCAATGTTGCTGAGCTTAGTGCTTTACTGAGTTCATACAAATGGAATCAGTATGCCCAGCCTCCCTAAATGGAGATATAAAATGTGGTCTCATTTCTTTTGCTGTAAACCCAGATTATAACTTGGTACTGACCCCTCCCCACATCTGAACTTGCAACCCTCAATGGGGCCCCCTGGTTATGAAGATAATTCCCCAAGATGCAGCCTTAAGGAGGTCCCAAAAGAAGTTTCCCTTATTCTTCTGCTCGGCCACTCCTCCATGCCAGTGCACATGCCCCACCCCCGGGCCCAGCTGAGGCCAGGCTGCGACTTCTGACAGTACATTACCAAAGATTCGGGGACAGTGGAGAGGAATTATGTCATTGAAAATGGTTAGCGATGGCCCTGGTTACAGCTCCTCTCAGAGGTGAAGACCAGACCCAGCCTCAGGTTTAGGGCCACTCCATCATCCCTACATCCCTCCCTATCTCTCCACCATTGAATATCTCTCAGGTGTGTTTGTATTCTTCAGGACACTAGCTCCTAACAGTCATTAGACCAAGAAGGAGAAAGAGCTCCCTAAAATCCTTGACTTCCCATTCCTTATTTGAGACTCTCCCTTTTTCCAGGATAGTGAAGAGTAGAAATGTCTAACCCCAACCCAGTAAATCTACCCCACACCCTTGGTGCCATGGCAGTCAATAAACAACTACAGGAGAACATCAGCATAGGTGGGTTATTAGTCTTAAATTAACACTTCTTAGAGGATGCCAACTGGACAGGTCACATGGAGTTTCTCTGATAAATTGTCCTCTCATCCTCTGAACTGCGCATCCACAATGAAAAGTTTTCCAGCATATGCATTGTAGATCCTTACAGAGCCAGAGAACATTTCTTCCAGATGCCTCATGATCAACAGGATTTCACAGGCATATGCATAGCTTAATTTTGTACCACGTTTTATGTTACCTCATAGAAGGCCTGCCTTCCAGAGTTAGGTATCTGCATTCAGGTTGATGGGAAATCACAATTTTCTCCAAGAACAATGGCTGTATACAAGCTTTACATTTTGTTATCTAAAGGGCCTAATTAAATGGTTTTCTCAGAACAAAGGAAAGGCTTGCCTGAAAGGTGAATTCAAATATCCTACTTTTTCAGGACAGAATCATGTGAAATTATGCACACACGTGCACACACACACACACACACACACACACATATACACACATACATATACACGCAAATATATACACACACACATATATATAATTTTAAGTCAGGTTATTAAGAAAAAAACAAAACATGGTCCTATACTCCATTTTTGTGAACATTTTTCTCTATATACGTACATAAAACAAATAATAAAGGTGATACACTATGCCATGAAAATTCAAATAATATAGAAAGGTCTTTGTTGTAAAGTAAAAGTCTCCTTTTATAAAGCAGAAGTGCCACCCCCATCCTCAGTGCCACCCCCATCCTCAGCCACCAGATCCTCACCCTACAGTTGATCAATCTGTGCCCTATGCAAGGTGCCCAGCTATAAAGACTGGTAGTGGCTGGATTCCATCCTTGTCTGTTTGCCAAGCTGTGCACCCTGTCATTGGGCAGTGTCCACCCAGGAAAAAAGGGGTACCATTTTCTAATTTGTGTGAAGGCACTCCATTGGCTTGGAAACAGCCTTTTAATGACTTCTTGCGTATCTTTCTAAAAAGGTATGCACATACCAGCACATATGTATGCATAAGTCTTCTTTTCTCACACAAAAAAATATGCTATACACAATTCTTAACTGTCATTCTTTTCTTTTCTCCTCCTTCTGCATTTTTGTTTAACAATATCTCTTGGGGATTTTTATATATCAGTAATACAATTTTTTTTTTACAGGGTCTGTGGTATTCCATCATATAGCTTTATCAAAGTTTGTTTAACTAGTTCCCTTCTAGTGATTCATGGGTGTTTAGGTTGTTTCCAGATTTTTTTTTAGGAGGAAGGCAGGAAGGATTGTGGTTATTAGAAATAATGCTTACATGTATATAATATGGATAGCTATGTAATAGTATAGTTTTATGACCATGTTCATAAGGCAAATTCCTGGCAGTGAATTTCTGGGTCAAAAAAGCTTGAAGGTTTTAAATTTTGATAGATATTTATTGTAACAATTTGCATTCCCAAGAATATCTGTATTCTCATACCCCCACAACCCTGGGTATTAGCACACATGTTAAGTTTTGCCAGTCTGATAAGCAGAACATATCTCATTGTTAGTTCATCTTGGATTTATTTCAATATAAATGATATTAAATATCTTTGCATTGGTCTGTTGGTCATTTTTACTTCTTTTTCGTTAGCTATGTGTTCACTTCTTTTGCTCATTTTCCTACTAAATTGTTCATCTTTTTTTTTTTTACTGAGTTGTAAGATTTCTTTGTAAATCAGAACACATAGTTCTGGTTATTATTATTATGTGTTATAGATATTTCTTCCAACATGTCATTTCTCTTTTGATTTTGCACATATTCTACAAAAGTTTCAAATAGCTATGTGGTCATATTTACTAATCATTTTTCTATGGCTTCTCTATATCTGCAATTTTTAAATGACAATAATTCCAGATTCTACTTAGTGAAGTTAACAAAAAAAAATCTTAGGCCTGATATCAGCCCATAATATGTCCTTCAAAGTAACCCCATCCTTACAATGTGGATGCTCAAGGAACAGTAAGTGATGAACAGCGAGGCTTATGGTAGGATCACAGGGTTTGTCATCACATGTCTCCTCAGACAAACAGATCTGGGAATCAGAATTCCTCTTTACAGCCTGCAAGTGATCCTGACACCCAGTGGATGGGGACATGTCCCAATAACCACTTTCTTTATAGAATCAGTCACACTCTCCCTTTACTCCAGTAGCAGATGGTCAACTTAATTAAATGCAATACAAGCCATGCTGTTTGAGGTTTTATTGTAGGGGCCCCCTTTTTAAACCAACCTATTTATTAACATTTTATTTAATTTCACTCTTACAGGCAGCTTCAAAAGATGGTCCATGACATTAAGAACAATGACGGTGGAATAATGAACAAAATCAAAAAGTAAGTTAGACTCTATAGCACTAGATGAGCACTTATTTATATAAATAACATCGATGTCAGTCTGCACTAAGTGGAAGAAAAACAACAACAAAGTTCTCTGTTATCCTAGTGAGCAGCTGCAATCTCTTTAGCATGGAACCCTTTCTTACTAGAGTCCATAGTGGTCAGATCCACATTCAGGAAACATGGTGAGTGACTGGGGTGGTGCTCAGGGCACTTTGCTTTTCCCTCCTCTGCAGGAAGAGTGAGCTATGACATTCAAGGTGCCTGGAAAACATCAAAATGACATTTATAAAGGCAGGAAAATCAGCTTCCAAAACCATTTCACCAAGGGCCACAAGGACACGGTTGGAGAAATCTAGAGGAAACATTACAAGAACACAACACTGGCTTCTTTAGGATGCCATTCTTGCTTCCTATATTTGGATTTCTGCTTTCAATTATTACCTTAAATGGTGATTTCAGTTGGCACTTGGTAGGCTAGAATTCTAAATCTTCTTGCATACCAAAAACTCTTAAGATTTTTTTTAAGAGAATAGAAATTGTACATACCTGCATTTGACATTCAAAATCTAAGTCAAGGGGAAAGGGGAAATATTATCCTGTTAAGTTTTTATTTAAGCATTTTTTAAAGAGAGTAATACACAACAAGAAAAAAAATCGAAGAGTTCAGAATTGAATAAAGTCAAAATCTCTCACTTCTTCATATTCCCACTTTAACCCACTCCCCAGAAATGGACATTGTCATGAGTGAGTTTGGTATGTATATGTTTACACACATGCATACATACACTGATATGCCATAATACATACCTATATGTGCATACACTTTCATCATGAATGGCATCATGCTACAAAAACCATTCTATCAATTTGCTCTATTTGGTGATTTTACTTAATGCTATATCATGGACATCTTTCTTTGTTGGCATGTGAAAATAAACCATATTCCTTTTAAAACAGCTAATTAATAGTCTACTATATATGTATTATCATTCATTTAACCAGCTATATATTGTTGGACATTTTTAAAATGGTGAGTGGGAGTTTACACTGGCAAAACATTGTTGGAGGGTAATTCAATAATACAAATTTTGATAACATCAAAAAGTTGTCACCATTTCTTTCAGCTTAATTGTCACAAATAATATTTTAATAAATACTTTTCCAGATTTTGAGTATATGAGAAAGTTAAATTCCTGAAATGAAACTTCTGGGTGGAAGGATTTGTGCCCTCAAAATATTTTATTAATGTTAGCAAATTGTTTTCTAAAAATTTTGTACCATCAGTAGTGTATAAAATTTAATTTCCTTCCTCTTCAGAACAGAGTAGCTTCATTCTTTTTGGTTTTTGCTAAACTTAAATGTAAAAAATCACTTTTTGTGGTATTTTTAGACTATAAAATATTAATGAGTCTCAATATGTATAAGCGATCATCATAAAACAGTTAAAATAATCTTCTGCTTGTGAGACCATGGTCATCTCATAGAGGAGGAGAATATGTCTTCATGTTCTATCCTATGATTGGGAGAGGTGTGTGATCATTTTCATTTACTATTTCTGATACATATAGAATTTCATTGAAATGAGAAAACCTTGCTAGTCACTGTTTTAATCACTAGCAATTCTAGATCAATTAGCTCACAGTTTTACAATACATTAGTTTTCTCAATATTATTAATCCACTGTATAAAATGTCTATTCCGTGGTCAGTCATACTTACAGCAGCCACGCAGCTCAATTTTTTTCCAGACAGTTTCTGTTCTATTATACCCATGGTCCCCAAAAACACTTTTATTTGGCAAACCATGTTTCTTCTCAGTTTGAAAAATATGGATTCCACAGTGATTACCCCGGTGAAGTCAACGCCCTTTGGTTCTAAGTGATATGCATTTCTAAGCTCTCACTCATAGTCAGGCAACAGGTGCCACTTTGAAAGGAGGAAGCACGGTTGAACATACTGGTTTCCTAACACAAGACCGTGACAGAGTTGTCACTGGTTCATGGCAAAATGAGAAAATAAGGACCTTGAAGTGTTGGGGGTTGGTGTGCAGCTGCTGGCTGCCTAGTGTGGCCCAAACCACACCTTTAATTTCTAGTTTGTGTTCAGTGATCAAAGGTCAGTCATTCCTTGTGTCTGTCATTTATTCTGAGATGATGAGCTTCATACCTTTTGGAGTATTAAAATATCCTTTCTTTTCTTTTATAAAATGATGACAATATTGGGTAATAGTTGGTTTGTGCTTTGGAATTTCATTGGTCCATCAATAGACCTGGCACCACACCCAGTTTTGTTTTTGCTGTTCTTCCCTACGACTCCTTTGGTCATCTCTCTGGACCTCATCATAGCTCTAACAGTAATATCTTCCCAGCACACTCTCTGGCTTGCTATGAGAATTGATGGCCATAACAGAGCCTTTGGGAAAACAGAAAGCACAGTCTCTATGCAAATATAAATACTGTTGTAGATACTGGTTTATAAGTCTTGTTTTTTGTAATCAAATTTCTAAAGTAATTTTTGCCCCAAGAAATTAAATATGGTTTGTATATAATGATTACCTCATATACTGCTTCTAAAGGATGTGATGTTTTAGTAAATAAAGGCTACTGTATATAGACTTTATTTATATTAATTAAGTAAATCATTCCTAAATAAAAAGGGAAGCTATTATTAATATAACAATTTACTATAAACCTTACTATCTCAAATAGTGAAACGGGAGGTGTTATCAGAACTTATAAAAAGCCTAAAAATTGGGATACATTTTTAAAACATAATTTTAATTTTCTTTTTTAATGAGTGAGGAAGGATATTCAGAACATTTTATATGTGCATGAAGATACTAAAGTATTTTTGAAAGTGCTTGAAACAATTCAACTTCTGAATAAGCTAAATATCACAATCCTCAACCTGGAGACATTTATTGCTCACTTATTTGACATTTTTTAAAACCACTTCCCATTTGCCCCGAGAATATTCACCAGCGGCACATGGAACTGCAGCATTTACTCTGGCATAACTGGTGGATTATAGCCTTAACCAAAAGTTTGCCACGAAATTTCTAACCGTCATTATTTTTTTTACATCACACTAGTATACCGATAGATTTTGGAAACAAATGACATCATTCTATTCATAGCATTCTGTTTTTAGTAGTGTAGTTGTATTCCATTTACAAAATATAATAATTCTTGATTGCTGAAAATGTCAAATTCTAGAAAATGTAGCATTCCTACTTGCAGTGTTAACATCGTTCTCAAACAATTATTAGCTGAAGATTCATTTGATGAATCCAATTTATATGCATATTTTTATTATATTAGGATTAGAGACAAGTTCTGTTTAGAAATAATTTCAAGAACAATTTTTATATTTTTATATTGAAAACGAGTCAGATTTTCTTCAGCCTCAAAAAAGCATGTTTATGTAAAACTAAATTTTACATAAGTGAAAGAGAGCTGCACTTTTTTTCTAAATGGGAAATGGGTTAAATGTGCAAAAATAATTTGAGTCCAACCTACAAATGAAGTTCTTGTTATAGCTGTTTTTCCTATTATTTAAAGCATTTATTAAGTTATTTATTAAAAGAAAGTTCATCTTCTCTTACTGTCCTATCGACCAATCAACATTTATCTTCCTTGAACCTCTGAACACAGTGGTTATGACTATTCTGACTTCTCAGAGCCCTTTCTCAATTTGACTTCACCTTTTCCAAGTCACAGTCACACTGTGCTCTTTCTTAGGTGAGATGGGAAGAGGTGGGAAACCTCTGATTAATGGCTTTGCTACATTTTCAATATATTACGTTCTTCAATGTGATAGGTCCAAAAGGAGCCATTATTCTATTTGTTATCTATTATATCTATATCTACTTATATTATGGACCCCAATAACAGTTGTCCTACCCATTGACCATTTGTCTAATGGTTGTCATCTACAGGCTGAAAGTTAAAGCACCTCCAAATGTTCCTCGAAGAGACTATGCCTCTGGTAAGACTATTTCTAAAATACTTGGACTTTTGATTAATTTAATGTTTATATTTACTTCTTGAAAAGGGAACTATGTTCTACTCATATGAAAACAAAAGGTGCCCACCGTAATTTTAAGAATGACAAAATCTATTAGTCATTTGACTATAGTAGTGATGTGGTAGTCCATTATCCATCCATCTATTCATCCATCCATCCATTTACTCAACTATTTATCAAATATTTATTAAGCATCTTCCACGTGCAAGGCACATACAAGGTCTTAGGTAGAAATACAGTGCTCAACAATATAGCACTAACTCCTCACTCACAGAATTTATAGTCAGAGGGAAGACAGATGATATTAAAAGCAATTACAATTCAGTGTGATCAGAAAGCACAAAAGTCTGTGGATGTACCCAGCAGCAGCAGCTAATCTAATCTGAGGTGGGGGATGTTGAGGAATGGGGAAGAGAAGACTTCCTAGACAAAACAATACTTGAGTGCGAGAGGACATGGGAATAAATTATTGATGGCACATGGTTACTCAAGTTGATCCTAACTGCAGCTTCACTCCAGTTAGGATCAACTTTGTCAAGGAAGAGGAGCTAGTCTTGAAATTGATAGCATTTACGGCAGTGGTGAGCTAAGTACATTATTCAACATACTTTTCTTTTCTAGAACAGGTGCCTTGGGAGGATAGGTCTAAAATCTTTCTCTACTGGCTTAAGTGTAAAAATTTCCTGGACACAGACAGATCTATAGAGCCCTCAGAGGAAAAAAAAAATGCATTTCTCTGTCGATGCTAAAAAAAAAAGAAAGAAAGAAAGAAAGAAAAGAAAGAAAAGGAAGCAGGTTACACTGTTAAGCACCAAAAGCTTTGATGGGAAAATTATGAAGTCGTGGAGTCTCAGATTTAAAGGAGCCCCAGAGGTCATACAATCTAACATCCAATCCAGTGATTAAGCCTAGCCCACCACTATACTTCAAACAAAGCCCACTTTCTGCTTGGACATTTCCTGTGATGACCTCTCAAGTCCAGTCAAGAAAAAACAGCCCTTGCAGAATATAGATGTGATTAATTTCCTGTGGCTTCCATAGTCTGTCTTGATGGCCACACAATACAAGTCTTTAAATATTAAAGAACATGAAAAAAGAGTTGTTCTTTTTTGAAGTTGTGCAACTTCAACGATATAATTAAGAAGTTAGGTCATTTGAATGACTTTCAGCTGTTCCACACATATTGTGATTAACTCAACAAATATTACATGAATGTGTCCTACATGATACTCAGTGTGCTAGAGATAAAGTAGTGGAAAAAAATATAGTCCCTGACATTAAGGTGCTTAATGACTAGTGGGGAATCAAATAATAAATGAGAATGACAACAGGTAAATATAAATTGCTAAACATGGTAACTACTATGAAGGAAAATAGCAGGCACAGTGACAGGTGCACTGTGGGGTGGTGGAACAACTTAAGTAGTCAGGAAGGTCTCTCTAAGGCAGTGACATTGAATTCCTGTCCTGGGGGGGTGAGCTGGAATATTTGCCACTTTGTAGATGCTGGACACAGATGTTAGGAGCTCAAAGACAATTCTCGGGAACCTATGTAGACTGATATATCTGATCTCTAGATGGACATCTCCTGATGATTCCCTCATATTAACTGTCTTCTCACTCATCCCCTTATCAGGTTCCCTCTTTTTCCTGTGTTTTTCTTGGGCAAAAGACAGGTAGCATTCATTTATTCATCTTTTCGCCTAACCCACCCCACACTGGTGGTCATATCTGAGTCCTCCTCTTTCTTCCTCCTCTGTTAAAAAAATTAATCTCTAAATCCTATTAATTCTGACTTTTAAGTGTCTCTCAGATATTTTTGTCTCTCTATTCACATGGCTACAGCTCAGAACCTTGTCATCTCTTGCTTGTCCTAATAGAAAAGCCTTTAAGCAGTCTCTTTAATTCTTAATCCCTGTGGTCCTCCCAATCCCCACCAGAGAATTGTTCTGAAATACCTTTGCTTAAATATTCTCATAGCTCTACATCATCAAGGAGAGGAACTGCAAACCATTGAGCCTGCAGAGCCTGCATACAATGCCCTTCAGTGTCTTGCTATAAACTTGCTGTGCAACCTTGGCAACTCACTCTCCTCTCCTTCTCTGTATCATGAACTAGAAGATCTGTCAGGTTCCCTCCAATGCTAATACTCTACACTCACACAAATCATTGGAGCCCAGGGCCCAATGATGAAACAAGCTTCTCCTAAACTTCCCTGGCTTCAGAAGTTGCATCTTCCATTTTGCCCTTAATCTCCCTTGCATCTCAGCAGTCTTCTCAGGCTTTGCCACTTCAAAGTGCTGTCCTTAGTCTGCAGCATCAGCATGACCTAGGAGCTTATCAGAAATGCAGAAACTCTGCCCCACCCTACAACTGCAGAATCAGAATTTTGCATTTTAACAAGAGCTCTAGAGATTTGAATGTATATTAAATTTGAGAAACTCTGCTATAAACCAACTCTGTCCTTACTGCTTCTCCGAACCAAAAGACAAATCCATTGAAGTTTCAGAATCTTAGAAATTCATCCTACTGTTTCACAAACCTAAAGGGACTTGCCTAGTCTCTTCCACTCTTACACTCAGTGCCCTGAAAAGGTCCTTTTGGCAAAACCACCATCACCACCTGCAGTTAGTACCACCCTCCCACCACCAACGATGTCCCAGGAGCATTTCCAGCTGCTTCCCCTGAGCCTCGGGGACCCTGAGCAGTTACAAGCCCAGGGCTTCGGAAACCATCCCCATCAGCTCTTCCTAAAACCAGGTTGTCTTCAAGGACCTCGGGGATCCCAATGCCTGGAGACCTTAGCCCACCAGACCTCCGGAGCCCCAGAGCCAGTCAAGTGCCCTTTGGAGGCCTGTGCGGACTTGGTCCACCCAAGGCTCCTGGAATGGCCTGACCTTTATCCCCCAGATGCTGAGATTATGTCCTTTTTCCAGTCCCGGAAGCAGATGATTTCCCCAACCCTCTAAGCCCTGCGAGTATGTTGACCTTCAGAGCACAAAGGATGGAAATGACAAGCACCTCCCAGAGGTCAGCAGAAGAATCACCACAATGATTCTAGTTAGACTACAGAAGGAAAAGGCTTGAACTATACAAAGAACGGAATCCTGGACCTCCTACAGATGCAGATCAGGCCAGGGTGAAATCTGCTACTTTCAGTTCAGACCCAACAACCCTGCTTTGTCTCTGATGAGGGACCACTGCCTGCAGGGACCTCATGGTTCACTGAGCAAAATGTATTAAACGCGAGCAGCTGGCATTTGGGAAGGAAAGATGTCTAAAGCATGTTGTATTTACTCTGGACTGGGCATTAATCTGAGCTCTTTACAGAGATTAGCTCCTTTACTCTGCCATTAGCACCATTATGTGGAAATGACTATCCCAGTTTCCCAGATGCGGAAAAATGCACCTCCCGAACATTAAGTAACCTGCCCAAGGTTTCTGCGGCTACTAAAATAAATCCACCCAGACTCCATTCCACTGTTCCTCCTTTTGACGCAAGCTGAAATGGTTACACTTTTCTGGGGCATTGCTTATTATTCTGAAGGCTCACAGCCTCTGCTATTAATACGAGAACCTGCTTTTCAGTTTGAACAGCCTCTTGTACCTTTGAAGTCTAAGGTCTGGCTCACTAGGGAGGGAAGGGGAAACCAGTCATGGTGTCCCCAGAGTCTGCTAGGGTCACTGCAGAAGCTATACTGGTCACTCCACACTGTACTCCGTACTCATTCCACACCATACTCAGCTCCCCACACTAAGTCTAATCTCTGAGAGGTCAGAACTGAATAAGGTCTCTCTCTTGTACGCCTGGGCTCTGATATCCAAGGGCTACTGTGACGTCCCTAGGAGGTCCACCTTCTCCCACCACTGATGTCATGCAGGGAGGAGAACAGAGCAATGAAAGAGGGTGGGGAGAGGAAGGTACTTGCACAGGGATTCTTGGGTAAACATCCACCATAGAATTATACGATATACACAACACCCCTTTGTCCATGAAAGGAGTGAAATATAACACTGCTTTTGCCCTTTGCCCTGGTCTTTAGTGAAACCAGTGTTCACTTGGTTTTCTGTCTCCTCGTCTATACACTTAACTGGTAGTACCAGCAAAGCTGACATGGGGAGAGCTGATTCCACATCAGTCCTACTTCATGGAACTAAGACTTGAGGAGTGAAACTTGGACTCAAAGGTATTTTAAAACCTAAAAAGTCCTAATAGATCACCCAATCCAAGCTTTTCATGTTAGGAATAATAGGAGACCAGAGAGGCAAAGTGACTGCCCAAAGTCACCCAGTTAGGTTATGGCTAAGCCAGGACTATGTTCCCTATTCCTGCACTCCTGAATAAGAAGGCCCCCTTATTCACAGGGCTCTGAGTAGAGATAAATAAACCTATCGACAAAGGGAATTCTAAGAAGTATTTAGACTCAAACCACCTCTCCCAGCAGCCTGGCTCCCCACACTAAGTCTAATCCTTTTCTCCTCTCAAGGTATACCTAGCGGGACTGTCCACCCACCACCTCCCCTGCACCCTTTGTAGTTCTGCTGTCTGTTCCTTCCCCGCATCTGTCCCCACCACTGCAATTCGCACATCTTCCTTTCTGCTTTCCTCCCTGCACACACTGAAGTCCCGTCATTCCCTGCATCCCACCACCCGCTCTGGAAGAGGAGAAATGGGACGGCCCAATGGCCCAGAGCACAGCCAGAGTGGAATCAGGGCCATAGTCGAGGCTGTGTGTCAGACATGCAGCTGTGGAGTGCACCCGTCAAAGCCCATGGCTGGAATGCCGCCAGCACTGCCCCACGGTCTCTGGTGCTCCTGATGACCCAGAACTAAGAGGCTAAATTCAGACCCTCACCTGCACCTCTTCACTCAAACTTTTGCCACAGAGCCTTATAGTGTCCTTCCAGCCATGCCCTCCCCTTCTCAAGACCTCCAGTCTGGTTCAGCCTTCATCTTTTCATGGCTAAGTTACTCAAACACCATCCTTGCCAGCCTCCTCATCTCTATCTTGTCAGTGGTACCACATGGCTGGCCATGAACCTCGCTTTGTTTTCCCTGTCAACATATTCTCCTATGACTCTCCAGTACAGCTCATTCATTCTGCTCTCCATCTGTGCCTGATGGATGCCCCCATCCATCCCTCAGCCAAGCCCTGCTTCTGGGACTGACACACAAGCCCCTTTCTCAGCAGATGGAAGGAAGACACACTCCTTCATCCTCATCCTCTCACCCAAGTCCTGCTTATCCTACAAGGCCCAATTTAATCCCACTTTTGACACACAGCCTCATGTAACCTCTCAGCTGTCACTGAGAGCACACTTCTCGAACTTTCCCAGTATCTGGCCATGATTCCAGGAGCTGGGACACTTATCAGGAAATTTTACATTGCCCTGGTGTGTTCTCAGTCTGAAATATGACTGTTCTAGACACTAGGTCTCTTACTACTGTCGTACAAGTGAATTGGGGAGAAGACCTTGGACTTTGGGGTCCTTTTGGCCTGGAGTGCAACCCCTCCCAGCTTTACCCCTTTTAAGCACTGTGTAAACCTAGAAAAGTTTTGTAACTTCCTATCTTTCAGGTTATTATGAGAATTAAAGGGAAAGTAAATTAAAGGGAAAGTAAATTAATAGTAATAACTATTGTTTGCTGAGTCTTTACTATATGTCAGGTACTCCTCTAAGCATTTTCCATATGTTATTTTATTTTCATTTTCTCAAAACCCTATGATATAGGTACTACTAATAACATCCATTTTAGTGATGAGAAAGTTGAGAACAAGAGGTTAAGCAATTTTCCTAAAGTCACACTGCTAGCAAGTGGCAGAACTGGGATTTTAAATAAGGAAGTCTGACCCTAGGTCCCAAGCTAAAAACCCTGTATGTCTTGGCCTAGAGCAGACACTGAGATGGAGCCATCGTGGCCATTCTCACATTTCTCAAACTACCAGGCGCTGTGCCCACAGGCTTGGGAGGGCCACATGAATCATAAAACCAGGGCCAGGCAAAGGGCGGAGTACCTCTATTGTGTGGCATGGGATTATGACACAGTCAATGGACCATTAGTCCCAAACCAGGTACATGACACAATAGGAAAGGTTTTCCCTGACAAGAAGGCCCAGCCAGCATCTCCGCTTCCTGGCAGGGGTGTGCAATCTCATACCTCAAATTAAACTACCCAGCCCTTATTCACCTTGAACTTACCCTCTTGAAAATTGTACCCACTACACTAGAGGTTTCTTGGATCCATGTGTTTGTGTGTGGTAGCCATACTACATGGTGGCCATTAGAGTAAAATAGAATTGGTATTATTTTGAGAGTTTATTAAGAATTGTCAATGCCCAAGATAAAAATAAGTAACATTAATACAGCATTACTGCCAGGTTTTGCAAAGTACTTCACATGTATTATTATATTGCTTGATTCTTATAAAAACATGAGGCAGGCACTATTTGTATCCTTGTTTTACAAATGAGGAAATAAAGCTTTAAACAGTTAAAGTTCTGGCTTATTGTCAAGCAGATAGTAAAGAGCAGAGCCAGAATTTGAACCTGGAAACTTGGCTCTAAAACCACTACCGCACACTTTGAGAAGCTCCCTGAGATGCTGGAAAACCACCCGCTACTATGGATATCGTGCTTTTCAGTCTGGACAATGGCCTGCAAGGTTGTGACTTTATAAATATGATGCTGTGAGTTGTCTGTGGGACCAGAAGATGGGAGTAACTGGAGAAGGATGGGGCACCATCAAATAATCTCTACCACATGATGTTTTTGTTTCTTTACCTCTTTGATGTGCCACAACACCTGAACTGGGTCATTCTTGTTTCTCTAAAGTTTTATCTAAATGCTCAGTAGAAAGCCAGGTGGTTCACAGATTTCAGCTGCAGGAGCCAACAGATAGCCAGACCTCCAATCCAGCCCCCATACTGGATATCCAAGTGGTCTCAGACAGATTTTGCAACTTCTCTTAGCCCCAATTTCCTCAACCGTAAAATAGAAATTATAATGGCACCTATTGCATAGTATTATTTTGAAGATAGATGAAGAAATACATTTATAACACTTAACCTAGTACCCAGCATATAGAAAGTGTTCAATAAACTAGCATCTTCTTATTATCTTAATTTTTATTCATTGGTTCGTACCTTTATTAGTGCAGGAATTACAAATGCAAAATGTCATTCAGATACAAAAGTTGATTAAATAGGCCTTGCTTTTCAATATAGAGTAACACAAACAAATTAACTGGAGCACAGGGCAGAATGAAGCACATGTGACATCAAGGTACCAGCAGCATCTAAGAGGGCCTAGAGGAAGGAGTAATGGGTTAAGACCAGAGAGACTGGGGAAGAATTTATGGAGGAAGAATTTATGGAGGGATTTCCATGAAAGGAGGAACACAGGCTAGGGGAACAGCAGGAGTAGAGCAGAGAACTATCAAACATGTAGGGTAGAAAAAAAGCCTTCAGGAAAGTGAACATGGGAAACTACAGCAAGAGAATTCAATGGAGGGACAAGAGGTAAAGGCATATGAATGTGTTAACACAGAGCCTTGACTCTATTCCATAGGGAACCACTGATGATTCTTGAGGAAAGAAACAGCATGATCCAAACATTAAGAAAATAACTAGAAACAGTAGGAAGGACAATTGGAGAGGAAAGATAGCAGAGACAGGAAAACTAGTTAGATGGCTACTGTAACTGATCATAAAGTAGACCCTGACTCACTGAGAAGGTTCAGCAACTAGATATGGCTAAGGCAGGGCAGTGTGTTTCATAAAGCCATTTTACAAAGGTTTCTATTTTAAAGGTTGAAACAAAAAGATCTTGTCGCCTTAAGTGTTGATTTTCAATTATCCCTAAACTTAAGGTACTAAAAACGTATTTCCACTCTGTGCCAGCTATTGGTATATTGAGAAGAGGACTTATTTGCCTACTCTTCTACAGTTTCTTGGTAAACTCAAATTGTTGCAGTATATCATAATTTTGTATAAGTCAACTCAAAAAACAATTTAATAAAAATTATTTTACTGTTAATGTCAAAGTTGGATTCATTATTTGGCTCATAGAATGAAGCTCCTTCCTAGCGCCTATCATGTTTTTCCCAAGGGATGCCATTGCTTAAAATCTGGGCACTCTGATCCAAAACCTCCTTCCTGCTCCCATTTCATTTCCTCAAATCCTTTCCCTGAGCCTCTATGTAGCCAGCTAGAGCTGGAGTCAGTGATCTGCTGTGGCAGAGGGTAGAACCACTCAAAAAGGTTCTGTTGAGGTTCTGGTTGATTCAGGGACCATCCTCTGGGCCCTCTAATAGTGTGCTCTCAGTGAAGTGGAAGGGGAACTGGGACCCTGTGGTGCAGTCACTGGAGCCACTCTGCCATCTGGACTGTGTCTGGTTGATCTCCTACAGAGCAGTGTGAATTGTATTTAATCTCAAAAGTCAATTTAGGTGATGAGATAGATGCTAAGCTTCTCAGACTCTAAATGTGTTTTGAAGAAATAAGGGTAAAATATTCTTCTTGGCTGTCACAATTCAGACCTATTTTATTCTTCAAGATAATAAACTACTTAAGACCCGTCATATTCATTTTATACACCCTGCAGAGCCTAGAATGGTGTCTGCACCCTGGAACTCAAAGACAGTAGGCATCATGGCATTGAGGTTCGGAGCATGCATTTGGAAGTCAGCCTGCAGGGTTCACCTCCTGGCTCAACCATTAATTGATTTTTATTTATTTTTATATTATTTATTTATTTATTTATAACATTTTATTTTCCCCCGCTCTCCTCTCCTCCAGTAACCACCAGTCCATTGTCCATGTCCATGAGTCTCTGTTTGTTTGTCCTGTTCATTTGTTGTTTTTAAGTTTATATCCCACATATAATTGGAATCATGTGATTTTTCAACCTTTTCTGCCTGGCTTATTTCGCTTAGTATGATTATTTCAAGGTCCATCCATGTTGTTGCAAAAGGCAGTATTTCATCTCTTATGACTGAGTACATGTACCACAGCTTCTTTAACCAATCACCTATTGTAGGACACTTCAGTTGCTTCCATGTCCTGGCCACTGTGAATAACGCTGTTATGAGCATCAGTGTGCCATTATCTTTTCGGATTGGAGTTTTCAAGTCTTTGGGGTAAATAACTAGTAGAGGGATTGCTGGATCATATGGTAGATCAATTCTTAGTTTTTTGAGGAACTTCAATACTGTTTTCTATAGTAGCTGTACCAGTTTTCAGTCCCATCAGCAGGGTATGAGGGTTCCTATTTCTCTACATCCTCTCCAACATTTGTTATTACTTGTCCTGTTGATTATAGCCATTCTAAAAGGTATGAGATGGTATCTCATTGTGGTTTTGATTTGCATTTCCCTAATAGCTAGCGATGTTGAGCATCTTTTCAAATATTTGTTGGCCATTTGTATGTCCTCTGAGGAGAAGTGTCTGTTCAGGTCCTCTGCCCATTTTTTATTTGATCATTTGTTTTTCTGTTGTTATTGGGTTGTATGAGTTCTTTGTAAATTTTGGATATTAGGCCCTTACTGAAGGCGTTGCTTGCAAATATATTTTCCCATTCAGATGGTTGTCTCTTTACCCTTGTTGATGGTTTCTTTTGCTGAGCAAAAGCTTTTTAGTTTGATGTTGTCCTATTCATTTATTTTTGCTTTTACTTCCCTTGCCTTTGAGGTCAAATTCATAATAATCCTCTTTAAGTTAAAGGTCCTTGAGTTTAGTTACTGTTTGCTTCTATGCATTTTATTGTTTCAGGTCTTATATTCAGGTCCTTAATCCATTTTGAGTTAATTTTGTTATGTGGTGATAGACAATAGTCTAGTTTCATTTTTTTGCAGGTGGCTTTCCAGTTTTCCCAGAACCATTTATTAAAGAGGCTTTCCCTTCTCCACTGTATGTTTTTGGCTTTTTTGTCGAAAATTATTTGCTCATTCAAATATGGGTTTACTTCTGGACTCTCAATTCTGTTCCACTGGTCCATGCATCTGTTTTGCTGCCAATACTATTTTGAATACTGTCACTTTGTAGTATAATTTGAAGTCGGGCAGAGTGGTGCCTCCAACCTCATTCTTTTTTATCAGGATGGCTTTGGCTCAACCATTTATTACCTGACCTTGAGACAGGTCCCAGTTTCCTCATAAGGTTTTTGAGGGCTAGCTCTGATAATATTACCTGGCATGTAATAAAGCATTGGATGAAAATTTTCTTAATAAAAAGGTCAAATTTAAAGCCAGAGAGAATCTTTGAAGTTATCCTTTTATTTTATAGATCTGGAAACTGAGACCCAGAGATGTTAGTTGTTCTTGTCCACTTTCCAACTAGTTAGGAACAGAGCCTGGATGAGAATTTAGGTCTATTTGACTTCCTGGCCAATGTTCCTACTATACCATCCACATATTGATTCAAAAAAATCCTTGGAAGCAGTGTAATGTGGATTGCAGGTTTCTACTGGGTTACTCTAAGGTCCCAAAATGTCCCTTGACAAAGACAGACATGGGTCAGATGTACCACTTCTCTTTCCCAGTAAGACTTCTCTTAATGCTTTGACTTAAAAAAAAAAAAAAAAGAATTCGAAAGTGAATGGGCATGACTGTAATAATCACTCAAGGCCAAGTAAAAAGGACTAGGAAGCCCAAAGACTGGGAAGGCAGGTCTGGGGTGCTTGTAGACAGGATGGAGCTGGCCAACTGAGATTTATGCTTGTGCATTCTGCTTCCCCATGCCATTTCAGAGAGCCCTGCTGACGAAGAGGAGCAGTGGTCAGATGACTTCGTAAGTATTTGCTCCTGGGAATAGGAAGGTACCATTTCCACCAGGGTCCATGGGAGGCCTTTTTAAGAGCTTGCTTCCAAGTTACGCGCTGGTAGTAAGCTGCACATCACAGAAGGGAGATGACTGGGCTGGAAGAGCCACCTACAGACAAGATAGCAATATCCTCATAATGGCTGACTAGAGCTAGCACCACTATGTGCCAGGCCAAACCTCATCTAATCTTCACCACAGCCCTCTGAGTAGGCATTCTTATCCCCATTTTCTGCTGGTATTCAGCTTATTCACCAGCATGGCCAAAAGAGATGTTAAAATGTTTTAAAATTTTCATATCAGTTGGCAAATGCCTCTGTCCTGAATTTCCCAGCACCCATCACCTCCTGGCCCCTGTCCAGGAGCCCCAAACAAACCAACAACTAAAGAGTCAATGTCTGGCACATCAAGGGGCCTTCAGGACACTCTGTAGGGCCATGGTCAATACCTAGGCTGTATTAGTTGTTAAACATTTTGAATATCAGCCCTGCCCATTTTACAGGTGAAGAAACCAAGGCATCAAGGCATGGAGACTTTAAGTAACTTGCATTTCCAAAATTCACACCCAGGCCCTTGGATCTCATGGACCCAGGCTATTAAACTCCAAGTTGCTTGCTGTGACCAAGCGGACATTAGCAGAGCATTGGGGACCACAAAGTGAGAGGGGGGACCTGGAAATGAGGGTGGTATGTCAGAATTAACTATAATCCTTTTTAAGGTGGCTCTGCAACCCATGGGGCCCCAGCAGCCACTTTTCTCTTAGACTGAGTCTTATAGGCATAAGACACCCTGAAAACTTTTCTTTTATAACAATTATTTCTTACATATCAAATTCATACGGAATATCAGCTTGCTCCAATCTGTAAATTATATATCTGGAAGGGATCCGAGAGGGTGTCCACATAAAAACACACTATATAAGGAAACTGAGGCCAAGAGAATAAAAATGACTTGCCCACCATCACTCACTCAGTGGCCCAGAATGAGAACCCAGGACTCCTATCCAGTACCCAGAAATGAGCCTGAGCCCAGTTCCATGTTGTGTACACCACACGAAGTTTATTCAGAGAAACAGGAGACAGGAGTTCCTTCCTGCAGAAAAAAATATATATATATTTTTTAAGAGGGGACCTCTTTAAGGGTCACTTGGGCATGGAGTTATTTCCCAGAGCCCAGCAGTCCCTGATATCTCCAAAGCATGGCAGTTGCACCCCCTGCTGGCAGCACGCATGGAGGCATATCTGAATCAAAGTTAAGAAGCTGGTCCTCAGGTGGAGCTAAGCCCAGAAAACAGCTCACTGTCTAGATAAAAAGAGCACACAGTGAAGACTTAGAAAGCACAAAATAAAATCAGCCTGAAGAGGAGGGAATGACTTCTGTCTCAAAGTCAAACTACCAAAATCAAGGTACCAGCTATAATGAGGACTGAGTAAACATTCACTCACAATTATTTTTGTTATTGGATTCCCATTGCACATAAAATAAAACCCAAGCTTATTGCTAACACCTCCAGGCCTGATGAAATCTGGCCCCTGTGGACCTGTCCAGCCTTCCCTGCGCCCCCTCAGCAAGACCTTGTTCATCACAGCCCAGACACAAAGGTCTGCCTCAGTTCCTACAACAGAGAGCAGTCCTGTCTTCCTCAGCCATTTTGGACTCATGGTCCTTGAACAGGAGAAGGAAGAAAGGGCAAAGAGAAGAAACCAAAGAGAGTCCCCATTCTTCCTTACTTGGTTGGCTCCTTCTTGTCCTGCAGGCTTGGTTTAAATGTCTCCTTCTCAGGAAGGCTTTCAGGTATCCCCATCCAAGGTAGAATCGCTCCTCCCATTATTGTCTGTCTCAGAACCCTGTTCAACACTCTTAAGTGCATCTATCACTAGTGATAATTTCTTATCTGTTTGATGTTTCACTTATTATTTATTATTCACTATTTGTTTGCCATTGGTTTTCCCTGCTAGAATATAAGTTCTGTGAGGTCAGGGACTATGCTCAGAGTCAAGTGCGATGCTTGGTACATAGTAGGTACTCAATAAATATTAATAAAATAAATGAACGAATGGACAATTGTGTCTGATTACACATTCGCTTCTTAAAAATTTCTAATTATTGCACTAATGTATTGCACTTGTTCAAATATTGAATGAATACATGAATTTTGTTTGCCAGAATTGAGAATAATTGGGGAGAAGATGACCTTTTTTTTAACTGTCTCAGAAGTTTGAACAGATTCCTTTTTTATTCTCCTGATAAAAAGACATTCAGCGCATTCCACTGTGTTTGAAGGAGGAGATGCTACGGTACATCTCCCATAGAAAAGAAGCCCCAAATGAAGGGCTAGCCCAGCACCTCTCCTGAGCACCTATTTCCTCCTCCTTAGTCCCTTCAGAGCTCAAGACAGGAGCTCAATTCAGCTCAAGACAGGAGCGGTTTAGAAAGCACCAACCCTGGAGCACGTACTATGCTGGGTCCTCTATATAGAGTCTCAGTCCTGTCCTCATGGGGGTTACCATTGGTAGGCAGCCCAGTGTCAGAGGAGCAGCTGCCAGGAACAGCTGACATGAAGTCTCTCTTCCCCTACCCCTCTGCCACCTCTGCCACTGAGGTCCTCTCAGTCAGGATGCTCTGCCTGAGGAGCTTCAAGGACTCCAGTGTCCTCCCCTGTGTCCACACTGTACCTCAGCCATCAGGTAATTAAGTCTCAGAAGCTCCTTTCCTGATCAATGAAAACTGACACAAACAGTCTCCCACTCAGGCACGTGTGTCTGGGTGTCCGCTAATTCCTTCACTTTCCAGATGTTTATTAAAACACTGCTCCTCAGCACTTATACTGATGTCTGCCTAGGAGGCCGCCACAGCAGCGATCAGGTCCTTGGCCTGGATGAGGAGGCTTTCCACCACCTCATGCCAGATGAGATTAGCCTTGGGAAGCCAGGCCCCTGCTCTGTCAAGCCTCCTGCTGGACCACCCTTCACTCCCACTCTAGCTCCTCGGCCTTCTGCCCGAAAATAGTCATTGCCTTCTCCAGAATTCAGATTGCAGACTCACATTACTCAACTCCTCTGTGCCTCAGTTTCCTCAACTATAAAATGGGAGTGTTAAAAAACAATCTCATGTGATTGTGGTGAGGAGTAAATGAAGTATGCAGTACAGAGAAATGTTGTTATAATAATATCATCATCATCATCATTATCATCATCATCATTATCATTATCATTATTCTACTCAGCCTTATTTCATATTCATGTTCAGGAAAGATTATTGAGCACCCCCACCTCCACAACTCCATTTGCTATTACTGAGATCTGGGTTTGGGAAAATGTCACCTATAGGAAATTTTTTTACCTCACTGTTTCCTGTCTCTTCCAGCTCTCTCACTCTAGAACAAGGATGAGCACCCTTCTTGGGCTCCTTGTTCCTTTTATTCCCTTTCCAGCATTCCTCCAAACACATCAGGGAACACTCTCCTCTCAGCCTCCTTTCTCATCCTATCCCGCGCTTCACCTTATTCTTCTCTCCTCGTCTCCCTACAGACTGAGAAAGAAAGCACAGTCCTCACTCACATATTCATTCATTCATTCATTCATTCATTCATTCCAAACATACTGAGCTCCTATCACATGCTGGCCCTGTTACAGGTCCTGAGGCTACAGCAGCAAAGGAAGCACTACACTTGAATCACTATACCTGCATGAGTGTCATACAATGGCAAGTAAAGGAGACAAGCCGAAGGGCAGGTACCTCTTCCATTCACTGGAAGATCATGTAAGGATCATGTGTCAGGCAGTCTGTGGGGGCAGTGGACACAGAGGTCAGAGGACCTCTTAAGTCCTAAACCAAATATTTCTTCCATATGATTATACATATGCATGCTATATACATAAACTATCTCTGAACAAAATGCACAAGAAGCTAGTAACTCTGCCTCTGGGGAAAGGAACTGAGTGGCTAGGAAGAAGATGTCACTATATCCTTCTGAACTGTTTGAACTTTAGACCATATCATTGTATTTTTCAATATTAACTTAAATAAAATTTCTTTTATATTTAAAAGAAAAAAAAGGAAGAGAGTAGACTCTGAGTCAGTTTGAATCCTAGCCCCTATGTATTCCCAGCACTGTTTTAAAAAAAACAAATCTTTTTTTTAAAACTCATCTCCTCAAAGGTATCTATGTATTTCTGTATATCTCCTTATCCTCTCCTTATTAAACTTATTAAACTTACTTTTTCCTCAACTGTCTGCTTATAATAAACAAAACCTGTTCCTTATTCTATTTTATTGGGCCCTTTTTCTGTCTTCTTAAAATATATTTTCTCCCCAACTGTTTCTCTTTGCCCACACACAGAGTTGCAACCACCCTGCGGGTTAAATGGTCCACCTGTCCCCCGCACCTCCCCCGCCCCCACCGCCCCACCGCCTGCGAGATAGTGGTTGAGGCGATAAACTCTGCGGGTAGGGGGCGCGGGGGTGGCGGTAAGCCTGGCTTCTACCCCAGCTTTGCCTGGACTGACTGCCTAACCTGGGTGAGCCAGTCTCTCCAAGCCTTGCTTCCCACTCCCGACTTTGGGGGAGCAGCTCCAGCCCCTTAAGGCAGGAGCTATCCTGACAACTAAGCACAGAGGGGCACTCAGCAAGGTGTCTGTAATTGCAGGACAGCGATTATGAAAACCCAGATGAGCACTCTGACTCGGAGATGTACGTGCTGCCCGCCGAGGAGACAGGGGACGACAGCTACGAGCCACCACCCGTTGAGCAGGAGACAAGGACAGTTCACCCAGCCCTGCCCTTCGCCAGGGGCGAGTACGTAGGTGAGAACCTGCGTGCTCAGCCCTCTGGGCTGGGGGGTGGTGGGGGCAGGCCGAGGTTGGTAGGCACCTCCCACTCACCTCCTCCAAGTGGGTCATCTGGTCACTCACAGGTGATGGAGCCCAGCTGGCAAGCTTGCCCATTTAAAAGGAAAGGTATCCTTCCTAAATTGGGAACATTGAAAACAGGTGAAAGATAAACGAGCACACCTGCATGGTTGCTCCCACCTCCGGACAGTCCCTTGAGAAATCAACCCTGAGATTAGTCTCTACTTCTCTTTCGGCTTCCAGAGCTCAAGGTTCTGGAATTTCTCCTGAGACATTCCTACAGAGCAAGGATGACCGTCAAGGGTCCCGGTGTCTGCTAATACCCCTCCTTCCTCCACGGTGGCCCGGCATTGGCCGGCGGCCGCACACTATGTCTAGACTGTGGACTTTTAAGTGGGGGTGAGGGTAGCAGTGAGGAACTCTAAGTCTGGAATAGCCTCTTAGGTTAAGTGGACACAGTTCAGGTCTGGCCTCTAGGCCTGCGAATGGCTTTTAATGTTCCACAAGAAGACTGTGTTCCAGTCTTTGGAGGGGATGTGTAGGTGATAACCACAGTGACTCTAACATTTGTACAGAGTGCCCCTACTGTAAAGGGCTCGGTGTCCATTACCACTGTCATTAACTGCTTCCTTAAAGCCACCGGGCACTGCTGCTTCATGCCACGATTAATCTATTGAGCACCTACTATGTGCCAGAGCTAAGTTAAGCACTGAGCATTCACAAGCAAGCAAAACAGACATACTCTCAGACTTTTTATAGTTTACAATTTGGTGCTTTCCAGTCATGGCCTAGTGCACCCTCTCAATAATCTTATGAGAGAAGTATTCAGCCCCATCCTACAAAGAAAGAAAGTGAGGCTCAGAGGAGTGAACTAACGACCCAGAGTTTTATAAGTGGTGGAGTTGGGATGTGAGCCAGTCAGCCTTGCCTCCAAAGTCCACTCTCTTTATCACTCTGCTCCACACACCACCCACCAAATTTTTAAGTGACCTTGTTCAATCATCTCAACAACCCTGGGAGAGAAGGGTCTGAGCTAGGCCCATTTACAGACCAGGAAACCACAATTCAGGGTGGTTAAGTATTTCATTCAAGGGCACACTTTTTAAAGCCTCTCTTGTGTTTGACTACTTCTGATGGGCTTGAATCTTACATGAAGAAAACTAAGCATACTCCAAGAGCTGCAAATAAAACTGAAAAAGCTGAGAGAGTGCTAGGCATAACAAAATGATGCCCTCATACTTGAGCATGGCTAAACACCTAGAAAGAGGCTTCTGAGGAGGTATCAAATGTGCAGTTAACTGCATACCTTCAACAAGGCAGACGCGTGGGCTGAGGGTAGGAGCAGGGGCCAGGAGAGCAGAGCTGGCATGACAGGCTGAGGAGGTACATGCATCAAACTGGGGGTGGGCTGTGGCAGGAGGAAGCAGCAGGAAGCCAGTGTAAGCGCCTGTGCTATTCCCAGGATAGGAGCACACCAGGTTATTCCTATGCTAAGATTTTCCTGCAGTGTATCAGTCCAAGTTCGTGCTCACATAATCGACTGGGTAGATGCCATGTTGCCTAAGTCTTCCACCAGATTAACCGGGTAATATTAGTTCTATTTGTTAGGTGTCGACCCTGCCAGACACAGTTTCCTTCCTTATCCCTATAATAACTCTCTGCAGTGGATGTGATAATCTTCATTTTAAAAATAAGGAATGTGACACCCCAGTGGAGGCATGGTTAATGGTCTACAGCTATGCCACCCTGAACAAGCCTAATGTCTGATCTCGGAAGCTAAGCAGGGTCAGGCCTGGTTAGTACTTGGATGGGAGACCACCTAGGAAGACCAAGTGCTGTAGGCATTAATAATAAAAATAATAAATATAAATAAATAAAATAAGGAATATGAGTCCCAGAGAGGTCGAATAATGAATAACTAACCCAAAGAAGTACAACTGGTAGGTGGCAGAGCAGGGGACCGAGCTCAGGGCCATTTGGCTTCAGAGCCTGAACGCCTTCCCTGATAGCTTCTGAGGACAGTCCTGGATGGGAAGAACTCACAGGTTCTCCATTTGAGGAAAATCATTGAGGGGAAGAACACGTAGGTTCACTCAGATGAGTAGTCATGACCCTGAATACACCTAAGAATAACCTGGGGAACTTTTAAAATCTATTATGCCAGGTTTCTCTCCAGAAGTTCGAACCAATTATATCTGGGTTGGGGGTGTCTAGGCCTCGATGTTTTTTAAAGGTCCCAGGTAGTTCTTATATGTAAACAGGATTGAGAATCGCTGCTCTTAAGGGTTCACAGAGCAAGTGAACCATGAAGGAGTACCTCCTCTGAGACCCCCATGCTGGGCTGTCAGCTCTCCTGAGTCTGTGGGTTTCCATCTCACCCCAGGAGGATGTTTTTGTTGAGGACAGTCTTCTTGTTTTTAAGAAGACTGTAATGTAAATCAACGGGCAGTTGAAATTTTTTGCCTAACAAGTTATTTTACTTTTAAGGAATGCCACATTAATCATTTGTGGCTACAGAAATGCAGGAGGTTTCATACTTTCTAGATCTCAATTATTTTCCCCTAGGGAATGATCCCTTTCATCTTATGCTTTGTTGTCTTGTTCTTTTCAAGACAATAGATCAAGCCAGAGGCAATCTCCGCCCTTCAGCAAGACCCTGCCCAGTAAGCCCTGCTGGCCTTCCGCTAAGGCTAGGCTGGCCTCTACTCTGCCGACCTCAACTTCTCTGCCAAAACCTCAAGTCCCGCCCAAACCCAAAGATCTTGAGGATGAGGTAAAGTAAACCTGTCCCAAAGGCTTCCCAAACCATGTGGGAGGATGCAGGGTGGGGGTGGGAGGAAGGCACCAGTCTGAACTCAGGCATGTCTTCCTTCCTCCATCCTTGCTCTTCAGCCAGCACTAACCAACCACCCTGCCCCTATACTGCCCCCCTCTTACTCTCCAGAGTTATGCTGAAAAGGTGTTTTTTCCTCTAAAAATGGCATATATATGATCTTATTGTAAGCTTTCATTTACTGGAGGTCTCTGGTATAATATCAGTACTGGATATGTGCCCCTTATATTACTGCCTCTTTCTCTTTCCTTTGGTTTCTTTTCTCTTTCCTTGGTTTTCTCTTCCCTTCTCTTTCCTCCATGAGATAGTCCCCTGTCTTTATTTTCCTTTGCTTCCCTGTCCTGTCCCACCCAGCTTTCTTTCCTCCACCTACTTTTTTCTCTGCTCCTCCATGGTCCTCCCCTAAGATACAGAGGGGTGTGGTGGGACTTATAAAGGAGACACTAAGTCTGGAGGGAGAGCTGATAGTAGTATCTATCTTACTGAGTTGTTATAAGGATTAAGTGAGATAACACATGTAAAGTACTCAGATGAACACTTGGCAGTAAGTGCTCAATAAATGTTTGCTTTTTGTTTTTCCCAGTACCCATCTTGGCTACCCACCAAAGCAGGTTGTAAAACCACTCGAGATCTGACTACTTCATTTGCCTCATATCATATAAAATCAGCCCTTCCCTATCTTAGTGGTCAACTGATTATTGACAAAGATGCCAAGACAATTCAGTACAATGACATCTTTGAACCTTGAAATTATCATGCTAAGTGAAAGAAGTCACAAAAGACTACATATTGTATGATTCCATTTATACACAATGTCCAGAATGAGCAAATATTAAAGACAGAAAACAGATTAGTGGTTGACTAGGTGAGGGGAAGGGGAAGGTGGGAGTAACTGATGAGTAAACGGTGATGGAAATGTTCTAAAATTAGATTTTGATAATGGTTGCACACTCTGATTATTCTAAAAACCACCAAATTATACACTTTAAATAGAAGAATTTAATGCTATGTGAATTATATCTCAATAAATATTTTTTTAAATCACTCCTCATACAGTAAACTGCATATATAGCATTCTTTTTATATTTCTGCATTTCTTTTAGGCTGATTATGTGGTCCCTGTGGAAGATGAAGATGAAAACTATATTCATCCCACAGAAAACAGTTCACCCCCATCTGAAAAAGGCAAGAGTTTGTAGTTTGAAGCACCTGTAAACTTCTAGCCATTGAAGGAGGCATACAAGACTATTTGGTAGCAAGCACGAAGGGACTCAGAAATGATGGTGCCCAGACCTCCTCTGTGGCCACAGCATTGGCCTTCTTTGGCAAGTTGAGCAGAGGTGTCAGCGAGTGACCCATCTCTGTGTTTCATAGCCTTCACCTTCTTCTTTCATCCTCTTCCATAATTAATACTCCCATTTCCAATTATGAAAGCAAGTAGGTGCTCATCATTAGCTGTCCTCATTTATAATGGCTTTTTCATAACACCTAATAGTCATAAAGTCACAAGCCACCGTGTTGGCCATACAAATATTACACCAGGAACGATTTCTGCAGAGGACTGAAAAAATGAAAGAGTGAAATATGCTCTGTGTCCTGATTCTTTAAATTCAGTGCTAGTTCAGGCCCATGAGAAATATTTTGTTTTTAAATCCTTCACAGAATAACAAATGACAAACAAATTATCTTAAAAAGCCAGTGCCACATACCCTCATTGGAACAGTGCCTGTTTACTCTGGATATAGTCCCTGTGACGAATGAAATCCTGTATAAGCAATGCCTCTTCAGGTAACATTACTCCTCTAATAAGTTTTACTCTAGAGTAGCAAGCAGTTTTACCCTGCTATTATGTCGCAACTGTCTCCTGCATTCCCTGAATATCACCAAAAGGGTCAAGACCCACCTGAATTCCTGAGCCACCCATCACTATGAAACAATAAATACATGATAAACACCCTCTCCCAAACAAACCCCCATGAAATCAGAAAGAAATGGTATGTGTTGCATGAAGCCAGGGGTGGGGGCTGTTAATGTAGCACACCAACTATTAGGTTCAATACACGTCTCCTGATTAAATAAATGAATAAATAACCAACCAACCAAACAAACAAACCTCTTTCATCTCCTAGACCTCCAGTTTGGCAAAGGAAATTCCAAACCAGTATTCACTTTAACAAAATCATAAGACAATATGATTATTTCTTTAATCATTAATATATTCATTCTAAAGCTGTTTCTTTTGAGAAGGCTTCTTTTAATGGCTTATGTGTTTAATAAGTATGTTTCCCATGCTTTGAAAATTCTCTGGCCTGACCTGTCATTTTCATGATGTATTTTCTCATTGTGTGAATCTCCGTCAGTAGATTATATCAATAATCATTATATATATGTATATATATATTTGTGTCTTTAAGCTCCCATGGTAAATAGATCAACGAAGCCAAATAACTCCTCCAAGCCAGCCCCTCCTCCAGTGACAGCTTCAGGTAACATATATGCATAATTTGGTGGGGTTCTTTTAAATGATGAAATGATTACACTTGGGGGTTTGGTTTTTAATCTATTCTAAATAAAATAAATAACTAAGATTAAATATTAGGAAATAATTACTTGTATTTTCAAATTTTTTACTAAATGGTAATAGAAGGTCTTATCCTCATCCTCATCTACTGTCTGGTGGCACCAGTATTGATGGGACCCTCCCCCACCATGCCCCTGGACCTCTAAACCTAGTTTTCATCCTACCTGGCTGGACACTTTGCTGGCTTCTCTTCCTTCTCTTCTTCCTGACTAAGGATGTCTGTTTCTTTCAGCCTTCAGCCCTTTACTCTTCTTTAATACTGTAGTGATTAAGAGTTGGGGTTTTGAGCCAGAAAACCTGGGTTGGAATCTTAATGCTCCCAGTTACCAGCTATACCACTTTGTCCCTATACTTCACCTCTCCAAGCATCATATTTTCTCATCCGTAAATGGAGATAATGCACCGTGGACAGGAGAATACTGAAATATGAATGGGAAACTCTTAATGTAGTGTCTGGCATCCATCTGATGTGTCCAAAGCTGACCTGACTTCCCTTCTCACCACCTTGACATAAACACTGCCTCAAACTCAATGCACCCATCCCGGCTGTTCCCTTTGGGAAGCCCTATTCCTCTTTTCATATCTGCCTCTGAGCTCCGTATCTCAAAGTGCCTGTGGTCTTTTCAAAGGCTGCTATATCTTTTTCATAAATTTGCCCTTCTATTTTAGTTGTCACCACTCTAGTCCAGGCTTTCTTTATTTTATTACCTTACCCTTTCCACACCCCTGCCTCTAGGCAATCTCTCTTCAGTCACTAGACTGAGCTTCTGAAGGCCTCCAAATGTTGCCATTTTCATCCCATTACAAAGCTAGTTTTTGCTATGTCACTGCTACCCAAACCATGAACTCCCAGTGGTTCCTAATTGTCTCTTGTAGGGTTTGGCAACCTCAAAAATGAGGCCCACAATACCAAATGATGCCCACACTCCCATCCTATTATATAGCACACTTCCTCTCCAGCCTCAGCAACTTCTCTCTCTTCCCTCTCTCTGTCCTTCTCTCTCAGTCAATCTCCCTCTCCCAGAGCTGAAGGCTGAACACAAGAGATTGAGAGACTTGAGCTCTGCTTCCAGGCACGTGATCCTTGAGAGAATATGAAAAAAGAGGGGTTTTTTTTCATCTTTTCCTAGCCTCATTTCTTGTGTAATTGTTCACTCTCTTTTCAAGTTCTTATCTTATTTATTCTCTCCCTTGGAACCTACATATTCTTTATATTTGGGGAATAGCATTCAGAGCCATCTTATCCAGCTCATCTTAACTTCTGAGAACAAATGTCAGCATTCCAACTTGATATGTCATGGTTGCTTTGGTCTCAGCTGAAATGGAGACTCCTGACTCATAACTCAGGAAAAGGGCTCTTATTACCAGAACTGAAACATCTTTCACTGAAACACATAAACAAAGGCCTAAAAACCCTCCTTTAGAAGAATAGTTTAATGATCTCTGGTGTTTGCATCTTAAAATGCTCTTCTTACCTAACAAGGACTTCTTCCTAAAACACACCCAGTACTTCAGGCATTCTGTATTTCACGGGTCCTGCCTTTTGGTCTTTGTGTTCTCACTTTTTGACACCCAATCTTACCCATTCTTCAAGGCCCAGCTTGAGGTCTCCCCCTCCAGGAAGTCTCCTATAGTTTTTGTAGCCTTGGAGCTTCCTTTTGCCATAAATCTCATCCCACTTACATGTAGCCCATGCCCGTTCCCTAATTACTGTGTGCCTCAGTCTGATCTCTCTAACTACATTGTAGGTTGGTGTTTTCTGTCAAAATATCACACCATGTCACTTGCCTCTGGTTAATGTTGCTTTTGGTTCTTTGACGGCTAATAAGGTACTTGCTGAGGATTATGTAATGAATTGTGTGCAGTGGCAGGCTCTCTCCTTCTTCACGTTCCAGACTTCAAAGCCAGAGGGTTCAGGTCCTGGCTCTGACACTTGCTAGGTGCTGGATTTCTAACAAGCTAAATAATCTCTCCTTTTCTTAGTTTCCTCCTCTGAAAAATGGAGGGAAAAATGGCACCTATGTCTAGGATATTATGAGAATTAAATGAGTAAATACATATGAACCACACTCATAAAATGATAACTTTTTGTTATTTGTTATTGTTATTTTCAGAATACCTAGTAAAACCTGCCTAGCTTCAAGTCTGGCCGAGCATCCTATACACATTTCAGGAAACAATTGTGTTCCTTCCTTTTCATATAAAGTTTTACTCTAAATCAGGGTTTCTCAACCTCAGCACTATTGGAATTTTAGGCTAGATAGTTCTTTTTTTGTAGGGGTGTCCTGTGCAGTATAGGATGTTTAGTAGCACCCCCTAGCACTTAGTATGCAGAAAGGCCTTAGTGCCCACTAAATGCCACTAGCACCCCTTCCCCCATACTGATAAACTCGTTTCTCCAGACTCTGCAAATGTCCCCGAGGGGCAAAATCACTCCCAGTTAAGAACTACTGGTCTAAACAAACTGAAAAACTCTAGCTCATTGTTATTTACCTCTGAATGAGCATACACAAGAAGGTGGTGCAAGGTCTGGCTGATTTGTAGCTTTTGTCAGGAGGGTAGAACTTCCTCTAAGTAATTAGCATTTAAAAAGCATTATATCTTCGTATTTCCTAAAATTCCGGAGGAGTTTGAAAATTTACAATTCTCTGTCAATATACAAGGTGAATTTTACCTATAGCCCAAATGTTCTGAAGTTGTTAAATTAAATCTCTTTATTTTGTAAGAATTCATGCAGAGCCTGAAAGTAAGTACTGCTCAGCTAGTGTGCAAGCCGCACTAACGATAGATAACAGGGCTTCTATAGCAGCTAAAAGAGAGTTAACTATGGAAGGGGAGCACACAGTGTATGTATATATATATATATATATGCTTAGAATGTCCACACTGGAGTCATTAAGAATAAGGATGTCACCCCAATAATTTTGTTAATAATAATAATTTTTAAAAGATATTTGGTTAAAGAACTCTAAGTGAGAATAAATATTTAGGAAAAAAAGTTTGAAAAAAAAAATAATAAGGTAGAAACTTACCAACATTGCATGTAAAACTGAAAAGAGGGTGATGCAGAAAATATATGTGGTAGAGGGCAACCTGAGGACAAACTGCTTTCCTAGTTGAGAGACTTTGGTTGCTACCAGCTTGTGCAAGGCCTGCACTGCTAAATCAAACATTAATATGATTTCTTTCAATACAATTTTATTTTAATTTATTTTATTTATTTTTATGGTAACATTGATTAACAAAACCCAATAAATTTCAGCTGTACACTTCAACAGTAAGGCATATGTATATATTTACACTGTGTGTTCACCTTCCGCAGTTAGATTTCTTTCTGTCACCACATATTTGATCCCCTTTACCCCGTCTACCTCCCCCGCCCCCCTACACTCTGGTAACCACTAGTCCATTGTCCATGTCCATGAGTCTCTCTGTTTGTCTTGTTCATTTGTTGCTTTTAGGTTTACATCCTATATATAAGTGATATCATGTGATTTTTAACTTTTTCTGTCTGGCTTATCTCTCTTAGCATGATTATCTCAAGGTCCATCTATGTTGTTGCAAATGACAGTATTTCATCTCTTCATACAATTTTAAAAAGCTGATTTTTCTCTTTTATTATTATACCTTTGAACACATTTCCCTCTGTCCCATTCCCAATTTCTCCCTTGGAGTATGCCACCCAAGAACTCAGCTTGGACAGAAAGCATGGATCTTGGTAGCGAGGAGGGTGCCAGGTTGTTCTATCCAGCCACGATCTTGGGTCTGACTTCAGGCCTGGAGCAGCATAGAGGGCCAGTGGCCCATGAATTAGAAGTCATCCTCCATCCTCCCCCGAGCATCCACAAAAGCATCTCTCTGTTTCACTAATCTTTCCCCACACGAAGAAGCAGCAGCCAAATCGTGCCCCACAGTAACATCATGAGGTATTGACTGGAGAGGAAAGTACTGTCTGGGCTTTAAACGCAAATGGCCTTGGTTTCAACCCCAACCCTTCCACTTAATTCCTCTGAGCCTCCATTTGGTCCACTTGATGTCAGGTGAGGCTTAGATATGGCACATTTAAAGTATCTGGCAAAGTGTTTGGCACCTAAAGATACTGTGGTGGTTGACAACAAGATAATAAAGCAAAAACAGCAATAATCGTATTTACTGAGATCTTTTATTACCTATAATTTTTCACTCATTTTTCATGTACAATTCAATGATTTTTATAAATCACTACATTTACAGAATTTTGTAACCATCACTGCAATCTAGTTTTAGAAAATTGTCATGCCCACCCCAACTCCAAAAGATCCCTTATATCCATTTGTGGTCAATGCTATTCTCATACTCAGCCCCAGGCAACCACCAATCTGCTTTCTGTTGCTATAGATTTGCCTTTTCTGGACATTTCATATAAATAGAGTCATACAAAATGTAGTCTTTTCCATCTGGCTCCTTTCACTTAGCATAACGTTTCTGAACTTCAAATACTTTTAATTTCTTTCAGTGATATTACTTTAATGTGTCTAATTCTTTACATTTTTTAAGTTGCCCTATTATCTTACTGCAATAACTCTGAGTTAGGTAAGGTAGGTAGTGGTGTCCCTGTTTCACAGAAGGGGAAACTGAGGCACAATGGCTTGTAAGAGGTCACCCAGCCAGTGTTTTGACAGAAATAACTAGAACCCTGTTCTTCTTATGCAAGACCAGCGTTTGTACTTCCCTGCCACGAAGGAACAGACATGCCTTCTGATCTGGTGGCAGAAATTATTTATAAGGAGGAAAGGGGAAGGAAGACACTGGCAGACTGTTTGGAGATATGAAGGAAAGGGAAGCTTTGCACAAAGCAGGCAGTAGATGTGATGACGATAAAGAATGTGGGCCAATCGAGCCTTCGCCCTTAAGTAAAGGGAAAACTCCTCGGAGGAAATTCTGATTTAAACCTCCTTTCTACTTTCTTATTTTTCAGGCAAGTTTCCCCCTGCCCCCTTCCCTGAAATCTTCCATCAAAATCTATGAGTAGCCAAGTATATTTTAAGAGTCAATCTCAGGTATTAAGAATTTGAAGAACAATATCAATTTGGTACAGAGCTAACAAAACAATGGGATGCATACTACATATTCAGATGACATTTCAGTTTTTTGACACATGAAATACTCCAAATTCCAAATGTAGTCTCTTCTTCAAAACACTTTTTTTTAATCACTTCTAGGTCAAGTGACACATCAGAGGAGGCATTCCTTTACAGGCGTGGGGAAGGCTGCTCATGAACTCAATACCACCCTCTCCTTGCTGCTGCTCTACTCATGAGTGCTTATGGAAGCTAGCCCTGCGTGAGAATCATTTGTAGAAAAAGAACAAATGGGATCTGAGAGAAAGCCTGAAAGCCTCTCTCAACTAAAGTACATAAGAATAAATGTTAAGATGTCTATTTTTCAGGACATGGTTCTGTAGTGTAGCAGTTAGCATGTAAGCTTTACATGCAGAAGATCCTGGGTTTGCACCCCAGGTGGAGCCATAGTCCATGGTCTATAGCCATGCTACCCTGACCAAGCCCCGTGTCTGATCTCAGAAGTTAAGCGGGGTCGGGCCTGGTTAGTAGTTGGATAGGAGACCACCTAGAAAGACCAGGTGCTATAGGCATAAAAAATAATAATAACAAATTTGAAAAGTATTTTTCATACTTTTTGTGGCCTTCTTTTCTGTTTGGAATAGGTGGTCCTGTCAGATGACATGGCATGGGGTACACTTGTCTTTTCCTGTTATAAATTCTGAGAGGCCAGAGGCCTATTTCTACTTCTTTACCTCTTCCACAACCCCAAACATAGTGCCTTCACTAGCTTTACACATACCAGGTTTGCCATAATTACTGGCAATTGATGACTACTTCAATGTTTACTTATGTGTGTTTTATCTCACAAACTAAAATGATACATACTGAGGACAGGTCCAACCTATATTTACAGAGTATCCCTTTAGGCCCATTAGAAATTGCGGACTTATAAATGTAGTAGCTTCTTAATAAAATATTTATTACTTTCAATTTAATTCAATAATAGGCATTGTCTCACTGGGCAATTCCTGGTGTTACATCCTGTTTGCCTCCTCTTAGACTGATGCTCATGTCCAGGTGGATGAGGATCAGACTAAGAAGAGGCAGCCAGGATGTAATACTGAAGCTTGCTTAGCATCTGGCCTCTCCCTCCAGGCTTGCTCTTTATCTCACTTGTAAAGCTCTGCCTGTCTGTTATCTTCCTCCTCCATAATGATTATCTGGTTTCTATATTCAGGTGGAGAGAGAGGGAATTAGGTACAGTGGACAAAATCCTCTGGGTCTCTTCTGTGACTTCAGAAGATGAGATCTGGCCAGTAGCTTGCCACTCGCCACAATTTGTCTATTTGTGCATGGGCAAAGGCCCTGAGAACTCAGAGATGAATGAATGAGTATCCTCTGAATGTGAAATCAAGTGTAGGTACAGTATTTAAGTCTGGTTTTGAATGAGCAATATCTATAGGCATGTATCAGAAGTGGTGAGTGTGTGCCTCCATCTCTAGGCACCTCTGGCATGCACTTATGTGCAAGTGTGAGTTCTTGGCTCCCTCCCATAGGAACCCTTGTGGGATTCTCACTGAGCCAACAGAATCAGGGGCTCTGGGCTTGTCCCTTGAGGGAAAGGAGAAGGTCACTTAGAAATGTTAAGATGGAGTCCCTAATTCACATCCTAGTTCTGAACTAATAAATGGACATTTTTTTTAATGTTTTATCACCTTGCCTACAGGTCCTCCCCCATAGCTTCAGTGTAACTATCTATACATGCTTAACTAAAAGGAACAAAAAATGCGCATGTGTTTCTGAGCCTCCCAAAAAGGCTGACCTCACAGTGACCTTCAGCCCCAGATTCAGGATTTAGACACTGACCAGTGTGTATGTTTGTGCAGGTCGAAACAGCGGAGTCTGGGACTCTAAATCATCTTTACCTGCTGTGCCATCCCCACTGCCCAGGGCTGGGTGAGTACCTGATGCCAAGAAGCAGCTCTGTGAGATCTGAGTAGATGGACTCCACCACTGCTGTGAGCAGGGCCCACCTGGAATCTACAAAGGAGTCCTGCCTGAGAATCTGGCTGGGTGGGGGTGTGTGTGGGGGGGGTGCTTTTCTACTGTTTTCATCCAGAAGAGCACACCTGCTCAAGCTCAGATACAGGTACACTTCACATTACACTAGGTGTGTCCTTGAAGAGTGTGGAAATGAAACCCTATTGCCCTGTTCTCTCCACCCCATGGCAAGTTTCAGCCAAGCCTCTACTGAAACTGAAGACTAGTCGTCTTTCATCTCCTACACTTTTAGTTAAATTCTGAGTGCACTGAACTACAATATTCCACAGTACATAAGTTCCAGCACCTGAATAATTTTGAGGCCCACTAGCAGGTTTCATCTTTACTTTCTACTCCTTGTCTTCTCTTTCAATTAGTTAATGATCTCTAAACAAAGGTATATTCCATGCAGCATACACTGGAGAGTTCAATCAAAGCAACACTGCCAAGGTTCCTCTCAAAAGTGAGATGAAAAAAAATCATTCTTATTGAACTTAAAAAGGCTTTTTGTAAACTGTCTGATGAAGATTGTGATGTGCTAATATTATAGTGACCCCATAATTTTATATTGGTTCAATAGGTTATTGTAAAATCACATTAAATATTACTCAGCTGCCCTGCATGGTTATAATCTTAACTCTGCATCTGTGTAAAGCAAAGAGGGGGGTTTATTAACTAAAACACTGCACACTTCTTTCTTGGCTCAGTTTTATCACTTTGGGCAAGTTACTGAGTCTTTTTGAGCCTCAGCATACTAATCTCTAAAATGTGATAATTACATCCAGTTTAAAAGGTTACTGTGATGTTTAAATAACATGCGAAGAGCTTAACCCAGTGGCAGTCATCTTAAAGGCACTTGAGAATTGTTAGTATTCTTCCCCCATACTTCCAACTCTCGGACAAAACCAAAATAAGAAAGAGACAGACAGACAGGCAGACAGTATACAAAATAAATATAGAAGAGAAGTATTAAACCTTAGCAGTGCTAGATTCCAGTCTCTACTGGAAATAAAACCAGAATGTTAGCTTAGGCAAGTACCTTCAGGACCACAGACCACTGTGGTTTTCAAACTTGTGTTGGTTTTGGATTGATCTGTTCAGAATGAAATCCTAGGCAGATGTCTAGTAGAGGATAGTCACCTAGAAGTAGGCCAGAAGTTGGAATGAGGAGGTGCCAGCTGCAACCTCACCTGCATGACCACCCTCATATCTCCACTCTCCATCCCCAGGGAGTAGTTTAGGGCTGCTGCTGGAGGAAGGGAGGGATCTATACACATAATTTGAAAACGCTAATTCTGGTCCTCATTTTACAGATGAAGACACTAAAGTGCTGACTAGCCTCACAGCCAAAAGAGGCCTGAGGTCACAGACTAATTAGTAGCAGAACTGGAACAAGAGCTCAGTTATGCCAACTCCCTGGCAACTGGCACCCCATCTTACCCCAAACTAACCCCTTCGCCAACTGTCAGTGGACCCTACTTGAGGTAGGGGGATCACAGCTAAATCCTGCTTCCATCTCTTTCTGCCCTTCAAGGATAGTCTTCCTACACACTCATATCACTTTCATTATTCTACTTTAAATTTGAGAGTAAAATGATAAGTAGACGGCTCCACTTTATCTTTGTTGTGTTTTAATAAAAGCCAATCTTTTTTTATCCCCCAGGAAAAAGCCAGCTACCCCACTGAAGATAGTAAGTTAATTTTGCATTTAAGCATGCTTCATATTTCCCAAAATGTTTATTTTTATCCATTTATTTAAAGTTGACAATGCCTTGAGCTAAGGTGAACACAGCAATCTTAGCAAATGAAGTTGCTGCCTAGACAGTCCAAGAGAAACTTGGACTCCTCTGTTAGCCTGGGAAGATGAGGCCAGGAAATTCATCCTCATTGGACCATGGCAGCTTCACTGAGTTTTAGCAGCAGATCCGAGGCAGCAGCCAGGCTCTCTGCCTCCTATGATGTCTGTCTTCCCCACGAGGAGCCCTTCAGTCCACTTCCCAACCCTCTGGCTGGGGAACTAATGGCTGACAGTTGTGTATCAGGGACACAATGGCCTGACTCAACTCACATTCTGACCAGAATGAAGAGAACCTGAACCAGCCTACTGTTCAAGGAAGCCCACCTGAGCTGGTACCTACTCTGTAGCCTGACATTTACAATCACCCAGCAAACACTGAGATGGTGGGGCCCTGAGACCAAAGCCAGATGCCAGGTTCCCACTGTGCAGGTGCTACCACCCAGTAGCTGTGGCGGGGGTCATGGTTTCCATCAACCCTACTGACAGAGCAGGGAGGTCCCAACACCGAAAAGCACTGTTCCTTCACGAGACACTTCCAGTCAGTTGTCACTTAACGCAAAGGTTTGAACTGGGGACTGCATGTTTTTAGTTGTTTGTTTTGTGGTTGAAAAAATAACTAGGCTTTAAAGCAATGTTCTCCCCAAATAGTTATAGCAATATTAATAATATTGCTTTGTATTGAATATCTTTGTCTTTTTTTAAATAGACTCCACTTGCCTCTCTACAAAATGCCTCAAGTGTTTGTGAAGGTAAATATATATTATTTTAAATGATGAGCATGTCCTCTGAAAGTTATTTTAATTAAGGATGTATATATAAATGTCTTCCTAAATTCTTCCATTATTATAAGGTAATTGTAAGTATGAAACTCAATTTTCTAAGCAAAACAGCATTTCTTTTGCGACAGTTAGTGAGTAATAAAGCTGGTTAAGATCTGAGCTTGTGTGGACAGCATCTTTGGGGTAGGTTCCAGTCTATATGCCCAAAACTTATCTGTTTGCAAACATGTATGCCTTACCAGAAGCAGTGTGATGGCCTTATATTGGTGTGAGACTAATTTAGAGCTATTCATGTATCTTAAAATAGTTCTAGTGGTTTAATTAAGGTGATGAAACTGTTAAAGTTCTGTTTAATTGAACCAGTTATTTTTCTAAGTTTTCAAAATGTCTATCATAGTACATCTGCAAATATTTTCCTTCCTTTGTTTTATCATAACACTAAACACTTACAGATACATTTTATTAGAACTTTCCCATTTTAAAAAATACTCGTATTTGAAAAATACTGTGGGAAAATAACAGAAATAAGTAAGAATCATTCATAATTTTGACAGTTAAAATACTACATAGAAGACATAAAAGTTAAATTTCTGTATGCATCTGATTCCACACTTTTAACTTGATATTCAAAGTTTAGTGAGTATTCTCACCATTTGCTGAGTTAATCTGAGCAGACCTACATAACATGTTCTGCTTTCTCTGATGATGGATGGTGGACAGCTCCTGAATGTCCATTATAACTCACCTTTCTGCTTTAATTGCTCCAATGATTCATTGCTTCAATAGGTTTTTACACCAATTTTCACATCTTCCCCAACCCCTGGCTGTTTCAGAGTATCACTCCATTTCTGCTGTCTTGCTTTCTTCTGCCTTTCCTTTGTCCTTCCATTCCTTATAGCCCAACATGCCTGTTGAGCAGGGAGCTTGGAGTGATAGTGGATTCATAGGGTAGGCTTCTGCAGGAAGTAAGTGCAACTCTGTGCAAATTTCATGGCTCCAGGAGCCTCCAAAAACCAGCAGAGAAGGGACTTGTGTCATGTCCCATGTGACTCAGGTGTCCTCATTCCCAAAGGGCTTCTAAGTGAAGGAGCTTGGCATGCCATCTCCTTTGTGACTTACTTCAAGAGTAGAAGCAATGGCCATCCAAACCCAAAGAGGGGAATGGCCTCTTCCTGCCTAGGAAGGAAGCCTCCAGGATGGCAGGCAGGGCCAAGCAGATGTGGTCAAGGCTCGGTGGCTGTGGGGACTTAATGTGTTGTTCACTGTTTCTCTTCTGAAACTACCAAGTTGTAAGCTTGTGAACAAAAATTGACATGGCAGCTCAAAGTAACTTGCCATAAACTTGAAACACAATCACCAGAGGTTCAAGGCTCCTGAATTTTGGTGCACCACAAAAATCCCTGAAGTCTATCTTACTATTTACTTAAGTCTTTGTGTTCTTACTACATTTACTCCTTTTGGGTTCCTATGACAGGATATCAAGAATTCTCAACCTGTCTTCCATGCAGGAGACATACTATAGATATACTGAGATTTGAATGCACCCTAGACCATATTTGAAGGAAAATAAAGCATAACTTATAATAACTTATAATCACATCTATTAAAGATTCAGCAGCAAAGTTCACTATGGGCTTCAACATAAATTTCTTACATTTCAGGTTATGCCCATTTCCCTGTGTACTAGTTATAACTCTGCTTTTTCTCTCCCACTCAGGAAAACACAGTGAAATGAAGTGAGATGAACATTGTTATAAAGATAACCTTGAATATGCTCAATTAATTTTTCAAAAAGAGTAGATCATTCACAAAATCTCATATTTTACCACTTATCAGTAAGAAATTACTTATATTATGTCTTACAACTAGTGAACACACATCCAGGGTGTGGTAACACCTGTGTGGAGGTCACATAGAAACCAGGGGATACTAAAATTTATTCATCTTCTGGCTCATACCTGCACTCACACACTTAAAGGGCCATATCCCAGATTTAGTCCCCATGTACATTGTCAAGGGATGAAGGCAGAGGTGGTAGTGTGTGCCTATAACCCTGGGGGCTGGAAGTTCTTGTCCTAATAGCACAAACACATCACCAGACTGACAGGCACACAAACGGGTGACATCCTGGTGAAGATATGTTCATGGAAGACACCTGACAAAATCCAGTGCTTCTCAGTTGCTGGATTTTGGTCTGGGGACAGACATTTCACTCTAATCCTGATATAAGAATTTTCTTAATGCAGAAAAACCTATACCTGCTGAACGCCACCGAGGGTCTAGTCACAGACAAGAAGCTGTGCAATCACCAGTGTTTCCTCCTGCCCAGAAGTGAGAATCCTTTTCCTTCAAAAATAAGTTTCCTCTTATTGCTGCGATTAACATGTGCATTGTTACACTGCACAGTGATATGGCTTGTGGTGCTTGGTAAAGATCTGATATGTCATTGCTTTGTGCTTAAATTTTAAAAGGTGTTAAAATTTTAAGAGATGACAACTTTAAAAAGAACTGCTTAGCATCTAAGAGACTTAATACTTAGGCTAACTATTGGACTTAACTAAAATGTAACACCTTAGCCAAGGCTTCTCTCTTTTCAAAAGTAAAGGAGACTATTTTTCTTATCTTGAGGGCTTTGGTGCCTCTCCTATCTTTAGATAGGTTTTGTTGGCTATTTGTGTTGATTCTTTTGTGATTTATGTGTTCGGAGCATCTTCAGTGTAAACAAAAAGTCAAACTTATTCACCTTGTGCTCTTTACTCTTTAATTAATCTGAAATTCTTCCTTTCAGAAAAGTCCATCAAAAACCCATCCCTCTGCCAAGTAAGTAAAATGAAGTCATGAAGAGTAATATCAGGTAGTAGTTAAGGCTGGATCTTCATTTCTGAGCCACCTGGGTTCTAAGGCAACACTGCCATTTCCAGCTGGGGGATCTTAGTACCCTCTCTACCTTGTTTCATTTGTAAAATGGGGCCAAGAATATTTTTCATAGAGTTGTTTTGAAAAGTAGATAGCTTTGAATTAATTTTTACTTCTTTTTAGTATTGATTGATTAGTTTATTGGTCATACTGGTTATCTTATATTTTATTATATTTAAAAAAACAGTACAACTATTTTCAAAATAAGAAGATTCATTAAAACAACATATAGGAAGTACATTGTATAGTGCTTGGTACATAGAAGTTCCTCAATAAATGATAGCTATTTAAATTAAATCTAAAATACATTTTAACGATCATAAATTCGATCTGCAAAAGGTACCCTGAAAAGATTGGGCAAATATCTGAATAATTTTCCCAAGGCAAACACTACATCACCCTAAAAGTGTATGAATCAGATAGTTCAGGCTCATAGAACATAACTCTCCAAACTTGATTTGCTAGCCATTTAATGTAGGAAAAAAATGAAACAAATGAAACAAACCCTACCTTACATGGGTAATTTGGAAAATATTTCAAAATAATCAAGGTTTGATCGATTTAAATACAGAGAATAATTGTTATACAGAAAAAAATTATTTGTATTTATACTAAACATAAATCAGTTTTTTAGGTTTTAATTAGATTTTTCATTCATATTAAAAAATAAAACTTACACTAAAGCCATTCTTAAAAAAATTCTCCACACAGTGTAAGTGGCTTGTCTATATAAATTCTTTCAACTGATAAATATCTATTGACCATCTTTCATGTGTCAGGTGCCTTTCTGGACATGGGGAATAACAGCAGCAAATAAAACAGAGTCCCTGTCCTTCTGAAGCTTCTCTTCTACTGAAATAGACAGGCAGGAAAAATAAACAACCAGATGAATCATGTAATATCAAGTAAATTCTAAAAGTGCTATAAAGGAAAACAAAGCAAGGTGGCAGAAGGTGGGGTCGCAGAGAGTGACTAGAGGCAGTAAAGGGCTACTGTGTTAGATGGGGAGGTCAGGGAAGGGCTCATCTGTAAATGGTATCTAATGGGCTCCTCCCACGAAAGGCAGATGTGAGGATAAAATGAGCTCACATGTGGAAAACAGAACAGGACTGGCACATATTAATAGTTCAGAAAGCATCAGCCTTGAACTCCGCCAACTGAAGAAACCTTGTCCACTTCTATTTCCAGCCCTGCAGCTAGAGTGACCTTGTAAAAAGACAGGCAGATCACATTACTACTCTGTCCAAAAACCTCCAAAAGCTTCCCATAGCCTGCTTGTAAGAGGTCAAGTCATGTACTGGGGTCCACCAGGTCCTACAAATCCTGTCTGACTTCATCCCTATTCCTTTCTGCACTCCAGGCAGTGGCCCCCTCTCTATTCCTCAAATATGCCAGACCTTGCATTCACTGTTCCCTTTACCTAGAATATTCTTTCCTGAGATATCCACATGCCTCCTTCCCCTCCACTTGCAGATTTTACCTAAGTAAGATCTTATGTCAATAAGACCTTCCCTGACCAGCCTATTTAAACATACTACTTGTCTGAGGCTATCTCCACCCAGCTTCCCTGCTTATTTTAATTCATAGCACTTCTGACTTTACTCTGTCATTATTGTTTATTTCACTCCATTAAAATTTAAGCTTCAGGAGGGCAGAGCATTTTGCTGTTTTGTTGACTGTAATATATCTCCAATGCCTTGATCCATGACAGACACATAATGAATGAATGAATGAATGAATGAATGAAAGTAAGTATTTTCTCTGTTTCATCTGTCTTCACTTTCAGGCTGAGTTTATGCCTTACAGTAGCTATTCTTGAGAATTTTGGTCTTGTGACCGTTTTAACACTCAAAATCATTGCAGACCCAAAGAACTTTGGTTTATATGTTTCTTTCTATTGATATTTAATATGTTAATTAAAAAACCATTTAAAACATACTTATTAATCCATTTTTAAATAGTAAACTCATTACATGTTAACTAAATAACATATTTTTGTGGAAAATAACTATTTTCCAAACAAAAACAGTTAATGGGAAGAGTAAAATTAATTTACATTTTAAAATTTCTTTAATGTCTGGTATAACAGAGACAACTAGATTCTTATATCTTCTTCTACATTTAATCTGTTGCAATATGTCTTTCTGGTTGAAGCATATGAAGAGAATTGAGCTTCACAGAGATAATGTATTTGGAAAAGAGCTTACAAACCCCCTGAAAGGATCTTGGGGACTCCCGACATCCTCAAGGACTTTTTGCTGTGGTGTGATTTTTCAGTGTGTGTGTCCCCTAGCACATTGTTGAGGTATAGGCATAATAACTGTGCAAGATAAAATGACGGTCTGTTGATTTTTCAAATCCCTTTCAGGATTTCCAGAAGGGGGAAGCCCAACTGTAAATGGACCACTACCCAGCTTTTCACCTAATTCCAATTTGTCAGAACAGGTATGAAATAAACTTATTGTTTGTTACCTGCAGGAAAGGGTATGTCTTCTATAAGAGAGAGTTTGGAGTGAAGGAGACTATATTTTAAGCCAGCTTGTGAGTTGTTATTCACTGATAGATACAGAATAAATTTTTTTTTTCAATTATTAAGACCTTGCTCCATTTACTCTAATTTGTATTCTAAGTGCCCTAAATATCTTCAACCTAGCAAAGAAGTGTATTGTCCTTTCTCTCACACGAATTCTATTAAGACTACATAATCTTCTCAGAGTTGCTCTATGGAGGCATATATTAAAACACACAAAACAACACAGTTTCCAAAAAAAAAAAAAAAGGACTCTGTGTGCCTTTGGGCAAGTCTCTAAGCTTTCTCAAATATAAAATTGGGATGATAGCACTTATCCTTCTTGCCTTCAAAATAGTTACAAGAATCAAATAAGATAATATTTGTAAAAACACTTTGGAAATTATAAAGCGTTCCACAAGCAACAACAATATTACAATGGAAAGGGAGATTATAACTTATTTAGGGTAGGAGAATAAATGGTTCTAGAATCTAGTAGGATTTAGTTCTTATGTTCAGTTATTAAGGTTAGCAGCCAAGGCCAAATGGGAAAAAAAGTCAATTATATAATCCTGTGATTAATCAAAGGAAGTATAAAACTCATTTTTAAATTATTGGTCCACATGTAGTTAGGCTTATCTTGGTAATGCAAAATGGAACTCTGTTTTTAATACATAGAGGTACAGTATCATTGAAAGACTATCTCATGCTTACCAGTGCCCTCTATTTCACAGGAAGCTGACGTTTACTGTAAGCCATGGTACGCTGGTGCCTGTGATCGAAAGTCAGCTGAAGAGGCATTATATAGATCAAACAAGGTCTGACCATTTTTAAATCTCATATTCTGCCTTTAACCAATATTCTGTTCCTCAGCCTGTAATAGGTACAGTTGTCATCCTGAAAATGTGCTAATGAAATAACTGCAACAATTATAAATGCAGAGATCTTTTTACTTTACTTAAAAGGAATTGCCATCCCCTCCTCTCTTTCAAGCGTCTCTCTCTTTGTTCCTCCATTTTATTTCAACTTGTCCTTTCATCTTCACAAGGATCCACAGGTTCCACTACTCTCCAAACAGTGGGAGAGAAAAAGGCTTCAGAGAGAAATTTCTGAAAGGCTTGGTGCTACGTGAGATCTATCCAATAGTGAGAAGTAACAGGCTATTTTGGATCAAAGCATGGGATAAAATATTGAAGTCATGATGGCAAGAAGTACCTCGAAAGAGATTTTTGGAGAGTCCAAGCCCAATCACGTTATGAACTCTAGGACAGTTTGGACAATCCAAGATTAAAATGCCACTTTTCCCTTTCTTTCTTTTTTCTCCTTCCATTTTTTTCACTTGTACCCTGCTTTGTCAGAATATATAACATTTACATAGTTTTCTTCCACCTTTGTTTTAGTCTTAGCTCTAAAATTAAATATGTTAAATGATTTCCACCAGTCCATTTGCTAGCTTCCACAATTATCTCTTTTTGTTTGATGAAGCTCACCTTGTAGTAAATTTTTGGGGAGAACTGTGTTTACATTATTCCCAGAGTTCTTGCACATTCAAACTGTTTTTCATAGCCTGATACCCAGAGGAAATCTTGGCTAGATATAAGATCCTTGGCTTGATTTTTTTAAAAATGTTGTTCCACTGGATTGCCTTGTTCTATCTGATGCTAATGTTATTTTCTTTCCCTTATATGTAATTTGATATTTTACTCTGAAGGCTTTGCAGACTTTTTGTGTTTAAAGTCTAATAGTTTTACCAGAATATATCTCTGAGTTGATTTCCAGCTCAACTTTTTCAGGTAGATAGAAGCCGTTTCAACATGTAGATTTAAGTTTTCTATTATTTTCAATTTTTTTTTAACGATAGTCTTAAAGAGTAGTTCTGTGTCATTGTTTTATTTTTCTTCTTCAGGGACTCAAATTACATGCATTTTGGACCTTTTTGTCTTTCTTTCATTCCAAGCTTTCTGATCCTATTGCACTTTTTTTTTTAAACTCTCTCTCTCTCTCTCTCTCTCCCCCCTCCTCCTCCCTCCCCTCCTCCCTCCCCTCTCCCCTTACCCCAACTAACCTTGTAACTAATTAAGAAACAGACAACAGGAAAACAAATGAAGACAAATCTATCAGTTTTCTTACTGACAGTTTAAAAACATGGCTTTGTGGTATAGCAATAATGGAAAATCTATTATTGGATCCCAGAATTAGACCTCATAAGCAGCTCTAAAAAACCATGGACC